>CM076581.1:1576945005-1577051118 GCA_034641835.2 Pinus albicaulis
TCTCGAGGAAAAAAAAAAGTATAAATAAATTTAAATTTGAGTTTTTTTTTTTTTTCCAGATATTTATTAGAAATTAAATTAAAATAGATTTTGTTATTCAATAAAAATATGAATATCTTTCACAAATATGTATTTGTATTAAGATAGTCAATTAGGGTTACTTCACGTGGTTGGTTAGAATAGTTATTATCTCTCTCATATGGGTTCAATTCTCTGTGAGTGACATGATGATGAGAAATATTGTTGTAATGGCTACATGTCTATGAATATTGCTATATTGACCTTTCTCGCCCTCGAGCGAGAGAGAGGATGATTTCCCTTGAAAAACAAATGTATTTGTATAAGACTAAATTCTATGGATATGTAGGGTTTTTTACTTGAGAGAATCATGATGGAAACCCTAAATCCTTTGGTCATCGCCTTTCTTTAGGGAATTTTTAGCTTTAGGATTCTCCCCTTCATCTGGAGCTCCCTCTTTGTGTCACCATCATTACAGATCCACTAAACCATAAGGAAATTTTTGCAATAGGGTTCTTCCCTCCTTCAAAGTGATGTCATCACTTTAGATAATTCAAGCTTTTCAGTCTTCTTGAGGCTGTTCTCAAGGGGTACCCTCTATCTGTAGGTGGGAGTCCCCAACTTTGTCTCTACATTTATATCTACAATCCAAGATCAAACAAGAATCCCTTCCATCTCAATGTGACTCCTACATAAAGGTAAGTAGCTTCAGGAAGGGCTTTTTCTCAAAGATTATGGTATAGCCAAGGATGCCTTAATCGCCTTAGTCTCTAGACTGAACGAAGGAGCCAAATATTGGGGTGCACCTTCTTCCTCTCAGCCATGATCCTTTAAGGATTATTTGAAGCCAGGGATCTCGCAAAGAACTCCCAAACATCCCTTAGGGCTAGCCTTGATTATAGAATAAGTAGAAAATATTCCATAACTAAAGGTGGAAGACCCCCAATCGAACATTTTCAACTTATCCTATGAGAAAATTTCCATAAACTGTTGTTTTAATGGGCTCTAACCATTAGCATTCACACTCTGAGAATGTGTACATCAAACCTAGTTCCCAAATATGGATCTCTATTTCTATTCGAAGGGCTTCTTTGTGGTTTTTTTCAAAAATCCAGAGGACCATCAAAGAGTTTTTTATCAACTACCCTAGTTTTTTGGCTGCTATAGGCTCTCCTTTCAAAAATGGCCTCTTGTATTCAACCCTTTTTCCATGACATCTTTGGCCACACCAGTTTGGGTAAGACTTCCTAATATGCCCATTTATTTGCTAACTCTAGATGTCTTAACTTCTATAGGAAACTCTCTAGGTCGTTTTATTAAGATATATACAAACATGATTGAGAAGGGTATTGTAACCTTCGCACACATCTATGTTGAATAGATCTTAGAAAAAGGGTTTTCTAATAAGATCATTATCAACTGGAATGACATAACCTTTTCGTAGCTGGTGGATTATGAAAACACATATTTTCGTTGTAGATCTTGTCAACAACCAGGTCATCCCCAAAATGCTTTCCCTTCTTTTCAAGAACATTCTCATCCCCTTGATGCCAAGAAAAAAAATCAAATATGGAAAGACACAAATGGATATAAGAATTCCCCAGCTCACAAGAAAGATAACATGCAACAATAAAAATAAACTACAATGACATCTAGTCCTTCAACCTCAGCTTAGCCCCTTGCAGCACCAGCTCATCCCATAAGCTCTATAATCCATCCTTTTTTTTTTTAATCTCCCCACTCTCGTTTGGATCCCTTGGATGGAGAAGAGAGAGAGACAACCATGATCATGGCTTCATCCACGAGCGAACATAAATGTCTTCACGAATTAGAACACTCAAATAATGATAAGGAAGCAACCACTACTGTAGATCCTTTAGAAATGGAAATGCCTCAAGGAAGCCATTGTCTCCATGTTGTCACCTCCCGAAAATGTCTTGGGATGGATTGTTCTTCACAAGAAAAAAAGGAAGAAAAGACCTTCGAATAAGTCAATGATCAATTTTTGTCTCTTGTTGTTGTTCTCCCCTTGAGTGGGGAAACTAATGATTTTGGTCTCCATTTTTCATGGACTCTCCTCTAATTTCACAACTTCTTGACTCGCAACTTTACTGCCTCTAGTCTAGTGTCCAAGATGGTAGGCTAGAGACGGTAATTTTGCTAAACATATATAAATATTTTTATTGCAATACAAAGAAAACTTCCAAAAAAAATTCTATGGATGTGCAATATGACCTACTTTTTAAATGTTCAATGTGTATGTATGTATGTATGTATATGTGGTGTTCATAATTTTAATGTCCTTGAGTTGTAAGCTAAGTTCTAGTAAGTTATATTGACAATTCAAGTCCAGGCAAGGACTGAAGTGAGCATGTTGCATGGTTATTTTTGGGTATGCCTGGGAGAGTAATTCAAAGAAGTGCACTAGTTTTGCCCAATCTTTGCAATATGAGATACTATCAACAAAAGGATTAAAAAATGTCATGTGAAAATAACATGATAGCATTATTGATTTAAAAAAGGTTTCATTTCCCTTCCTTCCAAAACAACATGAGATGGAATCATGAAATTGGAATAGATTTTTAGTTTATCTTTTGGTATGTGTAAATGTTTTCAATTGATTCGTGGGAAGCTTCAAGTTCCAACTTTGCATTAACATGGAACATGTTAAATTTTTCATGCCTTGGTACACAACATGTACTTTATGGGATTTTAACATGGGTCTCAATAATGACATCCTAAGTATTTACCATTTGACCTCCTTGTGTGGATTAGATTATATTATTTTTAGACTAATTTAATAATTTACTTGGAGGTTGTTACACTGACTTAGGGTTCATTATGAGAAGTGGTTAATTACACACCCTTGGTCAAGGCTCTACTCTCAAAGACTTAATTACATAAATCAATGTAGTCATAGGGGAAATTCAACTCAAATGGATGTAAACAAGAGAGTGGTTGTAAGACTCAACACATGCAAACATAATTCAATAATTGATGAAGGTTAGATAAACTATAAAGGGAAATGAAAGTGTAAGAAAAGTTAAATGAGATAGAAAGAGGACAAAGAATAATTAAATAAAATATAAATATGAAAATAGGAGAGAAAAATAGATACAGGAATGGGAACCGGAAGGTTAATTCCTTTACCTTCCCATTACCCTCTGACTCTCATATCTCTCATTGTGACTTGACTCTCAAAGGATCTATTAGGCCAAACAAGGGAGTATGTACATAGAACCATGCATTCCATTGTAACTAGATATTTGTCAAAATATATAATTGAAAATTTAATACCACCCACATTAAATATCACCTGGATTTGATTGGTTGTATCATCATGGAACCACACCTAAGGTGATGTGGCATGATTTGGAACCACTAGTGAAGATTTGGATGGGCCACGTGGGCTACATGCAGATGCCACATCGAATTATGTAATTGGTTTAAATTCAGTTGGGAATAAATTTCAATCTGGGAGTCAGATTGAGATGAAATTTATATTGTCAAAAACCTCTTGATGATTTGGACTTGATAATGATAAAAAATTTGAATTCTACAACTGTTGGAAAAAGAACATTTTTTGTAACCCCACCTTTATGAAAAACTATGGACGTCGGGTCAATTCAATAAATAACATGTCATGCAACCCGAGATAGCACAAGGAGGTGGGAGGGAGTGTTACAATGAATATGCATAATAAGTAAATATATATCAATGTCACGTCAAAATAAAAATTGAAGGGGAAATTTTCCTGTATTATAGAGACTAGATCTAACTTTTTGGGGGTTTAACACCTTTCTTAGGCTTCCAAAGAGAGTTTCAACACTTTTTCCCTCTCATAGGGGAGTGTTGAAACCTATTTCAATGTCCTATAAATCCTATGAAAAAGTGTTGAGTGATATTTAACTAGAAAAGGTCTTCCCCAAACTCAATTTTCAGTGAAATGTTTCAAAAAAAGTAACTGATGAACAATCAGGACAAGGTCTCTTACCTGATGGTGACATAATCATGATTGGTGGCTCGATGCTCCTAGGATCTAAGAAACAAATTCTAATGAGTAGATTTTCCCCAAATTTTATACTTTTGGGTAAACAACATACACAATGGTTGCAAATTTCTCCTTTTATAGGGGGTATGGTGTTTCATAAATATCCATTTTCACACTGGCCCTACATTTCTTTGTTATATATTTCATTTTTTGAATCATTATTATTGTTTTTATATGTTTTCAAGCTACTGATGCTTCCTTAAAAGTTTTCAACATATGTTTGGATAGGGATGTAAGAATTTACAGGGTAAGTTCCTTAGATCAAACACCAAAGGTCACCGCTCACAAGCAGATCACAGATTAGTACACCAGTATTTGACGTGGTTAAAACCCTCGAAGAGGGAAAAATTCCACAGCCTGAGCCAACACAACCAATTCAGGCAATATATTAATATAAAGAAATAAAATTTACATAAGCTTCTCTCATAAACGATTATCGGACAAATGACCCTCCATGCTCTTTAAATAGAGATCATGGAAAATTCATGTGTTAAGCCACAGATCAAGTGTCGGTAATACCAAGGAGAGAATGAACCATCAGATCACTACATATCATGACCGTCAGATTATAAGTTACAAATGTACATAGTAAAGAAACACACTTTACCTAACTCTACGCTAGACCAAGTTATACTTAACTGTTTCCTATGTGTCAGAATATCCTAACATCCCCCCTTAAGAACAACTTGGGATAGGATTGAAGGATTTACAAAGGTGACACAATAGGAGATTATTTCCAATGTGTCAAAATATCCTAACATCCCCCTTTAAGAACAACTTGGAATAGGATTGAAGGATTTACAAAGGTGACACAATAGGAGAAGGAAGGAGAAATTAGAGCCTATCCCCCCTTAATGATAATTTTCTTGAACTCCAAGCATAGACCGAAGTTTGGTAAACTTCACTTTTGTGAGAGCCTTTGTAAAGATATCAACAACTTGATTATTGGTTGAACAATACTGCACTTCAAGAACAAGATCATGAATGAGCTTTCTGATGAAGTGTATGTGTAGCTCAATGTGTTACATGCGTTGATTTTGAACTGGATCTTTGCATAGCTAAATGACACTCTGATTATCACACTAAAGTGTAGTTGGATGATGTTGATGAAGACCAAATTTAGTCACGATCTGACGAAGCCACAAGGCTTCCTTGTTGGCCTCAACTACACCACGATACTCTGCTTCTACCGAAGAAAGAGAGATGGCACTTTGTTTCTTACAAGACCATGTAATGGGTCCTAAACCAAAAGTGAATACATCACGGTCACCAGCCCAATCATAATCAGTGAAACCAATCAACAATGGAGATGCTCCTGCACTGTAATGAATCCAAAACTGAATTGTACCTCAAATATATCGAAGTATTCTTTTAGCTGCCTTCCAATGACTTTCATGAGGTTTGTGCATAAACCGATCAACAAGACTAATGGAAAAGGAAAGGTCATGACAGGTATGGGTTAGATACAAAATTTTACAAACAAGTTGACAGTACAGGGTAGCATCAACTCTAGTGGAAGTACAAGTGACTGAAAGCTTGAATCCGGAATAAAAGGGAGAAGGGGTTGGCCTATAGTCTTGCATGTGAAAGTGGTTGGACTGAGAAAGGGTAATACCTTCTTTGGATTGCAAGACTTGGAGACCAAGGAAATAATGCAAGTGTCCCAATTCTGTCATTTCAAACTTATTTTTGAGGCTAGAATTCACATGGTTTATATGGTTGGGACCGTTACCAGTAAGGATAAGATTATCAATATAAAGAACAAGGATGATTAAGGACTTACCCACTTTCTTGGTGTAGACAGCGTTGTCGGAATGACATCTGGAAAAGCCATTTTATAAGAGAAAGCTATCCATTTTGGCATACAATTCCCAAGGGGCTTCTTTGAGACCATAAAAAGACTTCCTAAGGTGACAAAAAAGGCTAGAGTCATTTTGGTTAAAGTGAGGGGGTTTTTCCATGTATATTTCTTCATGCAAGTCCCCATGTAGGAAAGCGGATTTAACATCCATCTGATGGACTACCCATTTAAAGGAGGTAGCAAGGGAAAGAACAAGGTAGATAGAATTCATTTTGGCAACATGGGAGAAGGTTTTAGTATAGTCAATGCCTTCAACTTGTGAAAATACTTTAGCAACAAGATGAACTTTATGTTTATCCACTTTTCCATCGCATCCAAACTTTGTCATGTAAACCCATCTGACAATTTTTCTTCCCTTTGGAAGAGTAACAATGATCCCAAGTATCATTTGCCAATAAGGAACGATATTATTCATTCATAGTTGTATCCCAATCTAGATGACTTGAAGCTTCTTCAAAGGTGTCTGGATCAGGATTTTCTGGAACTTGAGCTAATAAGGAAGAGACTCTGTCGAAATGAGAACATATACGACATTGATCTACAAGGTCACCTGCAAAAGAACCTGCTACATACAGAGTAGAGCGGACCCATTTTGGAAGCTGTGGAGTTGAAGGAAGATATTGAGGAGGTGGAGGAGGATTTTCATCCTCGTTGTCATCATCCGAACTAGAAGGAATGCTGTCAAAAATAGAAGAGATAGAGAGAGGTGGCACATATGTAGAATCAAGCCCGCATGCCAAAGGTGGCACACCCGCCAAACTAGGTGGTGAGCCCTAGTATTGCACCAAGAGTGCCACAACTCCCAGCGGCTGCCCTATTTTAATTTATCAACCCGGGGTTCATACAAACTTGGAGGTGACATTGCTATATACACAACAGATGCATTTTTTTCATGTCATCCTCTTTTGCTTAATGAAAGGGTGCTATTTCTAAGGGTTCTTAGTGAAGTATATCACACTTCAATGAAACTAAACTAAGTTGCAGAAAGGAAATGATAGAAAGGAAACTAAATTAAATTGCTGAAAAGAAATGATAGGAAGGAAACTAAACTAAATTGTAGAAAGGAAATGACAGAAAAGAAACTAAACTAAATTGCATTGAGCTGGCCAAATGGCCAAACACACTCTACTTATCCTATGATCTATCTACCATGCTTCTAACCATGCAGCTATTCATGATCTAATTCTAACTGAAAAAGTGTTGATTGTAGTTCAGAGGAAAAAGGGCTAAAGGTGCTGATGGAAGGCTTAAATGCATGAAACAAGGCTTAGAGGAGTGAAAAAGGTGTTTGGAATTTATTAAAGCACATAATATTGCAAAAATTCTTTGGAGTGGGAGGCTTTGGAAAGCGCAATGGTGGAATTGCGATGGAGTGCTGGAAATGTGATATGTGATATCGCAATATTACAATGTCACAAGGCTATAGGAGAAGTGGGAGTGTAGTCGGGAGGAAATGCGAAGTGCGAAATGCGATACCGAATGCGATGCGAAATGTGATTGCGATGTTGTGGTGCGATTGCGGTTTAGGGGTGAAAGGTAGTAAGTGAGGTGTGGGGCCGAAATGTGATAATGTGAAATGCGAGAATTGCGATAAGGCTAGAATTATGAAATGCCAAATGCAATGATTGCAAAATACGAAAAGGAGATCAGTCAAATTATGTGGCGGTAGGATAGGTGGCAGAGCGCTTTAATAATATCGCAATCGGCAGAAAGGAGCGGTAAGTGTTAACGAAGGGCAATAGGAATTGTGAAGTGCGATAAAGTGAAGGGATTTTCAGAAAAAGTTGGAGTAAGGTTCCTTCAAAGGTTTTTGACATAGAAATGAGGAGTGAATGAGAAAGGAGGGAAAAAAGAATATTGCAATCATGTTCTAGAAGTGGAAGCTGTTAACAAGGACCAAATGGGAAATGCGATTGCGAAAAGAAGCGATGGTAAGTCCAAAGGGAAAAAAATGTAGTTTCTAATGTTTTTGACTATTTTTGATAAAAGATCAACAAAGGGAAGTAGAAAGGGATATCACATTCGGGCTTGGAATGAGATAGCGTTAACAAAGATCACAAGCGATTTGCGATGGAGCGAGGTACTACAAGCCGGAGTTTCAAGGAGAAAGGGAGGAGGTCTAATTTTAATGCTTTTCAAGTGTTTTGGGAATGAAAAGGGGTGACAGATTCAAATAAGAGAAAAAGGATGGAAATGGAGGCACAACAATAGTGCTCAGGCGTGAAAATAGAGTTTGGAAATGAAGCAAGATGGCTTGATGATCTTCCTATGGATTTTGATGCTTATTCCTACAGACAAAGCTGCAAATTTATGCACAGAAAAATAAACAAAAGGAATGTTAAAAACAATGAACATAAAGCATTTGTTTTCCTGTGTTAAGTTCAACCCCGCTCGAATTCTATTGACAGAGATGAGAGGGGGAGACTGCCTCACAGTTTCATAGAGTTTATCAGCTATTCTACAGCGCAGATAAGCGGATTAAATCTACAACAACAACTATAATAGCAATGAAAATATTAGAAATAAAACTAGCTAAATAAAAGAAAGGAAAGGATGACAAAGAAAGAGAAGCTGAGGCACATGGGTTGGGCCCTAACCCACGAGCCCAACTCTCTGGAACTAAATCAGTAAAATGGAGTCTGTTTGCTCATTTCAGGAAGAAAATAGCCTTGTTACATTTCTGAAAGTCTAATCACCAAGTATAATAAAAAGCTTAATAGCTTGCAGAAAAATTCCCAAAATGGAATCGAAGAATCAACACTAGCTCTAGTCTATTTATTCTACAGGGTAGCTACCAAAAAATCCCTTAAAAATAGCGATTGAGTCCACTTGACTCCCAGTAAAAAAAGATTGAGTGCTCTCCTCTTTGAGTTGCTTGGCTGCCTCTGGAACTCGAACTGCTAGACAAAAACTTTGGGGTGATTGAGTCCACTTGACCCCAAGTAAACAGAGATTGAGTGCCCTCCTCTTTAAGTTGCTTGGATGCCTCTGGAACTCGAATTGCTGGAGACTCCAAGTGAAGTATGGCTTGAGTGCACTTAGTCTTGAGTTGCTTGGTTGCCTCTGGAATTCGAATTGCTGGAGGGGATCTCATGAGGATAGTTTGGCTGCCTTTGAGGGTGGACAACCCCCTTGAATCTCTCCAATATTTCTCCCTAATTTCCTGATATTCTTCACTCTTGATCTTCCAGTGGCAGGGAGCAAGTCCCTAAATTATCTTCTTCTCCAAATATGCTTAATATGCCAAATATTCTCACAATATTCTACAAAAATAACCAATATTGGGCACAAATATGCAATTACCTTTAAACCTTCCCAAGAAAATATTAAAGCATAAGAAAACATTATTAAGTGCAGAAGGAGAGATTTAATATATATTTTCATGTGCATAAGGAAGGTAGATGAGTCTAAGAAAGATTATACAGGCCTGAATTTATGTCTAATTTAGAGGCCCATCATCACCCCCCTACTGAAACTATTGCTCATCCTCTGAGAAACCTATTCATCCTCCTTGCCTTCTGGTTCTTCCTGCATGCTGGATAATTTCATTTTCTGTTTATTGGCCCATGCGCTACTCCTCCTACTAATATTCTTGCTATTATTCTTGCATTTCTTCTCCTAGGTGCTTCATGGAGTTCCTCAGATGCCTTAAGCAAATCCGTTTTGCATGCCAAAAGGTGGTGGATCCACCTTTTATTTGATTATTATTATTATTTTTTAAAATTATTGCATGCAAAGTAAACTCACAGTTTTTTGTTTTTTGTTTTTGTCTTTTTCTTTTCTTTTCTGTGAACTGAGTTCACCCTTGGTTATCCCTTGGCACTCCTTGTCTTCTATTACAATGAACTTCTTGGAATGAGAGAGCTTTAACAAATATCACAAGAGATATGCGATTTGCGATGGAGCGAGGTACGACGAGCGGGAGTTTCAAGGAGAAAGGGCGGAGGTCTTATTCTAATGCTTTTCAAGCGTTTTGGGAATGAAAAGGGGTGAAGGATGCAAATAAGAGAAAAAGGAGGGAAATGGAGGCACAACAACAGTGCTCAGGCGTGAAAACAGAGCTGGGAAATGAAGCGGGATGGCTTGATGATCTTCCTGGGGATTTTGATGCTTCATGCAAACAAAGTTGCAAATTTATGCACAGAAAAATAGACAAAAGGCATGATAAAAACAGTGAACTAAAAGCATTTTTGTGCCTGTGGGAAGGTCAACCCCACTCTAATTCTATTGACAAAGATGAGAGGGGGAGACTGCCTCAAAGTTTTATAGAGTTTATCAGCTATTCTAGAACGTAGATAAGCGGATTAAATCTACAACAACAACTATAATAGCAATGAAAATATCAGAAATAAAACTAGCTAAATAACAGAAAGGAAAGGATGACAACGATAGAGAAGCTGAGGCACATGGGTTGGGCCCTAACCCACGAGCCCATCTCTTTGGAACTAAATCAGTAGAATGGAGTTTGTCTACTCATTTCAGGAAGAAAATAGCCTTGTTACATTTCTGAAAGTCTAATCACCGCGTACAATAAAAAGCTTAATAGCTTGCAGCAAAATTCCCAAAATGGAATCGAAGAATCGACTCTAGCTCTGGTCTATTTATTATACAGGGTAGCTACCAAAAACTCCCTAGAAAATAGTGATTGAGTCCACTTGACTCTTAGTAAACAAAGATTTAGTGCTCTCCTCTTTGAGTTTCTTGGCTGCCTCTGGAACTCGAATTGCTGGAGAGAATCTTTGGGGTGATTGAGTCCACTTGACTCCAAGTAAACAGAGATTGAGTGCCCCCCTCTTTGATTTTCTTGGCTGCCTCTGGAACTCGAATTTCTCTAGACTCCAAGCGAAGTATGGCTTGTGTGCACTTGGTATTGAGTTGCTTGGCTTCCTTTGGAATTTGAATTGCTGGAGGGGATCTCATGAGGATCGTTTGGCTGTCTTTGAGGGTGGACAACCCCCTTGAATCTCTCGAAGGTTTCTTCCTAATTTCCTGATATTATTCATTCTTGATCTTCTAGTGGCAGGGAGAAAGTCCCTAAATTATATCCTTCTCCAAATCTGCATAATCTGCCAAATATTCTCACAATATTCTACAAAAATAACCAATATTAGGCACAAATATGCAATTACCTTTAAACCTTCCTAAGAAAATATTAAAGCGTAAGAAAACATTATTAAGTGCAGAAGGAGAGATTTAATATATATTTTCATGTGCATAACGAAGGTAGATGAGTCTAAGAAATGTTATATGGGCCTTAATTTATGTATAATTTAGAGGCCCATCATCATCCCCCTACTGAAACTGTTGCTCATTCTTTGAGAAACCTATTCATCCTCCCTGCCTTCTGGTTATTCCTGCATGCTGGCTTATTTCATTTTCTGTTTATTGGCCCATGCGCTACTCCTCCTACTAATCTTCTTGCTATTATTCTTTCATTTATTCTCGTAGGTGCTTCATGGAGGTCCTTAGATGCCTTAAGAAAATCTGTTTTGCATACCAAGAGGTGGTGGATCCACCTTTTTTTTTTTTTTAAATTATTATTATTATTATTGCATGCAAAGTAAACTCATAGTTATTTTTTCCTGTGAAATGAGTTCACCCTTGGTTATCCCTTGGCACTCCTTGTCTTCTATTACAATGAACTGCTTACTGCCCACTTTCTCAACTCCTTTTTACTTTTGTCTTGTTCCTTTTATTGGTGGAAAAAGTGAGGCTAGTTGCTAGATAAGGCCGAGGTTGCTCTACTACTGATTTTGGCTATATAAAAAAATTTTCCTTCTCACAATTTTTAATGTTTTATTGAGCTAAAATAGATTCGAAGAAAGGGTTAGATGATTTCATAACTGAGCCTTACCATTGATTTGTTTTTGCAGGTGATATTGAAGCTGCTGATATGGCTGTTGAAGCTGTCTTCGGTGGTTCTGACGCTGCATGTGATAATATGCTTGAGGTCCTTTTGTAGATTCTGAGCACAGGAGGATGAAGTCCAAGTTTGACTACCTTTAACCAGGGTGTTGATCGAATTTTCTTTTTGTGCCAACTTGCTGTTTTCCGGCTTGCAAAGGTTGGAGAGCACCTGCATTCATTAGAGAGAGATACATGGAGAAATGATTTTTTTTTTTTTTTAATAAGGCCTACTAGCTGCCTCAATGAGGTTTTCCACTAGTAGGTCTACCTAGGCGCTTCAAAGGAGGTTTTCACCTAGGATCTTTTATTTTTATTTATTTTTTTTCCCAACCCAATGACTGCCTCATGGAGGTTTTAAATCAGTGGGCCAATCTCAGGCGCCTCAAAAGAGGTTTTCACCTGAGATTTTATTCTTTCCCTTTTTTCTTTTCTTTTTTTCTTTTTCAATTTCCTACTCTACTTAAAAAAACAAACCTTTTTCAAGTATAGGAATACTTCCAATGGAGCCATGTACACATCAAGATGACAGATAAAATCATGTGCGCACTTGGAATACGTGCTTTGACATGTACCTAAATCTGAGAGATGAATTTATTTGACTGGGATTGTATCAATCACTGTTGGAGAAGAGTGTGTTGCTGCAACTTAATGACTGTTTGGAACCATATGTCAATATAGTTGTGATGCCCCTAGTTCACTTGCTCAGTTGGATCACCTTGAATGTCCTCTTCTATTATGGCAGTCAAATCTTCCTCTTTTTGCTGATTTTTCTATTGAACACATGGAGGAAATGATGGTAAACATGAGGGAACTTTCTCAACATGTGATTATGATTTCTGCTCTTCATCAAGTGCAGCCCTTGATCTTTTGATCTCCTCACTTGGATCTTCTTCTTCTTGATGTTGTCCTTCAATGAATTTAAGAAAATATTTTCTTTGCAATACCTTTCTTGAACTAAGATGCAAACCATTTAGATCAAGAGGATATGTTTGGTAGTATTGTACCTCAACATTGTAAGTGAGCTGAGATACTTCATTTTATGGGTTTGGAAATGGTGGTACAGGTAGTTGAGTGGGGGTGGATATATGAGATGGATGTGGTTGAGGATACGATTGTGGTGGAGGTGAATGTTAGGGATAGCATGGAGTCGGTTATGGAGGATATTGAGGGAAATATTGAGGACGTTGAGGATTTTCCCAATAAGGACCTTGCCAACCACGTTGCCAAGATTGGTTTTGGGGTTGAGATGGCCAAGGTTGCCAAGGAGGGAGTGTGTCCCAATTAGTTGGAGATGGATGTGAATAAGCTTGAAATTGTGAAGTGGGTCCTTGCATCATATCAAGTTGACTAGGCTGCCAGGGTCTCCTTGGAGCTACATAACATAGCTTCTTTGGTGATTGCCTTGCTCCATTGTCTTCCTGGTAAACTTCTTTAAACCTGGGGAATGATGAACAACATTTAGTAGCATATGATTATGCATGGATAACAAAAATATCAGCATCTTCTTTTTTCTCATTTTGCATTCTTAAAATTTTTACTTGTTCACTTAGATTGCTAAGAATTTATGTTTTAAAGTTGTCAAGCAAATTTCCAAGTTCATCTTGCCTTACCAATGTTGATGTTGACTTACTACTCTTTCCCTTCCTCTTGATATGCACTTGCATGTTTCACAAATTTCTTCAAATGAAAATTGATATACATCTCCCTTACTCATCCTTAATTGTTCTAAGTAAGAGGGTTTTTAGTGTGTCAAATCCTAAATGATGCAATTTTTCCTTCTTAACATTATACATGAACCTCTCTATTAGATCCTCAAGGCTCTCATCTTCTTCTTGGTTCATTCTAAAATTTTCTTCTCTAATATCACAATCTTTTTATTTTTCTATAAATATCTTATGCATATCATTCCATGATCTTATTGAATTATTACTTAGACTCATGAACCATTTAAGAGCTCTATCCTTCAATGTTGCAGGAAACAATCTCAGTTTTTGAGTGTGTGATAAGTAGCCATAAGACCTACAAAGTACCTCAAATTCAAAGAGAAATGTTTCCGGATCCTCTGTCCTCATACCATGGAAGTTGTGAAGGAAAGATGGAGGGATGTTCTTCATATGTACACTGATGTCCATATCTTGAATGTGAAACCCAATAAGATATTCTTCATTGTCATCATATCTATCCATCTCTTCTACCTTCAAAAGTTTATGGTGATGTGGTTCTTACTGCACCACGTGTTCAAGTGGGGGGGTTGGTATTGGAGAAGTTTTTTTTTTTTTTTTGAGTATTCCTACTCCCATGAGGCATGAAAATTAGATCTTTTTGTATTATTTTTAATATTTATGAAATGGCATGAAAATCAGATCTTTTTGTATTCTTTTTAATATTTCTGAAATGACATGAAAATAAAGGAAACCATAAAATAATGCTGAAAACAAAATCAAAGCATCTACTAGACACCTCCTTGACAACGACGATAAAAAATGGTGAGCCCTGGTATTGCATGAAGAGTGTTGCAACACCCAGGGGTTGCCCTACTTTACTTTATCAACTTGAGGTTCATATAAACTTGGAGGTGACAGTGCTATATACACAATAGATGCATTCTGTTCATTTCATCCTCTTCTACTTTACGAAAGGGTTATATTTCTAAGGGTTCTCAGTGAATTCTGTCACACTTCAATGAAACTAAACTAAGTTGTAGAAAGGAAGTGACATAAATGAAACTAAATTAAATTTTTGAAAAGAAATGATAGGAAGGAAACTAAACTAAATTGCAGAAAGGAAATGACAAAAAAGAAACTAAAATAAATTGCATTGAGCTGCCCAAACGGCTAAACACACTCTACTTATCCTATGATCTATCTACCATGCTTCTCACCATGTATCTATTCATGATCTAATTCTAACTAAAAAAGTGTTGATTGCAGTTCAGATGAAAAAGGGCTAAAGGTTCTCATGGAAGGCTTAAACACATGAAACAAGGCTTAGAGGAGTGAAAAAGGTGTTTGGAATTTATTAAAGCGCATAATATCGCAAAAATGCTTTAGAGTGGGAGGCTTTGGAAAGCGCAATGGCAGAATTGTGATGGAGGGCTAACAGTGCAATATGCAATATGCGATATCGCAATATCGCAATTCGCAAGGCTGGAGGAGAAGCGGGAGTGCAGTCGGGAGGAAATGCGAAGTGCGAAATGCGATACCAAATGCGATGCGAAATGCGATTGCAATGTTGTGGTGTGATTGCAGTATTTCACAATCGAGGTTTAGGGGCAGAAGGTAGTAAGTGAGGTGCGAGGCTAAAATGTGATAATGCAAAATGCGAGAATTGCGAAATGCGAAAAGGCGATCAATCAGATAATGTGACAGTAGGACAGGTGGCAGAGCGGTTTAATAATATCGCAATCAACAGAAAGGAGCGGTAAGTGTTAACGAAGGCCAATAGGAATAGTGAAGTGCGATAAAGTGAAGGGATTTTCAGAAAAAGGCGGAGTAAGGTTCTTTCGAAGGTTTTTTACATAGAAATGAGGAGTGAAGGAGAAAGGAGGGAACAAGGAATATCACAATCAAGGTTTGGAAGTGAAAGATGTTAACAAGGACCAAATGGGAAATGTGATTGTGAAAAGGAGTGATGGTAAGTCCAAAGGGAAAAAAATGTGGTTTCTAATGTTTTTTTACTGTTTTTAATAAAAGAGCGGCAAAGGGAAGTGGAAAGTGATATCGCATTCGGGCTTGGAATGAGGGAGCGTTAACTAAGATCAAAAGCGATTTGCAATGGAGAGAGGTACGACGAGCGTGAGTTTCGAGGAGAAAGGGTGAAGGTCTAATTCTAATACTTTTCAAGCATTTTGGGAATGAAAAGGGGCGACAGATGCAAATAAGAGAAAAAGGAGGGAAATGGAGGCATAACAAAAATGCTCAGGCGTGAAACAGAGTTGGGAAATGAAGCGAGATGGCTTGATGATCTTCCTGGGGATTTTGATGCTTATTCCTGCAAACAAAGATACATATTTATGCACAGAAAAATAGACAAAAGGCATGATAAAAACAGTGAACAAAAAGAATTTTTTTGCCTGTGGGAAGGTCAACCCTGCTCGAATTCTATTGAGTTGCTTGGCTGCCTCTGGAATTCAAACTGTTGAAGAGAATATTTGGGGTGATTGAGTCCACTTGAATCCAAGTAAACAAATATTGAATGCCCTCCTCTTTGAGTTGCTTGGCTGCCTCTGGAACTCGAATTGCTGGAGACTCCAAGTGAAGTATGGCTTGAGTGCACTTGGTTTTGAGTTGCTTGGTTGCCTTTGGAATTCAAATTGCTGGAGGGGATATCATGAGGATCGTTTGGCTTCCTTTGAGGGTGGACAACCCCCTTGAATCTCTCCAATATTTCTCCCTAATTTCCTGATATTCTTCATTCTTAATATTCCAGTGGGAGGGAGCAAGTCCCTAAATTATCTCCTTCTCCAAATCTGCATAATTTGCCAAATATTCTCACAATATTCTACAAAAATAACCAATATTAGGCACAAATATGCAGTTACCTTTAAACCTTCCTAAGAATATATTAAAGCGTAAGAAAACATTATTAAGTGTAGAAGGAGAGATTTAACATATATTTTCATGTGCATAAGGAAGGTAGATGAGTCTAAGAAAGGTTAAATGGGCCTTAATTTATGTCTAATTTAGAGGCCCATCACTAGGCTCACAGGCTGATATATTTTCATCAATTTTTACATCTCCTCTAATGATTACATTTTTGGATTTTGGTTGAATAAGTCTATATCCTTTGACATCTTCAGAATATCCAACAAAAAATTATTTTTCACTCTTAGGTTCTAAGGCTTTATGTTTTGCATCTGGAATATGGGCCCAAGCTTCACTTCCAAAAACACGAAAGTGACTTACATCTGGTTTGATGGAGCTCCAGACTTATTCTGGAGTTATTTCCTTAAAACACTAGTAGGAGTGCAATTTACTATGTAATTTGCACAGTTAATTGCTTCTGCCCAACAATTAAGACCAAGTCCTTTATATTGAAGCATTATAATTAGCCATTTCTTTTAGAGTGTGATTCTTCCTTTCACATGTAGAAATTATAGAACATGCATGTATATCTTGGATTCACCCTATCTAACAATGTACTAAATTTAAATACTGATTTGCTTCTACAAATATTTTGCGGAATTAAAACACAATCTCTAATCACATGAACATGAAGAAGAATCAAATCAACCACAACACAGATAATTTCCCGGGGAAAGCTTACAACTAAAAGCCCCACTATATTCTATTGTATATTAATCATGGATCATGAAACAATTACATACAAAACTCTTCTCACAAGAGCCCTCCAGTACTCGGCTAATTGTCTCACACTGTCATGAACAAAACTGGCCAACATAGCCAATTCTCAGCCACTAGACAGCATGCGTTTCTTGTGCAATCCATGATGAATGCAATCCCTAAAAGATAGGAATTTTGGCCTTCCTTGACTGTGCAAGTATCACGGGAACTCCAATGGGTGTTTGGTTGCATGTGTGCAAGCTAATAATCCTACAACTAATAGTCAACTTCCCTTTCACCTAGAACTCAACTAGGTCTCCACTGGATCTAACATGCATGCAGCTAATAATAGTAAATCCTCAGTTGCATGTGAGATCACTGATTGTGAATTAATTAATATTTAATTCACTTGATTTATCACTAGTGTACCTTCAGTTACAACTAGCACAATTGAGTTTAACTCACTTAACTGAGTTAAGCTAATTACAACCTGCATTAACTAATGCATCACTGCACTTCGAACTCTCTTACAACTAGAATTACTTTGCATGCCTCACCAACTACATCTAACTTGAAATCCACTAACTAATTGAGTTTATCACTCTCAGTTAACTATTTCAAGTTTACATTGATAATAGATTACATTTTATTGTCCATCTTAATTAAGGGATAACTAAAATAGACATGCACTGAAAAATAGCACTGTGGGCCCCACCCTAGTCTGGGTGCTTAATGCAACTAGGCGTAGGTACTGAAAATTTCTTGTTGAATCTCAACATCAGCTACACCATTTTGTTGTAGACTATATGGAACAATATGTTGCAATTGAATGCCATGCTAAGTGCAAAACTTGATAAATTTGTTGTTAACATATTATCCTTCATTGTATGATCTTAACTTAAGAATTTGACGTCGAGATTGTTTCTCAACAAAGGCCTTAAAGGCCAAGAACATGTTAAAAACTTCACTCTTGAGTTTTAAGAAGTATACCCAAGTGTGTCCGAAAAAATCATCAACGGAAGTTAAGAATTATTTGTAGCCAAAGAAAGAAACAACTGGAAGTGGACCACATAAATCACTGTGCACAAGCTGCAAAGGGGCTAAAGCATGCCAAGATGCACGTTTTTCAAAACTATCCTGATGATGTTTTCCGAGTACACATCCGGAACAAACACCATATCGACAAGATACCATAGGAAGGCCTGTTACCATATTTTATTTACATAGAGTTTGAAGAGAGCGATAGTTTAAGTGACCAAATCGCTCATGCCAAAGTTTGCTCACTTCATCATTATAAGCAAAAAAATGGAGGGAAGACGTGATGACTCAAATTTGTCAAACTTATACAACCTCGTGGAGTCATCGGCAATTCCAGTAGCTAAAATATGTCTAGGATATCTTAGGTCCTTAATTACAACATCATGAGATGAGAATTCTACTGTTTTCCCTTCACCTGAATGAGTTATATAATAAACAGATAGAAGGTTGCAGGACAAGGTAGGAACACATAATACATCATTAAACTGACCATTATCTAGATGAATGGTTCTAGATCCTACAACACTAAGAGATCTATCATCACCAACATAAATGTTTTTGGTGTTATAATCATTTAAAGAAGAAAACAAGGCTTTATTTTTGGTCATGTGGTAAGAGGCTCCAGAATCAATGAGCCACTCATGAGAATGGGAAGAAGAAGATGCATTCAATGCATAACCAGATCTTGATGCTTGACAAGCACAAGCAAAAAGTGCCATTCCTGAAGATGAAGTTGAAGATTTCTCCAAATGGATGTTGTGCTTCTTCATTGCTGCTTCGAAGACTTCCATCTTCCTAAAACATTTTGACTGTACGTGGCCATTGTGATTATAATTGTTGCAATTTCTATCTGTCTTCTTCCCTTTTCTTTTAGTTGCCTTATTAGTTTGTTGAGTTTCTTTTTCAGTTTGCAGTTGAAATTGCTTAAGACCCTTGTTTTGTTTAGGACCATTCTTTTTAGGATGCTGCTTCTTAGGATTCTTTGGATATGGTTGTTGTTAGGCTTCTAAGGCTTTCTTAGAAGAGTTTCCAGTATTAATAAGACCAAGGTGTAAGATTTTTTCTTGTTCTCTTATCAAAGAATTGAAAAAGGCATCAAAAGAGGGGGACTTGTAGGTTGTTCCTTGAGAAATGAGGGCTACGCTAGTGGAATGGAAGGTGGAAACAAATACAGAGTATGCAGGGCCAAGCTTTGCAAGAATGGAATAGACAATACTTCCATCTTCCTTTTTGACTTTACAGCCTTCTAAAAGAAGTCTAAGGGTTTTGAATTTGGACAAAAAATATTCAATAGAGGAGAAATTATTGGGTTCCAAAGTAAGCAACTCATTTTCAAGCTAGTGGGATTTTATTTCATTTTGAATGCCAAAAACAATATTTAACTTTTTCATGGCTTCATGAGGGGAGTCAATTTCTTGGATATGAAATCTAAGATCTTGAGAAATGGACATTCTTATCAACCTTCGTGCTTGATCTTGTTTATTTTTCCATTTGTCCTTTTTATCTCCATCAGTAGGTCTATATTATCTCCATCGGTAGGTTTAGATTCTTGTCTCGAGGCTATTATATAAAACCCTTTACTTCTAAGTAAGTCTATCATGTATGATAACCATTGGAAATAATTGGTGTTGTTAAGAATAACCAGACATGAACTTTCCATTTAAAAAAATACTGAAACTGAAAAGGTTGAAACAAATTGCTCCAATGGAAAGATCTCGAAAAATTTAGTCGGTTAAAAAAAAACGGTTATGAAAACGACTTCCAGATAAAGAAGTCATGCATTTTTGAAGAAAAGTTGGAGTAGATGCCAAATAGTTATGTGATAGGTTGAAAGTTGATGATGAAGTTGTACTTAAAAAATAAAATCCCTCCCCCATTTTCCAAACTTAATATAATAAACTCACTTTAAAAAAATTACTACTTTATGTGACCCACTTTTATAAATAAGTGAGAGTCACTTTTACAATGTTACTTTACATGTGCTTTTTAAATGAAACCCTTTAAAAAAAAGCAACTTGCCAAAAAGTTTTTTGAGAAAAAGTAACTTGACAAAAAATCTTTTTAGAAAAAAAAGGTTTGACAAAGAGACTTGAACCAAAGACCTCTATTCTCATAAAGTAACTTTACACCAAGTGAGTTAGTAAAATGATTCTATAATTGTTTGAAAGGAGGAAGGGGTTTTTTTTTTGGCTCTTCGGTGTGCATGCTTTTTCCTGCAAAAAAAAAAACACAATCCGTGTATACAAACAACAGCAAAAAAATACAAGTCTTACAGCAGAACTTTATATTTCCGGTTAGTCCGTATGGAAACTATACATTTCTCTCGCTATTTCTGATTTCCCGAGATCGCACAAAGTCACGGGGAAAAAGCATACGTAGTAGAAAAATCTCGTCTTTTTTTTTTTTTGATTTGTCGAGATCGCACACAGGGTAGAGGAAAGAGCATACACAGAGAAGAGGGTATAGATCCAGTAATTAAAAAAAAACTATAAACCGAAATAAACAGAGAGATTAATAAGTATAACTGAAAAAAAAAATGTTTTATACCTCCAGATCTAAAATGACATAACTTGCGAAACTGGAAACCTTTTCGCATGAAACAAAAGAGGTTCCTCACTATAACAGAGGCTCCAGACACAACAGAGTAGTTTTACCAGCTCGAAAGTGGCAAGTAACATTAGATATAGAAAACGACAGTCGCATGCAGTCAAACTGGCTTTGGATTTGGATCAACAACAGATGCGGCTCTCAAAACAATTTCGATACCATGTAGGAATTTACAAGGTAAGTTCCTTAGATCAAACACCAAAAGTCACTGCTCATAAGCATATCACAGATCAGTACACCAGTATTTGATGTGGTTAAAACCCTCGAAGAGGGAAACAGTCCACGACCTGAGCCAACACAATCACTTCAAACAATTTATTAATATAAAGAAAGAAAATTTACATAAGCTTCTCTCATAAATGGTTACCGGAAAAATGACCCTCCATGCTCTTTAAATAGAAATCATAGACTAATCGGGTGTTAAGACATGGATCAAGTGTCGGTAATACCAAGGAGAGAATGAACCGTCGAATCGCTACATATCGTGACTATCAGATTATAAGTTACAAATGTACATAGTAAAGAAACACACTTTACCTAACTCTACTCTAGACCAAGTTATACTTAACTATTTCCTATGTATCAAAATATCCTAACAAGGGATAATGATATTTCGTACTCTACATTTTTTACTCTAGGTATAGTTTTGAAATTATCATATAAGGATAGGACCCATATCAATTTTTCCCGTGCATTTTTTATCGTATCTATGCCATTTTACTATTCCTTTGGTCCCTCCCCATCAAGTTATAACAGTAACCATGACATTTTTCATGTCATAACTTTCACAATAGAGCCTATCCTCCATGGATACCCTAGAGTAGCACTTGATTTCCATCTTGGTGATCATGTTGAAGTCATTCATAGGCTCCATAACCATATTTCAATCTTGTCCTGACATAAAAGTTGAGACTAATTAATCTCTTTTCCCATTATTTCTAGCCCCACGTAGCACACAAAAGGGGTTCCTCACCAATTTTTATCATTTCATTTTGGTTACTTATGCTTATGGTTTTCAATATCTTGAAACATATTTTTATTTTTTTGTTTACATTCCCTTTGCTTATGATCTAGGAGGATTCAAAAGGGCCTAAAATTCAGAGTACCCAAAACTTTATGGAAATAAAACCATGTGGAAGGGCTAGACGAGACTATTCCAACACAAATTGAATCGCTTCAAACTGAGTCTGTATGAAAAATTTATGACATTTTAAATATTTTTACCAACAAGCAAAATGTCAAACTTATCAAGACACGTGGTAATATTTGGACGTGACACATGGTAGTATAAACAGGGTGACATGACATAAGTTGATTGTGTATTAGCAGACCAATTAGGTGGCGACACGTGGCCTAATCGAAGGGCACCACATGTCACCTCAGAATAATGCAAAAGGTTCCAAAATTTGGTTCAACAAATCGACACAGACAAGATTCGAATGCAAGACCTCTGGGACAAGTGACAAGCACCCAACCAATGGACTATGTGTGGCAGTTGAAATTAAATGAAGTATTAATTGTAGTTATGGTATAGTTATAACTATATTCCAAAATGGGGAGGCCCACAAGCTTGACCCTGGGACCTCTATATAACCACCATTATGCCCACCAATCCCATGAAAGTTGGATGACATATGCACGTGGGTTGAATGTTATATAGAGTATATAGTATGGTTCAATGGGTTGTAATAAAAAACCAATGGTTATATAAATAATAACCAACATGTTGTGCTTAAGGACTTCAATGTTAGAACCGCTACTAACCAAGCTACTCTCCTAAGTAATAATTCTAACCCTAACCCCCTGTGGCTAGATGAGGATTTTTAATTAGCTAATAGATTCAAAAGATATTTTGAAGACACAATCGAGAACCTATTTGGAACTGAGCTTATGAAGCTTTGCATCTCCCATGACCTGATAATTTGTAATGGAATTAACAAGTGGCCATCTTTTGGCCAGATGACTTGTATTCATGGGTTGGTTAGTAGTGTAGTGTATTATGCAATATCTAACACCCATATTCTTTATTATATTGGGAATTTTGACCTCCTAAATTACCACGAGCCTAATTATGACCATAGACCTTTATTCTTAACCCTAAATCTTGACATGCACACCATATGCATACAAAAGAGTTGTGAGAGCCAAAGGCACATTCATTTTAGCAGAAATAAAATGGATCTCTTCTTACATGATTTAAAGAGGGATTTAGGTTTCTTAACGTATAATGATACCATTGATTATACATACTACAATTTTACTACAATAATTTACACTACCATTAAAAAATTCTTCACTGAGGTGTCTTATAAAAATAATAATAGAACTTCCAACCCTTGCTATGATAATGATTGTAAAACTGCTAGGAAAGTGATTAAAGATGCTCTTAATGAAAATATAAAACTTGAAAATATAAGGGTGTATAAAGCTCTTGTCAAACAGAATAAACAATCTTATATTAATAAGAGGCAATGTCGTCTTCTTCACCTTTCTAAAGTTGAGCCTATAAATTTTTGGAGTATACTTGTCCGTAAAACAAAAGAAACTAATTTTATCCCGTTAAATAACTAGGATATTTTTCTTAATAATATTTATGAGTCCTTAGAAACCATGGGTCACATCTTAAACACTCTTATAGAATAGGATGTGTTTTTTTCTGGAAGACATGGAGTTTGGGATTAAGAAACTCGCATACATGAAAGCTAGAGATATTGAAGGCTACCAAGATGAAATGTTCAAAATGGGAAGGTATATCCTCCTCCCTCATATTCATAGAGTGCTGAGTGTTATTGACCTAAAAAATGTCTTCCCCGAACTCAATTTTCAGTGAAATGCATCAAAAAAATAACTAGATGAACAAGGAGGACAAGATATCTTACTTGATATTGACATAATCATGATTGGTGGCCTCATGCTTCTAGGATCTGAGAAACGAATTCTAATGAGTAGGTTTTCCACAATTTTTCTACTTTTGGGTAAACAACATACATAATGGTTGCAAATTTCTCCTTTTATAGGGGGGCACGGTGGTTCATAAATATCCATTTTCACACTTGCCATACCTTTCTTTGTTATATATTTCATTTTCTGGATCAATTATTTTTGTTTTTATCTATTTTCAAGCTATTGATGTTTCCTTAAAAATTTTCAACTTATGTTTGGATATGTATAATGATATTTCATACTCTACATTTTTACTCGAAGTATAATTTTGAAATTATCATATAAGGATAGGAACCATATCAAATTTTCCCATCCATTTTTTACATTATCTATACCATTTTATTTTTCCTTTGGTCCCTCCCCATCAAGTTATAACATTAACCATGCCATTTTTCATGTCATAACTTGCAAACTAGAGTCTGTCCTCCATGGGAACCTTAGAGTAGCACCTGATTTCCATTTGGTGCCCATGTTGCAGTTATTCATAAGCCCCAGAACCATTTTTCAATCTTTCCATGACATCAAAGCCCTTGACATCAAAGTTGAGACCCCTTCATCTCTTTTCTCATTATTTATGGCCCCATGTAGCCCACAAAGGGGGTTCCTCACCATTTTTGAACATTGCATTTTGGTCACTTATGCTTATGGTTTTCAATATCATGCCACATATTTCTATGTTGTTATTTGCATTCCCTTTGCTTATGGTTCGGGAGGATTAAAAAAGGTCTAAAATTCAAAGTTCCCAAAACTTTATGGAAAGAGCACCATGTGGAAGAGCTAGAAGAGACGATTCCAACACAACTTGAATAACTTCGAACTAAGTCTATATGAAAAAGTTGTGAAATTTTAAATATTTTGACCAACAAGCAAAAAGTCAACTTACCAAGACAAGTAGCAATATCTGGATGTGACACATGGCAGTATGGACAGGGTGATGTGGCATAACTTGATTGTGTAGCAGCGAACAAATCAGGCGGTGACACATGGCTTAATCGAAGAGCGCCACATGTCACCTCAAAATAATGCAAAAGGTTCCAAATTTTGGTTCAATGGATAGACACAGGCAGGATTCGAACGTGATACCTCTGAGATAAGTGACAAGCACCCAAAAAATGGGCTACGAGTGGTAGTTGAAATTAAATGAAGGATTACTTGTAGTTATGGTATAGTTATAACTATATGACAAAATGGGGAGTCCTGCAAGCTTGAACCTGAGACTTCTACATAATCACCATTATGCCCGCCAATCCCATGCAAGTTGGATGACATACGTACGTGGGTTGAATGTTATATATGATATATAGTATGGTTCATTGGGTTGTAATAAAAAAATAATGGTTATATAAATAATAACCAATGTGTTGGATATAACAAAGTTTTAATCTATATACTTGGGGAATTCAATGTTAGAACGACTACTAACCAAGATAATCTCCTAATTAATAACTCTAACCCTAACCCCCTGTGGCTAGATGAGGATTGTGACTTAGCTAATAGATTCAAAAGAAATTTTGAAGACACAATCGAGAACCTATTTGGTACCAAGCTTATCAAGCTTTGCAGCTCCCATGACCTGATAATTTGTAATAGAATTAACAAGTGGCCATCCTCTCACCAAATGACTTGTATTCATGGGCTCGAAAATAGTGTTGTGGATTATGCAATATCTAACACCCATGTTCTCAATTGTATTGGGAATTTTGACCTCCTAAATTACCATGAGCCTAATTCTGACCATACAACTTTATCCTTAACCCTAAATCTTGACATGCACCTGATATGCATACAAAAGAGTTGTGAGAGCCAAAGGCACATTCGTTTTAACAAAAGTAAAATGGATCTCTTATTACATGACTTAAAGAGGGATTTAGGTTTATTAATGTATAATTATATCATTAATCATATATACTACAATTTTACTACAATCCTTTCCATTACCATTAAAAATTTATCCACTGAGGTGTCATATAAAAAGAATAATAGAACTTCTATCCCTCGGTATGATAATGATTGTAAAACTGCTAGGAAAGTGATTAGAGATTCTCCTAACGAAACTATAAAACTTGAAAATACAAGGATGTACAAAGATGACGCAGGGGGAACCCTGCAATACCCATAATCTCTCTTTATACCATGCATATAAAACGGCAATTCCCATTTCATGTCAAGAAAGTCCATTTTCTGGCAAATTCAACAATTGCGGAAGCTTCTTTGTTACAAAATAAAACAATGATTATAAAACCATTGGCACTTCCTACTTCAATAACATTCGAATTGTATGAAATCACCAATCCAACCTTTAATTAACACCCATTAGTCTCATTTCTAAAATTCAGACTTTATAATCAAGACCATATATTGATCCCAATCTGATCTCTTTACAAAGCTCATGGAACATTTGTCTCATACTAATTCAATTAGTCAACCAAGGTTGAAATATATATGCGCCCTTCATTGTTTAACTTACCAAGCTCATGACAGCGCAATCCATAAAAGGTTTAGATTGTTTTGATTACTAGTCGAATCCAACATTACATACCTGCCATTTCCACGGTGGATATTCGTTGTGCTTCCAACTTTTAGCAATCTGGAAAATATCACATTTCAGAACTTCTGAATGCGTTCAATGCTTAACACACTATAGATGAAAATTTTACGTTCCGGCCTTCGTATCAACGCCGCTCCAGTTGCTTATTGACAATGTTTGCACCCAATTTCAATCAACGTTCGGCTCCTTCAGCATTTGATTTCCATCACCAAGCTCTTGATCCTCATTTCGATTTGGATCCAAAATGAATTGAATGTGCTTTGCCTTCAAATTAAATTATACCTTAACGCATTTGATGGTTAAACCGTTCGCACCATTTTAAGAGCCGGCATCCATCTGTAATTGAATAATTTTAATAATAAAAATCGACTTCAATTACCCAATCGAACCCGTCTGGCAATTCTGGATCTGCTCCAGTTGTTGGTTAATTCCGCCCTTTCTTAATGCCTTCCTCTGCATTAACAATTGGAATCGATGTCAGGTATCCAGCACTTACATAAACAGATCTGGATTTTAACTCAATGGATTCAGTACGATTTCTTCTGCGTTCCGAGTTGCAATTCCAACGACTTGCCAGACTATACTTCTGCAATTCTCCAACGCTTACTAGTCAACGAACTTGCCAGGCAATTCCAGATGTCAATTTACTGTATAATGGCTCATATACAGAAATCGAACCATTAAAAACTTGTCACCTCTGTATGGACTGTTGTGAATTCATCAAACAGATTAATGTTTAACCAACAGTTTGATGTCACCTAGCGTTTCTTCATCGAAGGACCGATCTCAATAATGCCTGTTGAAACCTTATCGCATTCAACATCAACTCAATGATTCTGGATTTATAGAATCGAATCTTTTATGATCTCACACAGCGATCCTTGAAATAAATTTATATTGATGCAAATGAAATTCAAGAGAAATAGAGTCTTATACAATGGGTTCACCACAAAATAGCAGATCGAATGCGTTAACCCAGCGGATATAATCCAATAGAACCCAAGTGAGAACGCCCTCTCAGCCACCAACAATCAAAGATAATCGATTAGATCGATTTGATCTAACAATGTTAAATGGACTTCTAAAAAGTTGAACTTTTTCCACAGGGATTAAATACAAATTCCCTTACAACATGATAACTACAGAATTCAAGAAGAATCGAATTCCCCTTCATACATTGAACACCAAATTCAATTCTATGCAAACTCAATAATGGGCATAAACTTCATAAAATCAAATTCTGCATTAATACACAGTACTTACATAATAATCTTCCTCCTTGGCCTGATTTTCAAACGTTGGCCCTTTTACAATCTGCCCGAAGGCTTCCAAATAGAAACCCCTTCTCTCTACTCTATTTCTCAACTCACACTCTCTCTCTGATTTCAATGCCTTTGAGGCTTGAGAATTTATAGCAAATTGAATTGAACCAATTTTGGTTCACATCCGTTTATTAACTCAACAAATCCTCAAATATCTCAACAAATCCTATAATCTAGATTCTTATCCCTAAAACCTTGAAACTAAATCTAATTTAGGATCATAATTATCTCTTAGATATCTCTCATCTAATTTCTCTCATGTTTTCCAATTATTTGGAAACATTTACAAATTCTCACATATAATTAATTAAAATATAATTTAATCACTCAAAAATAATATTAATATTTACATGAAATTAATATTTCCTCACAAACATAAGACCCCCTAGTTTAAATAAAATACAAGGTATTTTCCCGAGCTAATGCTCCTGCATCAAAATATCTTATCAAACAGAAGAAACGATCTTATATTAATAAGAGACAAGAACGTCTTCTTCGCCTTTATAAAGTTAAGCCTAGAAAGTTTTAGAGGAGTATACTTGTCCATAATAAAAAAAAGAAAATAATTCAATCCCCTTAAATATCTAGGATATTTATCTTAAGAATATTTATGACTCCCCGGACACCATGGGTCACATCTTAAAACTCATATAGAAAAGGATATGTTTTCTTTGGAAGACGTGGAGTTTGGGATTAAGAAACTCACAAAGGGGAAAGCTAGAGATATTAAAGACTACCAAGCTAAAATTTTCAAAATGGAAATGTTTATCCTCATCTCTCATATTCACAAGCTTCTCAATTTGGAAGTAAAACATGGTTTCCCTAAGCATTGGACACAAAGCCTTATTATGCTGATCTTTAAAAGTGGGGATAAAAACATTCCCTCTAACTATAGGACCATTATGATCAACCATATTTTAGCCAAACTGTATGGGCTCATTTTGGAAAAGAAGATTAGCCTTTGGCTTGAAATCCATGGTAAATGAGCTAAAGGGATAACTGGTTTTAGGAGGAATATCTCAACTATTAACCATCTTATCACTCTTAGGATTATTGTCGAAGAATGTCGCAATAGGAAAACTGATCTTTTTGTTTTTTTATTTACTTAGAAAATATTTCAACACAATCCCTCAGGACAAGCTATGGAAAATATTCGAAGAGATAATGGTTCCTCTTGAGTTGAGGGTTGTAGTTATTCGGCTATACAAGAGCGTTATCGCCAAGCCTAAGGACACCAAGGGTTGGTATAAATAAATTAAATACAATATTGACATTAAGAAAGGGTGTCCCCTATCCCCTACCCTTTTTGGCATTTACACCAATAATCTTGAAGAGTGTTTGGAAGCTACGAGATGTGTTGGCCTTAAGCTCGCTAATATGGTCATTACCCTTCTCCTCTATGCCAATGATATCATTCTTTTAGCCAAAATCCACAAGGATCTCAAAAAACAACTCAAAACCCTCCTTGATTATTGCTCCAAGATGGATATGACTATTAATACCGACAAGACTAAATTTATGATGATTAAATCCAAAAATATCAACCATAATAATTTCATATATGATAACAATCACATGGAGAAGGTTTCTTCATACAAATATTTAGGTATTGACATTCATCATCAGCTCAACTGGAACTACAACATTGAGAAAAGGATTATTGGACGATGGAAATATTACTATGAGCTCGAAAATAGTTGTAAATTGATAGATCTTTGGTTTTGGAGTAAAAAAAAGTATCTCTTTGAGACTCTAGTCACCCCTATTATTTTATATGGATGTGAGGTTTAGGGTTGTAGTATATCTGTTGGAATTATGATTAATGTGTTGTCCTTAATGGAAATATACTTGGTAAAGACATCAACATAATGATTATAGATGTGACAGAGAAATCAGACAAAGAAATATCAGTTCAAAGGCAAAGTAATGATGAAGGTAAATTTTGAGGAAGTATACACAAGTTCTGTGAGGCAAAGTTGCGTGCATACATGGGTATGTTGAGGAGAACTCGTGTATAGTTTCCACACCATGGTATTCTAAATACCAACTGTCTTTAACATGGTATTGGCCCATATGTGTTGTGTAACCAGCTCCAAAAATAGAAGAAAAGAGATATCAAAGCCTTAGAAATAAGCCACTTCGAGGGGGCAACCTCCAATACATTACATAAATGAACAATTCTTGGATGATCCAATTTACAAAACCTCCTTTCTATATATAGGAGTCCATGGGGCCATAATGTAATCCTAGTGGGCCCTGAATGAAATCCTAGCCGACCTAACAATAATAATTTAAGGGCACAATAATAATAAAATGGGGGTTACAAGGGTACAATAATAACAATAAGGGGGTTACACTAACAACAATAAGGGACTATACTAGTAATATAGGGACCTAACATGCCCCTCTCCTTCAAAAAAGTGTTGTCCTCAATGCTTGAGTAGTTCTAGGTGCTTCTGTATAAAATTTTCATCCTCCCATGTAAAATCTTCAGTGGGTAAGTTCTTCCACTTGATTAGATACTCTGAAATTGATCGATTATGTAGTTGTCGAGTTCTTGTTTTCGTGACCGCTTCGGGTTCCAATATGATTTTTCCTTCCTCGTCAAGTTCTGGCAATATTGTTTGAATTGGAATATTTTCACCTATAACCTTCTTTAAGCATGAAACATGGAAAATTGGATGCACTCGTGAAGAAGCAAGAAGCTCCAATTTGTATGCCATAGTACCAATCTTTTGCAACACCTTGTAAGGACCATAGTACTGGCGATAATTTATTATCCTTATTTGCTTGCTTGAGGGACATTTGTTTGTATGGTTGTAGCCGTAAAAATACCCAATCTCCTACATCAAAACTTCTCTCGCTGCGATGTTGATCTGCCTGTTGTTTCATTCGATTTTGTGCCAAATTGAGGTTATCCTTTAAGAGTTGGAGAACTTCTTGCTGATGCTCGATGTGATCTTCCACTGCTTGAACCTTCGAATTTTCCCTTAAAGATGATGTTATGGATGGTGGATGATATCCATAAAGTGCCATAAATGGGGTCATTTTTGCTGCAGTATGGAAGGAAGTGTTATACCACCATTCAGCAAGAGGTAACCACTTGACGCATTGTGTTTGTTTATCAGATAAAAAACAACGAAGATATCCTTCCAAAAATTTATTTACTATCTCAGTTTGACCATCAGATTGAGGATGATAAGATGAGCTATGAGCTAATTGAGTACCCAAACAAGAAAATAACTGTGTCCAAAAATTTCCAGTAAAAATGGGATCTCTTTCGCTCACAATAACCCTTGGGCTTCCATGTAGCTTTTGAATTCTGTCCATAAATGTAGTAGCAACTGTACTTGCTTTAAATGGATGAGATAATGCACAAAAGTGTGCATACTTGGTAATTCTATCAACTACCACCATGATGACATTCTTTCCTTCAGACTTAGGTAAACCTGTGATAAAATCCATTGAAATCTCCTCCCAACGCTGACTTGGAATGGATAAAGGTTGTAGAAGTCCCGGGGTCTTAATTGTCTCCACTTTATTCTGCTGGCAAACCAAACATTACGCCACAAACTTTTGAATATCAGATTTAAGGCCATCCCAAAAAAATTCTTTCTTCACCCTGTGGTAAGTTTTTAAAAATCCTGAGTGTCCTCCTAAAGGAGAAGTGTGCAATTCCAGAAGAATCTTTTGTTTTAGTTGGGAATTCTTACAAAGATATACGCGATCTTTGTACCATAAGGAATCATTTTTCCAACTAAATGTATCAGATGTACTAGGATCTTGCTGCAACTTTTGAATGAGTGTCCATACATCTTTGTCATTCTTCCATTCATCTCTTGCTTCAGTTATCCAATCTGGTTGGATAATAGAAATGGCACAAAGCAATGCTTCCACCTCTTCATTCTTTCTTGAGAGTGCATCTACAACAACATTAAGCTTTCCTTTTTTGTAGATTATTTCAAAGTCATAACCCAACATCTTTGTGACCCATTTTTGCTGCTCTTCTGAAGATAGTCTTTGTTCCAAAAAGTGTTTCAGACTATCATGATCAGTTTTTACCTTGAAGTGTCTTCCCACTAGGTAAGTTCGCCATTTCTTTAGTGCATGCAGTATTGCTAACATTTCCTTCTCATAAATAGGTTTCTGTAAATACTTTCCTTTGATTGGACGACTTTCAAAAGCACTGGGTCTTCCTTCCTGCATTAAAACTGCACCAATTCCATTTCCTGAGGCATCACATTCCACAATAAAGGTTTTTGTGAAGTCTGGTGTAGCTAAGACCGGTGCTAAGCACATTGCCTCTTTAAGACGTTCAAAGGCCTTAGTTGCTTCAGGAGTCCATGAAAATGCATCTTTCTTCAATAATGTTGTTAGAGGTGCTGCTATTCTCCCATAATTCTTAACAAACTTGTGATAATACCCTGTTAACCCGAGAAATCCTCGCAACTACTTTATGGTTGTAGGGACTTTCCATTCCTTAATGGCTTTAATTTTGTTAGGGTCTACTTTAACACCCTCGTGAGATACAATATGACCCAGATATTCCACCTCTTGTACTCCAAAGAAACATTTGGATGTTTTTGCATATAATTGTTTCTCCTGCAATAGTTTGAGCACCCTGTCAACATTTTCAACATGATCCTTCCAAGACCTGTTGTAGATTAGTATATCATCAAAAAAATACTAGCACAAATTTTCTAAGGAAGGGTTTGAAAATGGAATTCATCAACCCTTGAAATGTAGAAGGTGCATTGGTAAGGCCAAAAGGCATGACCAAAAATTCATAATGAACCTCATGAGTTGGAAATGTTGTTTTTGGAATATCTTCAGTCTTCATTCTAATTTGATGATATCCTGAACGAAGATCCAACTTGGTAAAATAAATTGCTCCATGTAATTCATCCAATAATTCATCAATCACAGGAATGAGAAATTTGTCTTTAATGGTGAGCTTATTGAGCTCCCTATAATCCGGACACATTCGCCATGATCCATCCTTCTTGTGTACCAAAACTACAGGAGCAGAGAAAGAACTTTGACTTGGTTGAATTATACCCGCCTCTAACATTTCTGCAATCATACGTTCAATTTCGCTCTTTTGGAAGTAAGGATATCTATAAGGCCTGATGTTTGGAGGAAAATTTCTTGGAATCAAATGAATAGCATGATCATGATCACGAATAGGTGGGAGTCCTTTGGGAGTTTCAAACACCTTGGAATGATTGTCCAAGACTTGTTGGAGATCTGCAGAAATAGATGATTTTGATGTCGGAACTTCTAGTGAGCATAATTGTGCAATTACGCCTCGTTGTTCTTTCTTTAGAAACTTTTTCATGACATTAGAGCTTATTATCCTTCCTGGCTTCCCTTCAATACCCCGTAATTCGACTTCCTTTCCTTCTGAAAAAAATTTCAAGAAAAGTTCTTGAAAATTAAAAGCTACCGTCCCCAAAGATTGTAACCATTGTACTCCTAGTACAACATCAGCACCTCCCATAGGAATGGCAAGCATTGGACTGATCAATACATATTCCCCCATGGTTAGCTTGATATTATGGCATTTTCCAGAGCAATTTATAGTTCCTCCATTTGCAACCATCACTTGACATTCTGGTGCTGGGTATAGGAAACAATTTAATTCCTTGGCTACCTTACAATGAATAAAATTATGGGTGCTACCTGAGTCAATCAACACTATTACCTTTTTCTTCTTGATTTTTCCTTCTATCTTGAGAGTTTGAGGAGTGGTGTTGGGGTTCCCATGTTTTGGCCAGGTTGGCAAAGACCAAAAGATGAGACAACATAGAACCACTTTCAGACCTTAGGATCTAGCCCTCCTAGGTCCAGAGAGGGATCTCTCTATGAAGTCAAAGGATGTGTCTTTGAGGCTTAAAGTATAAGATTTTAGGCTAGTTATAGGCTCAAGGTTGTTGGTTTGATTGTTTGTGTTTGGTTGGAGGAAATCAGGAAAAGAAGGACCAATGTGTGACAAGGATGAGTTGAGAGGAAGCTTTAGGCAGAGACAGATAACTCAAAGAACATCTAAGCCATTGGGCTATGGAGTCGAGAAAGGATTTATTTGTGTTCAATGTGCAAGTTTTCAGTTGGGTTAGTCATCTAAATCATCTGGATCTTGGAGATGATGGTTGGAATGGAACATTAAGGATAGAAAATGAGAGGAAGAGAACCAACCAACTCTGTCTATAGATCAGGTCAGAGGTCATTTAACTCCAGGCCTGCTTGGACAGAATTAGAGATGAAACAAGGGATCTTGTCAAGGTTTAATTGGGATGGAAAGCTCCTAGAGAGACAGATACGGGATTCTAGACCTCCAGGATTCTCAACATATTCCACTAAATCCTAATAAGAACATCTGAATACAGACTTCATCAATTCATACATCAGAGAGCAGGCAATTTCATCCACTACACTGGTTAAATCAATTGAAATCAACATTCAAATACACATCTAAGCAGAAAACATTGAGGTAGGGAGAGCAGGAAACATAAGGCACCTATCAAGGATGAATCTTACATTATACTTCTGTTGCCTACCAGCAGAAACATGATGAAATGAAAGCAAGCCAATCACAAATGCAGAGAAAGGAAAACATCACCAGCTGCTTTAGATCAGGATCCAAAGAAACATGCTTGTCATATTAAAAACAACACCAATCAGGTACATCATAGCCTATAGCTTGAACATTCAGTCTGAATGCATCATATCTCAGCCTATCTTACAATATACACAGAGAACTTGTCCTCAAGAGGAGAGCACTTGCATTTCACTGATATCTCATCAACAACCATTACAAAGTTTCCTTCTGTGCTTTATAGCAAAGGATGAACCTAAGATCGACTGAAGGAGTAGGTGGAAATTAAATGTATCTTTAAACATAATAATGAATGCAGGGCCGAAACCCATCCTGCTTGATTTGCTATGTATTTAGCCTCTGTCACCTTCCCTGTGAGAGAATGATCTGCTCCAGATTTGATTGTGACATCTTTTGGCTGAAGTATTCCCGGTGTCTTGAACCGAAATGAAATAAACCACTGAAATGGCCTGTCTCATAAATGCTCCGGTGGTTTTCGAACTGTTGTCTGGCGGAAATCTCTTCAGGGACACGGCGCATAATAAAGACTATATGGGAGACCTGTCCTTTATGGAAAAACATTCTGCTGATAAGTAAACCTTGATATTACCTCTTATTGATGTTCAGGATCTTCAGATCGATCCTCGGGGTCTTCAAAATGATGCTTTGCCTCTTTAAACTTCTGATTCAGAGCTCAAGAACTTCATTGACGTGCACTAATCCCTCTTCTCTGTCCTGAAACTCCTTGCTGTTTCATTACTGCTTCTGTCGAGTTAGCTCGAGCCCTAAATGGCGCCGATAGGATTTTCAGCGTTTGAACTCTGCTTTCCTTTAATGTAAGTCCTGACAGCCCTATTACTTGACTTTCCTAGTGGTACTAGCTCATTAGATTTGGTCCTGACTGCGCCGCTCGCCATTGAGGTAGTACAGTGAACAACGACAGTTTTCTTCCTCTAGAAACTCTGCAACACAACAAACTTTGTGAAGAAAACAGTGGACGGAGCAATGGATGCAGGGTGGACTAAATGGTAGTGCGGCGGTGGTGGAGCGATAGCCTTTTACTATAATGGTAACAAAATGCAATGAAACAGTGAAAACGTATGAGTAATAGGGTTTGGTGATAATATGCAGCGCAGACCGTCAGATCGTGGTCTGGGAACAAAAATCAACGGTGGAGATCGAGCGGAATAATAGGCGGAAATGGATAGAACAACTATGCAATATAACTTTGAACAAAATACCAAGCAATGCGATGGTAATGCGATGAAATGTGATGGAGTGGGGCCCAGTCGGAGGCGGAGGGCGATTAAACCTGAGCCGTCAGATCTTGGGCGGATGGACGGTCAGGACGCAATCGGAGCACGGAGAAGAAGGCATGCGATTGAGTTTTGCAATTGCGATGGAGCGATTGGTGCAGGGCCATTGGATCGGCGGGACAGATTAACGGTCAGGATAAGGTCGGAGGATCGCAATCGGAGATCGGAGGGAAGGACTTGCGATCAATCGCATCACAATCACTTGCGATGGGCCGATTGGAGGGTGCACATAACAAGTTGCGATTGTGATTGGGCGGGGGGCTGCGATTAGCGCCTTGCCGTCGGATCTCGTGATAGATCGACGACGCAAAACGCATTGCGGGACTTGTGTTAAACAATCGCGTCGGAGCTTTTCGCTTTTACAAAGGATTTTCGCACCCGCCCGGCTTCCGATTGCGATTAGTGCTTGGGACTTAAGTGCTTGGTCCCAGCGCCGGGTCATATGTGGGGAAGTGGTTGGGGCTTGTGGTAAAGGGGCTAAGCCCTATAATAAGGTCGGAATATGGGTTTTAGCCCGTTTTAATGGATTTTGAAGGTTGGGAAGGGGAACGATAGAGAGATAAAGGGGGAAGAAGATCAACAAATGCTAGGGGGGGAATTTAAAAGGGGATTTAGGGGGAATTGAAGGGTAAGAAGGGAAATAGAAGGGGAAGACTAGGGAGACAAAATAGAGACTCATTGGGGATGAAATAAGAAGGAAAAAGGGCCTTTGGGCATTTCTTCATAACATAGAAGCTTTATAAGGGAAATCAGCAGAGGGGATTTCCTCAAAGGATAGAAGACACATGGGGGCTTCAAGGAGACTGTGTTTTCAGAGGAAATGCATTTCTTGAAGGCTCAAAAACAATTTAGCCCCCATTTTCTTGTCAAAAATTTCATAGGGGGGCCCCATAAAGTCTAGGCCCCATAATGTCTAGCCCCCATAAAGTCTAGGCCCCATAATGTCTAGCCCCCATAAAGTCTAGGCCCCATTGCATGAAAGGACCTTCTATGGTGATCGGTTGCAGAGGGAGGGGAAGGAGTTTTCTTTTGCCCTCAAAGATCAGACATTTATGGCAGGCACGAATCATTTTATGGACATCACTGAAGAGGGTAGGCCAGTAGTAACCAGCTCTGAGTATCTTATTCACAGTGGTTTTCCAACTCAGGTGGCCTCCACACTCTCCAGCATGGAATTTCAGCAAAAGGCCATTTGGATTTTTCCAATATAGACTCTCATTCATAATGCAGTAATTTCTAGCTCTGAGTTTTATGAATTTGGCCTTTGTTTTGGACAGTTCTGGAGGGGCATTAAGGTTAGTGAGCACATAAAGGGTATCGGTATACCAAGGAGAGTTCTGAAACCGCTCCTCAACAGTAGGGTGGGGCAATCCTTCTTGCTCATCTAAGGCATTCATCATGTTAATGTCCAAGGCCTGCAGATTTGATTCAGCCATTAATTGGGCCAGGCCTTGACCTTTGATCAGCTTGGTGGGTTTTATTTCAATGTCATATTCCAAGATTGTAGCAATCCATTTGCCCCTTTTCCCATCAGGGTCTTGGGACAAGATATCTTTGACCACTATATTCGGTACATAGGCAATGGTGTGGGAATGCAGAATGTACACCCTAAAGTATTTTAAGGCCTTAATCAGAGCATAGGCCTGCTTTTCCATGATGTTGTACTTTAAGGGTGCGTCTCTCAAGGCTTTACTGAAGAAGGCTATAGGCTGTTCATTACCTCCTGAATTTTTCTGCAGCAACACTGCAACTATTGTGTGTTGGGAAGCAAATGAAAAGATCAGAAAATCTTTTGAGAAGTCCGGGCTGATAAGGACAGGGGCCTGAATGAGCGCAAGCTTTACTGACTTGAAAGATTTCTTGGCTTCAACAGTCCATTTAATTCCTGCACCTTTCTTTAGCATTTCAGTCATTTTCCTAAGGTGCTTTGCCAGATTTGGGATAAATCTTCTAAGGAAATTGATCTTCCCAATGAAGGACTGTAGCTCCTTGATGTTCCTTGGACGTGTAATTTGAAGTATTCCCTCGACTCTCTAGGGGCCTATCCTAATCCCTTTCTCAGATATAATGTGGCCTAGAAGTTTACCCTCTTGCAGTCTGAAAACGGTTTTCTTAGGATTTAGGGATAGACCATACCTTCTACATTTTTCAAAGACTTTCCTCAGATGCTTCAAGTGTCCTTCTTCAGTTTTAGAAAAGACAGTCAAGTCATCCAAGTAGATAACTATAAAGTGTCCTATCTCCTCTGAGAAAGCTATGTCCATCGCTCTTTGGAAGGTAGCTCCAGCATTCATCAGTCCAAAGGGCATTTTCACATACATGAAGGTGCCCCATGGAGTGGTAAAAACTGTTTTGAGTTGATCTTCTGGGAGTACCAGGACTTGGTTGTATCCTGAAAAACCATCAAGCAGGGAAATTCTCTTAGAGCCTACTACCTTCTGTAAGATATGTTCCATTCTAGGCAAGGGGTAGTTGTCTTTCAGGGAGGCTCTATTCAGGTTTCTGAAATCTATGCATAGTCTGATCTCCCCCGTTTTCTTCCTTACAGCCACTAAATTTGACACCCAATCAGAAAACCTTACAGGGACTATTATGCTTGCATCGTACATCTTCCTGATTTCTTTCTCTACTGCAAGCAACTGTTTTGGATTGATTCTTCGGAGTTTTTGTCTGAAAGGTTTCTGATTTTCCTTAAGTGGTATCTTGTGTTGTATGATGTTGGTGTCATAGGCCTTTAAGTCTTCATAGCTCCATGCAAACACGTCTATGAATTCCTTGAACAGATCAATATATTTTTTCTTCATGTTTGCAGGTATAGACTTAGCCAGTTTTATCATTTTGGGTTTATCTTCAGTACCAATGTTGCATTCTTCCACATCTGAATCAGCATGTTCAATTGTAGGCTTTTTTGCTACGTCATCAAAATCAAAGAGGTCCTCTAAGGGTGCCAGGCTTCTTGGTATGTTCTTATCTTTGGCCTGCAACATTTCAACCTCCTCGTTTTCTGCGTTTTCACTATTTTCGTTAAAATTTCCAGTTTGCTCAGAAAAAGAATTTATTTCTATGTTACAGGGTGTTTTTACGTTACAGGGTGTTCCTGGTTCATCTGGGGGATCCTTGCTTGGGCAGCTATCATCAAAAATTGAGTCTAAATCAGAAAATTCAAACTCATTCCTGCCCACCAGGAAATCCTCAATCTGTTTGTCTCCTTCAAAAACTTGCCAGTATTTTTTGTTGTCTGGCACTGCAGGCCTGAATTTGGTTTGAATGATAATTTGTTGGTCAACTGGGGCCTTAGGATATGAACTGGCTAGGCACGCTAGTCCATTTGCTATTGCGTTTTGCCCCCTAGGGATGAACACTAATTCATATTCAACAAACGTTTTCAGCAGATCTAGAGTGTCATTCCTGTATGCCCTAAGCCTGGGATGTTTCGCCGAATATTCACCATTTACCTGTTTGATCACTAACTCTGAGTCTCCTCTCACAGTTATCCTACGGGCTCCTGATTTTTTCAACAAATTTAAGCCCAAAATCAGAGCCTCATACTCCGCAATGTTATTCGTGCATTTGAAATGCAGGTTGAAAGTGTGGCTCTCTGCGTGATCATTTTCAACGTTACGCAGCCACACTCTTGCTCCAACACTCTGCCTAGTACATGACCCATAAAAGTTCATTTCCCACAGGGGTTCTTTTTTTAATTCGTTTTCATCCCCTCCCCTACAGCTGGATTCGTCATTATGTTGAGTTGTAAGGTTTGTACTAGAAGAGGGGTTGTTTTGTAGTTCATTATGGGCATGGAGATCAGGGAGGTGGTTGGCTTGCTGTTCTCGTTCCGTTTCTGTTTCATTCAGAGTTATGTTTTCAGTATTTTTCCCATGGTCCTCTTCGTATTCTCCTGGAGTAGCCATTATGTTGAAATCCATGGGCTGTATATTTGTATTTCCATTGTCTGATCCTGGCTCTTCTGAGGATTGGTCATTGTAGAGAATGAAAGAGTCTAGATCTGTATGCACAGAGTATAATGGTGAGTTTTCAGGTTTCTCAGGGCTACTGACTAAAAATTTCATCTGAGACTCTCTATATAGTCTTCTAAGTTGGCCAAATATAGGGATAGTGGCATATGAGCCGTCCATCTGCATTGTTCCTTGCAGTTTGGCTCCCCATGATCTTGACAACAACATGCCATACTTTGGTGGTACATCTGCCACCACAACATCCATGACCATACATTTGGCAGGTATCTGGGTTAAACTCACACATAAGTCTTTGATGAGGCCTAGGCATTTTACTCTACTAGAGTCAAATGAGTATAAGTCTTTGTACGGTCTGGTAATTTCTAAGCTTAGCCTCTCCATCACTACCTTAGGAATTAAGTTGTGTGATGCTCCAGAATCATGCATTGCATTGTGCAAGATCTTGTCATGAATGTTAAGACTGATATAAAAAGGTGGAACTACCCCTTCCTGAAACTTTCCCTCAATTTTTGGACCAAATAGTAGGGCAGGGTGATCATCATTCAGATTTACAGAATCATTCATTTCTCCCAGATTTAATGCTTTCAAAATTTGGCCTTTATATTCATCCTGAGAGGCCAGCTCAGATAATGGTACAAAGATTTTGATTTTTGCAATCTCACTCTCTAAATTGAAAGCGGATTGCGTCTTGGAAACACTTGACTCTATTTTGTTTGCTGTCTTGGTAGCTAAGTCATTTGGTGTTTTCTCACTATGTACAAGGTTTGGAATAGTTGTATCAGGAGCACTAACTGAAGTGCTAGCACTGCTGGTTAGTTGACTTTGTTTTTCGGTGTCTTGGTTGTCTTTCTCCTTATGTTTACCAGAACTTGCAGCTGCTGTTTTATTATCTACAGAGGTTGCTTTAGAAGTTTTGTCAGGTCTTTTCTTGATGGTTACCTCAGGAGTCTTTGTTTTGGAAGTATCTTGGCTTTTCTTGCTCCTAAGTTCATATTGTTCCCTGACCTGTAGCATGGCATCTTCAAATCCTAATCTGTGATCATCAGTTTCTAACCATTCCTCACTCCAATATGAAGGTGAGGGTTGGTCTTCTTCTGAATCACAGTTAAGGACTGAGTCCTCTGCTTCAAACATATTTATGGTGTTCCCCTCAGACTCTTCAATGATTCCCTCGTCCTCATCTAAAAAGTTTTCTTGAAATGGGGGAATAATTTGTTGATCTGACTCTCTTTGTTTGTTGGGGGCAGCATTGTTTCTTCTAACGTTTTGGTTCTGATTTCTGTTTTGGTTGTTGTTTTGGACAACCATACTCTTAATCATTTGTTGCAGTTCTTCCACATTTTTGGACAGTCTATCATATTTGGGATCAGATGTGGAAGCTACGTTGTCATCCCTATATGTTACCCTTTTTTCAGCTTTTAATCTTGCCCTTTTTTCCATTAAGTTTGCTTCTATGGTTATGGCTCCTTTCTGCATGTCTTCCAGGGTGGTGTATTCTTTGTCTCTAAGCTCATAGGCCATGTCAGCATCAAACCCATCTGGATATTTAGCCAAGGCCATTCCTTGTGGTGGTTTCATGTGTGGAGGGAGAGCATTGTAAATGCTATTGAATCTGGTGGTGTAATCGTGAACACTCTCTCCTAGGTTCCTCTTAAGGGACATGTATTCTGCAAGGAGCTAGCGAGGGTTTGCTCTAACCTCCCACTTATTTATGAATGTCTGGTATAATGCAGGGAGATCTCGAATACTGCCAGGAGGTAGATTTTTAAACCATTTCTTCACCTCACCCCCTAAGCTTTGGGCAAAGATCCTCATTTTGATTGTTTCATCATCAATTTCCATATAATCGAAAGATTCCTCCATCTTATCTACATGTTGCTGAGCTGTTATGGACTCCTTAACGGTGAAGTGTTGGATTTTTGATTGATAATCATTGGGTAAGGGTAACAAAGGTTGAGGTAAAAGCAAATGTGCATACCAGGCTGCCATAATGATGTTCTGATGGAGTATAGGGTTAACTTGAGCAGCTGGTATTTGGATGACAGGGATGTTTGGACCAACAGAAGTCTGTTGAGCAGATATAGGGTGGGAGAGCCCCAAGTTTTGGAGGAAGTGAAAATCAGGTGGTGTGGAAGGAGGGGTCTCATTGTCCCTAGTGTTTGGCTGGTCTGAAACACTGAATGACCTAGTTCTAGGTAATCTTTTTTGAAGGTCTAGGTCGAAGAAAGGGTCTAATAGAGCCGCAAGATCTTCTGGTGCAGAATTAGCTCTATGAATGCTGGTGGAAATAGTTGATCTCTTACTTACAGGTGTCCTTTTGAAGATTTTCTCAGGATTATCAACTATTTCAGGTGGATTTGGATCAGGGCAAGCTCTCGTATGAATGGTTCTATGAGCCAGAATGATGTTCCTGCACTAAGCAGCTTAACGCTATCGGTTATTTCTACTGAGGTCAATGTGGTCTCAGGGACTGGCCTCCTAGTGGAGTCTGATGTGAAACCAGGATAATCAGCAGGCCTACTGATCACCAGTGGAGTCTCTTAATGTTTAGGAGCAATGGAGTCGCCAGGTGGAGGGTTTAGGATGTTACTAAGGGGTACACTGTCCACCACAGTGCACAAGCACTATCACCTTTCAGGAATCTCCTCTAAAACAACAAGCTCCAACCAGATATTGACTGGGAGGGCATTTACAAGATATGTCACCTCTGAAAAAAGGATGAGATCTGGAGGCTACCTGGCCCTTTCCAGGCTCTGTCTAAGAGTATGGTGGATATTCAATAATAGAGACTGATTCAAGAAAGGGATGAATCACTGTCAACCTAACCAGAGTTCTAAGTTTCTGAGGTTTTTCCGAATGTTCAAGGTGAAATGTGCTTAGAAGTTCCCCAGCGGAGTCGCCATTATGTTGGGGTTCCCATGTTTTGGCCAGGTTGACAAAGACCAAAAGATGAGACAACATAGAACCACTTTCAGACCTTAGGATCTAGCCCTCCTAGGTCCAGAGAGGGATCTCTCTATGAAGTCAAAGGATGTGTCTTTGAGGCTTAAAGTATAGGATTTTAGGCTAGTTATAGGCTCGAGGTTGTTGGTTTGATTGTTTGTGTTTGGTTGGAGGAAATCATGAAAAGAAGGACCAATGTGTGACAAGGATGAGTTGAGAGGAAGCTTTAGGCAAAGACAGATAACTCAAAGAACATCGAAGCCATTGGGCTATGGAGTTGAGAAAGGATTTATTTGTGTTCAATGTGCAAGCTTTCAGTTGGGCTAGTCATCTAAATCATCTGGATCTTGGAGATGATGGTTGGAATGGAACATTAAGGATAGAAAATGAGAGGAAGAGAACCAACCAACTCTGTCTATAGATCAGGTCAGAGGTCATTTAACTCCAGGCCTGCTTGGACAGAATTAGAGATGAAACAAGGGATCTTGGCAAGGTTTAATTGGGATGGAAAGCTCCTAGAGAGACAGATACGGGATTCTAGACCTCCAGGATTCTCAACATATTCCACTAAATCCTAATAAGAACATCTGAATACAGACTTCATCAATTCATACATCAGAGAGCAGAAATTACATCCACTACAACGGTTAAATCAATTGAAATCAACGTTCGGATACACATATAAGGCGGAAAACATTGAGGTAGGGAAGCGGAAAACATAAGGCACTATCGGATAGATCTTACATTATCATACCATGGCCTACCCGGCGAAACATGATGAAATGGAAGCAAACGATAAAAATACAGAGAAGAGGAAACATCACCAGCTGCTTTAGATCAGGATCCAAAGAAACATGCTTGTTATATTAAAAACAACACCAGTCGGGTACATCATAGCCCATAGCTTGAACATTCAGTCCGAATACATCTAATCTCAACCTATCTTACAATATACACAGAGAACTTATCTCAAGAGGAGAATACTTGCATTTCAATGATATCTCATCAACAACCATTATAATGTTTCCTTCTGTGCTTTATAGCAAAGGGTGAGCCTAAGATCGACTGAAGGAGTAGGTGGAAATTAAATGTATCTTTAAACACAACAATGAATGCAGGGCCGAAACCCATTCTGCTTGACATGCTATGTATTTAATCTCTGTCACCTTCCTTCGAGAGAATGATGCACTCCAGTTGTGGTTGCGACATCCTTTTGGTACAAGAGTATTCCGGTGTCTTGACCCGAAAATGAAATAAACTATTGAAATAGCTTTGTCTCATAAATGTAAAATTGGTTTTGTTATGCAGCGGGAAATCTCTTCGAGACACGGCGCATAATAAAGACTGTATGGGAGACCTGTTCTTTATGGAAAAACATTCTGCTGATAAGAAAACCTTGATATTACCTCTTATTGATGTTCAGGATCTCCAGAATCGATCCTCGGGGTCTTCAAAATGATTCTTTGCCTCTTTAAACTTACGATTGACTAAAAACTTCATTGGCGTGCAGCGATCCTACGCTTTGTCTTGAAACTCCTTACTTTGTTTCATTCTTTGTATCCGAGTTAGCTCGAGCCTTAAATGGCGCCGACAGGATTTTCGGCGTTTGAACTCTACTTTCCTTTAATGTAAGTCCTGACAGCCCTATTCCTTGACTTTCCTGGTGGTACTAGCTCATTAGATTTGATCCTGACTGCGCCGCTCACCATTGAGGTATTACAGTGAACAGCGGCGATTTTCTTCCTCTAGAAACTCTGCAACACAGCAAAATTTGTGAAGAAAACAGTGGACGGAGCAATGGATGCAGGGTGGACTAAATGGTAGTGCGGCGGTGGTGGAGCGATAGCCTTTTACTATAATGGTAACAAAATGCAATGAAACAGAGAAAACGTATGAGTAATAGGGTTTGGTGATAATATGCAGCGCAGACCGTCAGATCGTGGTCTGGGAACAAAAATCAACGTTGGAGATCGAGCGGAATAATAGGCGGAAATGGATAGAACAACTATGCAATATAACTTTGAACAAAATACCAAGCAATGCGATGGTAATGCGATGAAATGCGATGGAGTGGGGCCCAGTCGGAGGCGGAGGGCGATTAAACCTGAGCCGTCAGATCTTGGGCGGATGGACGGTCAGGACGCAATCGGGAGATCGCAATCGGAGCACGGAGAAGAAGGCATGCGATTGAGTTTTGCGATTGCGATGGAGCGATTGGTGCAGGGCCGTTGGATCGGTGGGACAGATCAACGGTCAGGATAAGGTCGGAGGATCGCAATCGGAGATCGGAGGGAAGGACTTGCGATCAATCGCATCACAATCACTTGCGATGGGCCGATCGGAGGGTGCACATAAAAAGTTGCTATTGCGATTGGGTGGGGGGCTGCGATTAGCGCCCTGCCGTAGGATCTCGTGATAGATCGACGGCGCAAAACGCATCGCGGGACTTATGTGTTAAACAATCGCGTCGGAGCTTTTCGCTTTTACAAAGGATTTTCGCACCCGCCCGGCTTCTGATTGCGATTAGCGCTTGGGACTTAAGCTCTTGGTCCCAGCGTCGGGTCATATGTGGGGAAGTGGTTGGGGCTTGCGGTAAAGGGGCTAAGCCCTATAATAAGGTTGGAATATGGGTTTTAGCCCGTTTTAATGGATTTTGAAGGTTGGGAAGGGGAACGATAAAGAGATAAAGGGGGAAGAAGATCAACAAAGGCTAGGGGGGGAATTTAAAAGGGATTTTAGGGGGAATTGAAGGGTAAGAAGGGAAATAGAAGGGGAAGACTAGGGAGACAAAATAGAGACTCATTGGGGGTGAAATAAGAAGGAAAAGGGGCCTTTGGGCATTTCTTCATAACAGAGAAGCTTTATAAGGGAAATCAGCAGAGGGGATTTCCTCAAAGGATAGAAGACACATGGGGGCTTCAAGGAGACTGTGTTTTTAGAGGAAATGCATTTCTTGAAGGCTCAAAAACAATTTAGCCCCCATTTTCTTGTCAAAAATTTCATAGGGGGGCTAACAAGTGGTAATTCCTGCCAGTGCATTACACGATATGGTCAGATTCATTTCTTCCTCTTCTAGGGTTGGTTCCTGGTGTATATCCTCTTCTTGTTCATTTTCTTCTTCCTCTTCCCAATCTATGTAAAATAATTTCTTCTCAGCACACTTATGACCTTTAGTGTATTTGCTATCACAACTGTAGCAAAGCCCTTTTGCTCTTTTTTCTTCCAATTGTTGTGGTGTCAACCTTGTAGGTTGTGGAAATATAGACGTAGCAATACTTCCTTCTTTATAGAATTGAGTGGTAGGCTTCCTTGTCGCCATAATTTTACATTCAACTTTTCTTGCCAACCTGAATGCCTTCTCCAATGAATCAAGTTCCAAAATGCGAACTTCATGTTGGATGTTATCCTTTAAAGTGCCCATGAAGAGATCAATCCTGTGTTCCTCTGGAATATCAGTTACCCTTATATTCAATTTTTGGAAGTCCTCAATGTGCTGCCCCACTAAACCCTTTTGTTTGAGATTTATCAATTGGCTAAAGAAGGTGTTGCTCTTTATATCCTCATAATGTGCTATCATTTCCTCCGTAAAAATTGACCAAGTGACAATTTTTTTACGGGAGCAAAGCCATCGATACCATACAAATGTATTTTGTTCTAAATGTAAAGTTGTAATGCGTACCTTTTGTGTGTTTTTCACATTATGGAGATCAAAATATTGCTCCATCTGTAGTGTCCATGTTACAGGATCCTTCCCATAAAACTTCCTCATATCCATTTTTGGAATATGGTGGTTCTTCCCGCCAACATAAGAGTTTATGAAATCGCAATTAAAATTTATTTTTTTCTCATCATGAGGTTCTTCTACTATCTTTTCACCATTAGGAAACATTTCTTGTATCAACTTGGTCAAACCTTCGATGTCTGCTTTTAGATCATTCTTCATGTTTTTCATGTTGTTTTCCATGTTGTCTTTCATGTCATCCATCTTAGCTTCCATGCCAACTTCCATGCCATTCATCTTAGCTTCCACGCCTTTCTTCAAACCATCCATCTTCTCTTCCATGCCTTTCTTCAAAACTTCCATTTCATTTTTTGTTGCTCTTTGCGAGAGTGAAATTTGTTGCACTTGCTCTTGTAATTTTGATAGATCATGTTGCAATTCTTCATCTTCATGAGTCATAGTAGACCCTTTTGAAGGCTTAATGGGTGTTGAATTATTTTTACGGGGCATATTTTAGAACCCAATACTGATATCTATTCTACAATATGCCCTTGGAATCAATTCAAATTGATTCTTCAAACAAGACTTATGCAATTCGGAAAAAAAATACACACCTTTTTCTTGCTTTTGAGGAGCTCGATATTGAAATTGGATTATCTATGTGATTGCAGCACTTCAATATCTGAATTTTGGTACCAACGTATCCCTCTAAATTATCTTTCGAATGCCACAGGTCTGACCTAATTTGGATTCTCCAAGACAAAGTTGTGTCCAATCTCCCACAATGACCTAATTATGGACTGGTTCAGTAGAGCGAACTTGTACGACTTGCCATGTGTCACTGTTTCATCCTTTGTCTCTGAAATTGATAGCCAAGAAACTACAGTTAGTGTACTTGTGACCATTTTTTACGGACCTCCAATCCGATCCCCAGAGAGAGAGTTATTGAACTTTTCCCACGATCACCTCTTTGAGATGAAATTCAGGAGCGTGAAAAAGCATTACTTTCCACAGATAATATCTCCAAAAATATTGCGAACCAAGCTCTGAAATTTTTTGACGAATTTCCTTAGGATTTCAGCTTTGCACCATATGAATTTCAGATTTTGAACCTTCGTAGAAAAATATTTATAGCGAAAATTCCACGATGACCTGTTTAGGAGCTTGAAAAAAGACCTAAATTCCACAGATCATATCTCCGAAAATATTGCGAACCAAGCTCTGAAATTTTTAGAAAATCTTCCTCAGGATTTCGGCTTCGCACCTTAAAAATTTTAGCTTCTGAAACTTCGTAGAAAAAATGTTACATCGAAAATTCCACGATGACCTGTTTGGAGCGGCGAAACCCTAGAATCCAAAGCTCTGATACCAAATGTTGTGTAACCAGCTCCAAAGATAGAAGAAAAGAGATATCAATGCCTTAGAAATAAGCCACTTCGAGGGGGCAACCTCCAATACATTACATAAATGAACAATTATTGGATGATCCAATTTACAAAACCTCCTTTCTATATATAGGAGTCCATGGGGCGATGATGTAATCCTGGTGGGCCACAATGTAATCCTAGCTGACCTAACAATAATAATTTAAGGGCACAATAATAATAAAATGGGGGTTACAAGGGTACAATAATAACAATAAGGGGGTTACACTAACAACAATAAGGGACTATACTAGTAATATAGGGACCTAACAATATTATTGAGCATGACAACAGATATTTGATCCCGTCAAAGAATACCATCAAAATTACTAAGGGATTTTCCTAAGTTATATAAGGAGATGGAAATCAAAGTGTTAAGTGTGCATGTAATGGGTTATTAATGAAGTTTTTGATCTGAATTAAGTGTGCCCAAGGAGTATGATGAGGGATCAGATATATTAGATCTAAAATGACTACATAATCTTGTTATGGTTCGATTTGTGATGATAATTTTATGACGTGTGTTTGTTATCGTGTATGCCGAGATTTGGGTTTGACTAAAGTCATGTTGTGCAATGAAGGTATGACTCAATAATCACAGATCTGTATGTAATTTTTCTTCATAAAGGTCACGCACATACACAGATCTATCAGAGTCCCGTGATTTGGTAGATTGGTAAACCAAATGACAGGGTAACATCAGACCAAGCTTTGGAGCCCTAGGACCTAGCCTTCCTGGACTCAGAGAGGGCTCTCTCTATTATGCAAAGTATGTAAACTTGTTTGCTTTTGTATATTTGATTTTAGACTAGTTTTTAAGTACGTTTGTTTGTTTTGGGTTTTTGAGGGGAACTGATCAAAGGATAAATAGATAAAAATTTCGTCAGATCAACTGTGCTATGGGGTCGAAAAGGTCGAGACTGTCTCAATGATGGACAAGGTATTTCTGCAGGGCCGATTTGGTTAAGATAAATGGATTCTTTGGGTGAAAGTGAAATGAGATGGACATTAAGTTTGTGAAATACAAAGAGAATTTAAGCATAAATATTTAAACAACAAGCATTCATGAGTTAGGGCTGACCATTAATCTCTATGAACGAAACTCAAACTGATAGATGTAGAAAATAAACAATCCAGTGATACATAGAAGTATAAGACCCTCTAACTTTGGAAAATCACCTTCAGACTTTTGGGAAAACAAATAAGATAAAAAAACAACTCAATCTATGAAGAGGGAACTCCTAAACATCATATCTTGAGCTATCAGGAACTTTGAAATAATACTTCAAAGCATGGAAAAAGGGCAAGATTGAAACAATACCTCTTTGAATTAACTAAGACAACCAATAATTCAGAGAGAGATTTCAGAAATGGTGTTTTGACTAGCTATGAGTAAGCAGGGTATACCGTGAATCATACTAGACAACATACATAATAACCATTAATGAAACTAATAACAAGTTCTTAGGGTACCAAAGAGAAATTAAGAATTCTTTGACATAACCAGGAAAGATGAAAACATTTAAGCTGCAATGAATCAGGAAATTTGAGGTGCCTCCATGGGCATATCTCAAACTTATTCTTTACTAAGCTACAACAAGCAAGAAGCATGAAAACATGTATGATAAACTAAGAAAACATAACAGATAAGGAACACAATACCATTCACCAAGCCATGGAATCCTACATACAATCCTCCTCCACCATCAAAGTCATGCAAGAGATCATCCACTTCATAAGACAAGTATTTCTTCAAAGCTCATAATGCTATTTATTTTCTCTCTATAACATCAAGTTCAGCCTCTAGTTACAATGAATTCTCTTGGATTATATAGGCCAAAGAGGAAGAAACCCTCCTAGAGCAACTAGAAGGCCATTAGCCTAATACAAATATCTGATTTTGTCCTTGAGGCTTTGCAAAGCCCAAGGCACAAAATATCTTCAAAAATATCTATTTAAGCTAAAAATAGAAATAAAATTGACTTTTAATGCCTGACATAAGGTTAAAAATAGCTTAATGCATATTTGGATGGCCACCTTCAGAAAACTGCCTTTTCAGCCAAAATGCTACAGGAGCGTAGCGCCAGAAGAAAGCCTGTTTTGTAGACAAATTTTGAGGGACTTATCGATGTCGAAACGAGGCCCGTGATGGCTCGTTGGAAAACCTTAGATGTATAGTTTCTGGAACTACTTGATTTTTCTCAAACTGATCCCTGGAAGTCTGTGTTGAGCCCTAAAAGTGTCTTCTCCTTTGCCGAATCCTATTTATCTTATCATTCCTTTTGTCATTCATATACCTAAAAGATCAATAAGAATGATTAAAATCACTTAAGGAATATATGCAATGACTAACTTGTTGTACTTTTGTGGTTTTGCTGTCTTAATGATTTCTGAGCAGTTTTAGCTCCAGAATGCAGTCATTCTGTAGCCAGTCACACATTCTGTAGCCATTTTGGTGTTTGAACATATTGCAGGTGTCATCTGAAGAAAAGGAGCATATGGTTAGATTCTAAATCTTTCCTACATTTTTCCTTGTCATCCACGAAGGCTGAATCAAAATCTGGAGATGCTTGTGCACGTGGTCAAACCAAGAGTCCAAGAAGCAGATTTCTATAAGGATAAGGACTCTTGATTTGCTTTCAGCAAATCACAAGTCCTATCAAAGAGTTTTAGTTTTATTTTGACTTTAGAAAACACTTGTGCCTACTTTCATTCAATTTCATTTATGTAATTGCCTATAAATTTAGCTCGGTCATACCGAGAAAACAAGTTAACTATTATTTTCCAAAAACCGTGATACTCTGTTTCGAAGTATTTTTGATAATAAGAAGGAGCATAACTTTGCTGTTGTGTTGAAGACAAGCTTAAGGAGTTAAGGATTCTCATGCTAACTTGATAGTAGAGGGCCCCTGCTATCTAAGGAGGCTTCCATGTGCTTTCTAGATAAGTAACTTTTAATTATGTGTTGTTGTATTTCTCACTTAGACAATTTTCTGAGTTTGTATCTTCTAGTATCATGTCTTGCTTTGTTTGTTCAGCTAACAGATCCTCATGATGTTATAATTACTCCTTTCTTAAAAGTTTTCCAATATATCACTATTCATTGAATGGATTTCGTTATGACATCTTGAGTTACCAGCATTTTAAAGTTTCTGTCATTAGATTAAAAGATTTTCATTATCCTACAACCACTCTTTTTCTTAAAAGATTTTCCAACATATCACTATTGACTGAATGAGATTTGGTTGTATGATGATTAAGTTAATTAGGTTGGATTGAAGATCCTCATATTATTACAAGCAGTCTTCTCTCAAAACTATCCCAATAAATCTCTAAATCACAGAAAGACCTAATTTTAATACTGTGGGTTACTTGTTGTTTAGAAGATTATTATTTTGTTATATCAAGTCTCCTTCAATGAACTATTCCAATATATCTCTAACTGATGAATGAGACCTAGATGTAATAACATAAGAATTTTAAATGTTCATAGAGATCCTTAGCATATTGTGGCAATTCTCTTCTCAAGCTGTTCCAAAATATCACTAATATATGAATACGATTGCATTACAATATTCTAAGTCACTGTCTGTTTTTAGGAAGATCCTCATCACATTGGAGTTCAATATCTTCTACAAACTATTCCAATAAACCTCTAATCAAAAGGATTATATTGAAACATAATGTCTTGAGTTACATTTCGTGTTCATTTGCAACCTAGGACATCCATGGATTAAAATACTCTGTTTTTCATCATTAGGACATAATTTACAATTACACTTTGTTGTGAGTTTAAGGTTCTCTTTTCTTCCCTTTTTCTCATAGATTTGATATCACCTTTTGAATATAGATTAGCATACTAAAACCTAAACATAAAAAACTCAAAAACATCAACAAAATATTGAAAACAATGAAATAAGAATAAGGATATTTAGGCATATATAGTGCAACTATACCTCATCAGTTTACAAGCCCTAGTCAATAATTTATGCTATCAATTCAGGACACTGAATTGAATAAACATTTTGGTGCCGTTGCCAGGGAGGTATAACTAGTTAGCCTTATTTCCTATTTCCCAAAAACAATGATATGCGTAGAGAAAGAGATTCTAGGGGTAGATTTGTAAGAGGTAGAAGTTTAATTCCCACAACTCCACTCACTCCACCTAGACTAAGTAGTAGCACACCTCCAACCCAAACTCACATTCCATACTATACTGGTCATAGGCTTCCAGAAGTCTCAAGATCAGATATCCCATTAGGAATATCCCCCACTTCATCTACTGAAGCAATTCTAGAGGAAGAAGATCCAAGGACTCCTACAGAAGGGGTAACCTTTTTCACTTCCACAGGGGAATATATTCCAGCAGAAGAATTACAAATCCCTATTGAAGAGGAAGAAGAGGACTATTTCTTCAATATACCCTTAATAGAAGAACTAGTAGAACAACTAGCTCTTCCAAATGAACCCTATATTAGTTCAGAGGAGTATATCATGGTAGAAGAAGGGGAAGGAGAAGTCTTTAAGGAAGAACATACACTATTTGGAGGAGGTAGAGGAAGAGGTAGAGGAAATGTAGAAGGAGGAAGAGGAAATGTAGATGGAGGCAGAGGTAGAAGGGGAACCGGAAGTCCTTTTGGATTCCCTATAGTAGATGAAGAGACTAATGCAACTATGAAAAACATCTCACCTTCTATTCTTCCAAAATTTCATGGACTGAAAAGTGAGGATCTTGAACCTTCTTATTTGAATTTGAAGTTCTATGTAAAACCTATGATTATCTACAAGATGCTCAGAAACTTAAACTATTCCCTTCAACATTGAAAGGAGCGGCATTAAAATGGTTTATGAGTTTAATCAATAGGTCTATTAGGAAATGGGATGAAATGAGGAAAGCATTTCTAGATAGATACTTGGATTACTGCATACTAGTCAATCATAAGGAAGAAGTGTTCAAAATGATGCAAAAAGAGGATGAAAATCTAGAAGATTTGTTGGAAAGATTCAATTATAACATCAAGAGGGTAAAAATATAAACCTTAGATCAAGAAACTTTGAAGGCTCTCTTGTTGAAAACAATTAGGGATGAATGGATAGATATCCTCAATATTATGGGAAAAGGGGACATATCTTAGCTTCCATTACCTGATATAGCTGAGTTATGTATCAATCTTTCAAGAGGAAAATGTAAAACTCTAAAAGGACCAAGAGACCCTACCCTTGCAAGGGCAAGTAAATTTGCAGCTGGAACAATAAGTAGGGTAGAAATAGGTAATATGCTTGATGAATTTAAATATGAAATTCTAGGGAGTCTTAGTGAACAAATAGACACCCTTCAGTTACAAAAAAAAGCAAAAATCTGAAACTGATGCCTTAGCAATATTTTTTCCCAAATGTAGGAAGACGCATGCCTTGAGAGAGTGTCCTTTAGATGAAAAAGTAATAGAGACTTGTGCAATTTTTTCAGAAAAACATGAGACCAAGAGTTGTCCTTCACTCCCTGGTCTTAACGAAGTCTTTCAAAAAGAAAGACCTACAAATTACACATAATCTCTTAACTTTGTCTCTAGAACACCTTGGTAGGGGCCTCAGACACAATGGTTTAATAGTCAAATGTACAATCAACCCCCACCAAATTGGAACTCTTGGAAACAAACTTGGCCCCAATTTCAAAATCAATCTCAACCTTGGGCACAAGGAACACAAAATCCATATGGAAAGTTCTCCCAGTATTATCAATACCCACCTTCTTATCCCTCATATCCAACATATTCAAATTTTCCCCCACAAAAAAATCCTCAACAGAATCCAAAAAATCAGAACCAAAATCAAAATCAACCACTTCCATTACCATTTCCTCAAAAATCAAATCAATTGCTTGCCCAGCCAATACCAAACCCTAATAATAAAAACCCTCAGAATACATATATGATAGAAGGTCAACAATTGCCAACCTATTTAATTACTCCTTTAGACCTTAATGATGTTCAACTTAGGTCTGGAAGAATACTTGAAAAGAAGAAACCTTCTGTAATTTTACAAGAGCAAAACAATTCTGAGGAAGATTCTCTACGGGTAAATAAAAGTCTTGAGGGAAACACATCTTTTCAAGATCAAAACAGAAAGAGCCAATAATTTCAACTCTTATATTAGAGCAGCCATCAACATCTACTTCCACACCTCCTTTTCCAAAAAGATTACAAATTGATAGGGGTGTAGATAAACAAATTATGATGCCTAACTATGATTTCCTAGATGAGTTAAGAAATGTTTGTATTAAAATTCCATTATTACAAGCTATCAAGGAAATCCCAATCTTAGCAAAAACAATAAAGGAGTTGAGTATGAAAAAAATAGGAAAAAGAATAAAAGAAACAAAGAAAATACAACAGGTAGGAAAAATAGCAGATATAATGATGGGTAAGATTTCCATTCCAAAGTATCTAGACCCAGGAAATCCAGTTGTCAGAATACACATCAATGGAATTTAAATTCAGAATACACTCATTGATTTAGGAGCAGTAGTCAATATCATGAGTAGGCAAATCATGGAAAAAATAAAGCTTCCTAATCTTCTTTTTACACCCACACTACTACAATTAGTAGATAGATCTGTGATCAAACCAGATGGGATAGTAGAAGACATTCCAGTGTCCTTATATTCTTGGGAGTATCCTATGGATTTCATGATCTTAACTCCTAAAAACGATCTAGGAGGACATCCTATTATATTAGGAAGACCTTGGTTAGCTACAACTGATGCTTTCATTAGCTATAGATCTGGTGATATGTACATCTCTGATGGAAGTTCAACCAAGAAATTTACCTTGTATTCTCCAGCAAGAAAAATCACAGAATTAGATGGTACTCAATGGATTGATGATGAAGAAGATATACTACCTGTCTTCACTATTTCAGAAATTAGTGAAGATAGTCAGATTTTGAATACTTTGGAAAACTATGAATCTTCTTCAGAATTTAAATATGAACAATTTCAAGAAGAATCTAACATTGAGTTCTTATCATCAAGACATATGTCTCTTTACTCCATGGAAGAATTTGGCAGCTCTGCAATTGAAATATTCCCAGGAAAGACCTTAAACATAAACAAAAACAAAAACCTAGAGAAGTTTCAACAAGAAAAGCTAGTCAAAACATTACAAAGACACTATTCTGCATATGCTTGGGAGTATACTGACATGAAAGGGATCAATCCTAAGACTTGCATTCATCATATCTATATAGAGGAAAATTGTAAACCAATCAGACAACCTCAGAGAAGGATGAATCCAAACCTTAGGAAGATTGTTAAAGAAGAATTGTAGAAATTGTTAAATGTCAATTTTATTTATCCCATTTCAGATAGTCAGTGGGTCTCTCCTTTGGTGATTGTACCCAAGAAGAATGGAAAATGGAGGGTATGTATTGACTACCAAGAACTGAACAAAGCTACTCTTAAAGACCATTTTCCCTTACCTTTCATAGATCAAGTGTTAGACACATTAGCAGGCAAGAAGTAATTTTGATTTTTGGATGGGTTCAGTGGCTATAACCAAATTCAAGTAGCACTTGAGGATCAAGACAAGACCACATTTACCTGTCCTTGGGGTACCTATGCCTACCGAGTATTTCCATTTGGATTATGCAATGCACCTGCAACATTCCAAAGGGCAGTATTAGGAATATTTTTAGATCTAATACATGACTGTGTAGAGGTATACATGGATGATTTCATAGTCTATGGAAACACATTTGAAGAAGCCTTAGAAAACTTGGAAAAAGTTCTAAAGAGATGTAAAGAAGAAAATCTTTCATTAAGTCATGAAAAGTGTTTTATGATTTTTACTGAAGGGATTGTTCTAGGACATCACATTTCAGGAGAGGGAATCAAAGTTGATAAGTCAAAAGTTGAAGTCATCTCCACACTACTAGTTCCAAGTTGTCAAAAAGATGTTAGGAGTTTTCTAGGATTTACAGGGTATTATATGAGATTCATAGAAAACTTCACTAAGATAGCATCTCCACTTTTCAAATTAATTACCAAATACTGTGAATTCAATTGGACTTCTGACTGCCAGTTAGCCTTTGAAACTTTGAAAACAAAAATCTCTGAAGCACCAATTTTAAGGGGACCTAACTGGAAATTACCTTTTCATATTTCAACAGATGCCTCAGATATAGCTTTAGGAGCTGTATTGGGACAAAAAGACCTGATTCCTTATGCCATATAATATACAAGCAAATATTTGACTCCTTCAGAGTGAAATTATACTGTAACTAAAAAAGAGTTCTTAGATGTTGTTCATGCCATAAATAAATTTAGACACTATATAAAAGGTTATGAAACTTTTTTTCATACAGATCACTTTGCAATTAGGTACCTAATGAACAAATCAATTACTAATGGCAGAGTCACAAGATGGTTATTTATTTTACAACAATTTAACATCACCATTCTAGATAGGCCTGGGAAACAAAATACAGTAGCTGATTTCCTATCCAGACTCCAAAACATTAAAGACAATACTCTAGTTGAAGATAATTTCCCTGATGAATATCTCTTTGCAATTACCACTCAAAATCCTTGGTTTGTTGATATTGCTAACTATCTAGTTTCAAGAAAATTTCCTTCAATTATGAATACAAGAGATAAAAGAAAGATCATTTATGATAGTGAAAAATATTCATGGATTGCTAATGAGTTATACAAAACAGGTCCAAATTTCATCATCAGAAGATGTGTTCGAGAAGATGAGATGCCTGAGATTCTCAAGGCATGTCATGATGAACCATGTGGTGGACACTTTGCTGATAAAAGGACAGCCTATAAGATCCTTCATTTAGGATATTATTGGCCACCCCTCTTTAAGGATGCTAAAGAGTATGTTAAAAGGTGTGACAGTTGCCAAAGGGTAGGGAAACCTTCTCCTTCAGGTGAGATGCCTCTGCAACCTCATGTACATATTGAACCCTTTGAGAAATGGGCTTTGGATTTCGTAGGACCTATTAATCCTCCATCAAGACAAAAGAAATATATATTAGTTTGCACTGATTATGTTACCAAATGGGTAGAGGCCAAACCATTACTTTCTACTACTGAAGCATCTGTAGTCAATTTTCTTTTTGAGGATATTTTTACTCGTTTTGGTGTTCCAAGAGAAATTTTTACAGATCAAGGAGCTCAATTCACATCAAAGCTAGTGGAGCAAATGGTAGAAAAGTACAAAATCAGACACATAAAATCTACTCCCTACCATCCACAAGCAAATGGGCAGGTGGAATCTACCAATAAAGTCATTGAAGGGATCCTAACAAAGACTGTTCATTTACACAGGAGAGATTGGGCAGAAAGGCTTCCTAAAGCCTTGTGGGCCTACAGGACTACATGGAGAAACACAACAGGTCACACCCCTTATGAACTTGTTTATGGAAAACAAGTCTTGTTTCCCATAGAATTTCAGATCTAGACTTTTAAAATGGCAGTCCAGCTATGACTTGATCTAACAGAAGCACAGAAGCACAGATTGGAGCAGATTAATGATTTGGATGAGATCAGACAAGATGCAATCCAAAGAACAAGCATAGTCCAACAACAAAGGACTAGATGGCATGATAAGAACATCAAGGAAAAGAAATTTAAAGAAGGTGACTGGACTCTCTTATTTGATTCAAAGTTCGAGGAATTTTCAGGTAAATTTTAGACTCATTGGCTTGGGCCATATGAGATTATGAAAATCTTTGAAAATGGAGCAATAAAAATCAGGACAAAAGATGAAGGAAAGGTAGCCTTTCTTGTAAATGGACACAGACTGAAATTGTATCATAAGCCGCTTTCAAGAGAGGAATTTGTCAAGAAATTTCAAGATAACATTGATATGAAGTTAGTGAAGAAGAATCCTTCTTCTTCACTAAATTAATTGTATTCTTCTTCTTCTTCTTCTTAAAAAGAAGAAGAAGAAGAAGAAGAAGAAGAAGGGGTATAAACATGAAAACCAATCATTGATTGGCATGTTTATATAGAAAATCTAAGGTGAAAATCAGAGTTCCTTTGACACTTTAGATTTTCAAAAATTGTTCTTTTCTGCAATAAAGTATTATACAACCATAAGTTGCAGATTTACTTTACACATTCATGATCCATTTAATTTATTCCATCCATATCTCACTTTATCCATATTTCATTCCATCTCATACTTCACTCGATCCACATTTTCATTTCACTCCATACTTCACTCCATCCACATTTTCATTTCATTCCATACTTCACTCCATCCACATTTTCATTTCATTCCATACTCCATTCCATCCACATTCCACTTCATTTCATTCCATATTTCAGAGTTTTTACAGGTACATTCTGTAGCTACCTGTTTTGCAGCCAGATCCATTCTGCAGCCAATTGATTCTGCAAAATCCACTTCAGCAAACAGAGAATGAGTCAAAGAAGATTATGGAGCCTAAAGGATTAATATTTTTCAGATGAAAGACAAAGTACATCAAAGCAGCAAAAATTCAAAAAGGGCTAAGGTAAAATTGCATGAAATTATTTTGATAGCAAATCATTAAAGGTATTATATGGTTAGGTCATTTGTTTTCCTAAGTTATTTTATGATTCAAATTGATCAAACCCATATCATAAAAATTCCTTGACCAAATACCTTTTACCCCGCTCCATACCAAATTATCATTAATTGAAAGATAACGGTTAAGACCTAGAAGTGACCTATTGGGTCACGTCATCAGACCGGAGCATTCATTGATGATTTTTGAAATCCTCATAAATATTTCTTCACGGTCATTCATTCCATGACAAACTCTTATACCCGATTATCCTTCATGATTTATCACTACCCTGTTCCATTCACTCCCACTCACTGCTATTTCTTCTGTAGCCAAATCCTCATCTGCAGAGAAGTCACTTTAGGGCAAGACAACCCTTCACAGTTGCTTTTGCTTTAAGAACAGGAAAAGAGCAATGAATTGAAGCCAAAGAAAGGAATCAATTATCATCAAGAAGAAATGGGGCTTATTGTCAGGACAAAGCCAATTGGAACTAAGTATTTGGAAGGATACCCTCAGATCAAAGGGTTATTGCAATAGGCTAGATGGCTGAGTTTTATAGGGAAATTTAATGGATTTCGTAATTAAATCACAAAGTCATTTTCCAGGTCATTCAATGGAGAAGAAGTGGAGATTGGGGATATCATATTCTCCATCATAGAGTCTTTCATAGCAGAAGCAGCAGAGCTGCCAAGGCAGGGAGAACGATGGTTTAAAAACAAATAATTTCACAATGAGGCTTGGAGACAAATGTTGAAAAACCCAGGTATGGACACTACAGTGTTTAAGAAAGGCATTCCTAGTTCAGATTTGAAGAATAAATGGAGGAATATACTATTAATCTTACAAAAGTTCATAATTTGTGAAGGCATATTTGGTACTTTGTATGTTTATCACATTAGGCTCATGATGAATTTTATAGATGAAGAAGTAAATCTGCCATTTTTCTTACTTAATAGCTTGAAAAGGATGTCTTCAAATGTCTAGAAAAGGCTTCAGTTCTTAGAGACTACCCTACATCATCATGGCTTAATAAAAATATTAATTGAGTTTCATTTGAGGAAGCTAGGGGATAATCGGGATGAATTCCTCCTAAGGAATCATTTTGAAGAACCTAAAGAAACATTGTCTAAAGAAAAACCTTTGAGAAGAAGTAAGAGAGGAAAATATGCTAAAAATATTGAAGTCAAGCCTAATGTATCTACATAGGAAGACAATGATGAAATCATCTCTGAGAAATTGATAAAAATCAAGAACAAGAGGAAGGAGGAATTAAAAAATGTATGTGTTGAAGAAGATGATGTAAAAGATGAAAATCCACCTAAATTAAGAAGAAGTTCCAGGCTTAAGGGCATGGTGAAAAATACATGCATTAAGGGAACTGAAATCATCAACATTGAAGAAGACCCAATTCAGATCTCAGTTGACAGATCTCCTATATACCAATATGAAGAAAGCTCTGGTAGAAGAACCCCAGATGTAGATCCGACTCAGCAGCAGTTTTATGACCATGTGGAATCATTAGAGAGAAAAGCCTCAGAGAACAGAGAAAGGTCCCCCAGTCCACAAGAACCTCCAATTGAAAAATTAAAAAGAGACAACTATGAATTGGAGATACTGAATAACCATATTAGGAATGAAAATGAAATTCTAAGGGAGCAAGTTAAATTGAAAGGTAGCATTAACAATACTCTCTCTCAGAAAATTGAAGGATTATATAAAACAAACAAGAAGTTGAAGAAAAGGAACATGAAATTGAACAGGGCACTTATTAATCTGAAGTTCAAAACACTCATGAGGAAACCTAGGATGGCATTAACTACCAGAAGAAGCAAAAAAAGAAGGTTAGATGTCCTTGCAGAGGTATCAGTACAAATGGAATGAAGTTGCATGAGGACATGCAAAAATTTTGCAGTGGGGGTATGTTGAGCCCTAAAAGTGTCTTCTCCTTTGCCGAATCCTCTTTATCTTATCATTCCTTTTGTAATTCATATACCTAAAAGATCAATAAGAATGATTAAAATCACTTAAGGAATACATGCAATGACTAACTTGTTGTACTTTTGTGGTTTTGTTGTCTTAATGATTTATGAGCATTTTTAGCTACATAATGCAGTCATTCTGTAGCCAGTCACACATTCCGTAGCCATTTTGGTGTTTGAACATATTGCAGGTGTCATCTGAAGAAAAGGACCATATGGTTAGATTCTAAATCTTTCCTACATTGTTCCTTGTCATCCACAAAGGCTGAATCAAAATCTGGAGATGCTTGTGCACGTGGTCAAACCAAGAGTCCAAGAAGCAGATTTCTATAAGGATAAGGAATCTTGATTTGCTTTTAGAAAATCACGAGTCCTATCAAAGAGTTTTAGTTTTATTTTGACTTTAGAAAACACCTATGCCTACTTTCATTCAATTTCAGTTATGTAATTGCCTATAAATTTAGCTCGGTCATACCGAGAAAACAAGTTAACTATTATTTGCCAAAAACCGTGATACTCTGTTTCGAAGTATTTTTGATAATAAGAAGGAGAATAACTTTGATGCTGTGTTGAAGACAAGCTTAAGGAGTTAAGGATTCTCATGCTAACTTGATATCAAAGGGCCCCTGCTATATAAGGAGGCTTCCATGTGCTTTCTAGATAAGTAACTTTTAATTCTGTGTTGTTGTATTTCTCACTTAGATAGTTTTCTGAGTTTGTATCTTCCAGTATCATGTCTTGCTTTGTTTGTTCAGCTAACAGATCCTCATGATGTTATAATTAGTCCTTTCTTAAAATTTTTCCAATATATCACTATTCATTGAATGGATTTCGTTATGACATCTTGAGTTACCAGCATTTTAAAGTTTCTGTCATTTAGATTAAAAGATTTTCATTATCCTACAACCACTCTTTTTCTTAAAAGATTTTCCAACATATCACTATTGACTGAATGAGATTTGGTTGTATGATGATTAAGTTAATTAGGTTGGATTGAAGATCCTCATATTATTACAAGTAGTCTTCTCTCAAAACTATGCCAATAAATCTCTAAATCACAGAAAGACCTAATTGTAATACTGTGGGTTACTTGTTGTTTAGAAGATTCTTATTTTGTTATATCAAGTCTCCTTCAATGAACTATTCCAATACATCTCTAACTGATGAATGAGACCTAGTTGTAACAACATAAGAAGTTTAAATGTTCATAGAGATCATTAGCATATTGTGGCAATTCTCTTCTCAAGATGTTCCAAAATATCACTAATATATGAATAGGATTGCACTACAATATTCTAAGTCACTGTTTGTTTTTAGGAAGATCCTCATCACATTGGAGTTCAATCTCTTCTACAAACTATTCCAATAAACCTCTAATCAAAAGGATTAGATTGAAACATAATGTCTTGAGTTACATTTCATGTTCATTTGCAACCTAGGACATCCATGGATTAAAACACTCTGTTTTTCATCATTAGGACAGAATTTACAATTACACTTTGTTGTGAGTTTAAGGTTCTCTTTTCTTCCCTTTTTGTCATAGATTTGATATCACCTTTTGAATATAGATTAGCATACAAAAAACTAAACATAACAAAACTCAAAAACATCAACAAAATATTGAAAACAATGAAATAAGAATAAGGATATTTAGGCATATATAGTGCAACTATACCTCATCAGTTTACAAGCCTTGGTCGATAATTTATGCTATCAATTTAGGACACTGAATTGACTAAACAATCTGTCAGAAAGTGGGCTAAGTGAAAAAACCCAGGAGGGTCTCACCTGCTGATATGTGAGGCAGAAAGGTGAACTTTGACTGATTTTTGCCTCTTTGGGGGACCAAAACACCTTCTTTTGATCTGAAAATTTGTGAGTAGATGCCCCCAAATTTAATACATCCAAAAAAATAACTTTCATGAGCTGAGGATGCTCCTAGCAAACATGGCAACGCCTAGAAAAATGTGCAATTAGGCCTAAAAATCACAAAAAACAAGATCATGTCCAAAATTTCTCAATTTTGGTGAGAAAACCCCTTATGGGTTTCTAGAAACATGCAAGGAAGCTGAAGCCAAGATTCAAAGCCTAGATATGTATTTTTCCCCTTTTTTCACTGGGTGCCTCCTTTGGGCAGTTTTGAGCTTTTCTTTGGCAATTTTGAGTTTTCTTCGGGCAAATTGATTCAATTTCTTGTAATGCCCGGTCATCTTCCTTTGCAAACCCAAGTCTTTGTTTGCCTTGTCTAATTTGTCCTCCAAATGCTTGTTTTCTCTTTCAAGCCATGATTCTTTATCATTTTCTATCTATTGGGAAAGAAATTGTATGAGAGGATATGATCGAGCAAGGGCTCCTTATTCTTCTTTTTGTTTCTCCAAAGCTTTCCTAAGACCAATAGTCCTAGGCATTTTTCTTACTGGCTGCTCTTCTTCCCCAATATCATCAAATTCTCCTATATACTCTTCAAGCTTGACTTGTGCTTTGTATGCTTCCCTTTGCTATTTGAATGCCCGGGCCTCATAGATTGCCATTAGCCAGCTCATCTGTCTATTTTTCATTTGTAGAAAGTGTATGAGGTCCTTCGACCTTTCTAGATCAGTTTCTAAGTCCTGGATTTGGGCTTCTCTGTTTTGCAAAAGTGACTCAAGGATTCTGGCTTCATCATCTCCAGCATCACTGTCTATTTGTATGATGTCAAATTCTTTATCATGCTCATGGCTACTCTCCTGCTGTTCAACTTTTTATTTGCCCTTGCTTTGGATAGACTTCTTTGTTCTTGTTATTTTTGGCGCTTCAATGATACTCTTCTTAGGCAGTTTGCCTCTACTCCGGAGTGCTCTAGTAACATTGGGAGTTACAGCTTGAACAATATTCTTTGTTGAGGTTTTAGGCTTTGTTACCTTTGGAGAAAAGGCCATGGCCCCTTGCTTAGGAGAGGCAGCTAGCACATGCTTTTGAGAACTCACTTCATGTTCACTATTTTGACTGTCTGCTTTAGGGCTATCATTATTTGGCTTACTGTCCTGATTTTATCTTGAGTGTCTTTAGGAATGTTTTGTCCTTTTTGTTCCATGTTTCCCTCCTTAGAATGCTCACTGTTTTGTGTTTTCTTGCCATCACTGTGGGTGCCTTTATCATGAATTCTCTCTTCTAGAGTGTCTTCTTTATCTTGCTGCAAGTTACCACTGTCTCTTTCTTCAAAGGCTGTCTTCCACCTCTTGAGAACAATCATTTTCATCATTACTATGCTTGCTGTTTTCTTGGGAACCATCCTTACTAGCTGTTTGAGGGCTTTCATTATGTTCATCACTGCTCACTTTATGACTGTTATGCTGGCTGCCACTATGATCATCATCACTCTGTTCATGCTAAGGGCTGTTATGTTCCTCCCCACCACTGCTTCCTTGAGGACTGTTATGTTATTCCTCATTAGTATCCCCTCCATAACTGTTATGCTGACTACTACTTTGTTTCTGCTCCTTGCTCTACTAAGTGTCACTATGCTCATGTTCACTGTCTCTTTGATTTCTTTCTTGAGGACTGCTATGTTCCTCATCACCCTCATGCTTGCTGTTGTGTTGGATGCCACTATGTTCCTCTTGAGTACTATCATCACTAGTAGTATGTGGGCTATCCTCGTGCTTATGGTCACTGACATGCTGATTGGTACTTGGTTCCTCATCATCACTGCTTTGATTAGAATTTTGTTTTTCACTTTCAATCATAGGGAATTTTTGCCTTTGAGGGGTAGATTGACTAGAAGAAGGAGAGACATAGTGAGTGCATGGTGAGGAAGGCACATGAGATGGGCCATGAGATGAAGAGGCCATAGTAAAATTTGGATGGGAGATGAAGGATTCCCAAGAAACTCCTTTTTGCTCAAGTTGATGGAGGATGATGATCTTGATAAGAGAATGATGAAACAAACTAGCTTTTTGTTGAGCAGAGGGCTTCTTTTGGATAGATGAGGCCATTTTGTCAATGCTCCTGCAGAGGAAGTAAGGGAGGTTTAATAGCTGAGTCCGAGTGAAGTGCATCAATAGTCGGACATGATATGAATAGACTCTAGAGTATCTTCCTTCACATGTAAATTATTTCACGATGACCTTCATAAGAGGCACATAACTGTTCAATAGATGAGAAAAGTGGAAGATGGCCTTGCATTCATTTTGGTAAGCTAGTTTTAAGAAGGGCTTGTAGTGGTCTAGGTCCAAATAGGCTTGTTTGAACCATTTCTCACCAAGATAGGGAATCTTGGTGGCCTTTGACACTGATCTAGGAGTGAGAACAAAATCAAGGCCTGCTATGTGAACATGTTCTCCTTGCAGCCTTAGGGCAAACAACTGAGTCAAGGGAGGGTGATTGGTGACCTCTTGGATTCTTCGGCAAAAATGAAGGCACCCTACCTCATGAAAATTGAAAAGGATTGAAGGGGAATCATTTATTTCTTTCACAGTGATAGGTTAAAATCTGTTGTGATATCCCCCTTTGTTGGCTTTCCTTGGAGGCATGTTTGCTTTAGGTTTCTTTCACTGACTTAAAGAAAACATGACCTTAAAATGCACTGAAAAATAGATCTCTTCCTTAAGCACTGTTTCTCTTCCTTAGTTGGCAAACCAGTTCTTGATTAATGAAAACAAGTCTCCTTCCTAAGAACTGTGTTTTTCCTTTTGGCTGAGCAAAGGGGCCTTTCAAAGCAACCTCTATTTTCTCCTTCTAAGACTGTGTTATCTTTTATGCACTTGATTTAAAACAAGCTTTAAATTGTCACTAAGTATTCTTCCTCAAATAGTGCTTCTCTCTTTCATTTAATAAATTGGGCATTTATAAAACAGAGTCTACCCTTCTTCCTAAAACATTGTTTTCCCTCCTTGGCTAGCAAACAAGCTCTTTTTTTGATGAAGATCAGATTGTTTCTCTAACACAGTATTTTTCCTTGTCACTGAGTATAGAGGCCTTTAAAATGACTTATGCCTCTTTAACAAATAGATTTTCTAGGCCCTTTAAAAAGATGTGTCTTCTTCCTCACAGTTTGAATTTAAAATCTCTTTTAAATCAAAAACTTAGATAGAGAGAAAAAACCAAATACCTCTTGAACATGTGTTAGCTATTTTTGGAGATGAATTCCCTCTGCAAAAATATGATTCTCAACCACTTTTGAGGGCTGCTGAAAACTGCTGCATCGGTGGCCCGGGCGGTGGGCCGTTCAGAAGTGGCCCAGGCGGTGGGCCGTTCAGAGGTGGCCCGAGAAATGGCAAGAATGGGCTATGCAAATATAGAAGGTACAGGGGTAAGGGTGGAATGTTTCCAGGGCAAGGGCATGAAGGTGCAAGGGAGAAGGCAAGAGGCAGATGCTTGGTGGATCGAAACACATCGCGTGCAGGGTGAAGGGCCCGGGCGCTGGGCCGGTCAGGGCTACCGGAGGCAGTGCGTTGTGTGCAAGCCTGGGCGCTGCACAGGTGTGCCACGTAAATCAGAAGGCACGTCGTGCCGTTTAAAAAAGAAAAAAGAAAAAAGAAAAAAGAGCGCCCTCCTGTGAATACCTACAGGCGTGCCGCGTGAATCTTCAGGTGCGCCGCGTGTATGAAAAGTTGCAAATGGTCATTGAAGATCATTTTCTCTTGCCCACAAGGTTTGCACAATGATATGAAGATATTTTGGCCGTGCCTTTATAGTTTGAAAAACACACCTTTCCCTCTCCTATCAATTTGAAAAACAAAACTTCTCCTTTTTTTCCTTAGCATTTGTTTTGAAACAAAATGAATTTGTCCCTTTTTTGAGGGGTTGCCCCTTTTACCAACTGCTTTATATTTTTTAAGCAGTCCTTCTCAAAACCGTGATGTGTTTATCTCTGCTACATCATTCAAGGATGGTCCTTTATCAAAAAGTCTTTTTTTAAAACAGTTGTTTTTCCATAGGTGAGTTTTAGTCATTTTTAAAACCAACTCTTTGTGCTTAAAAAACCATCTGAAAAACACTATACTTATCCTTGGAAGGCTGTATTTAAACCAGATAACTACATTATGCCCTTTCCTAGATTTTGTGAGGCATACATCATCAAAACTGTTCTTTTGCTTTGGTTTATTACTAGAATGAACTCTTTCAAACACATTATCTCTCAAATCTGCCCATTACTGACAATTTTTCTTAAACACAGTGTTAATTCTTGGAGACTTGACCCTCTGCTTATTTGTGACGGAGGCCATAAAAATGTGTTTCTGACCCTCTGCTCATTTTGAAGGAGGTCCTATTAAACATAGAAACTTCATCCATCTCAAGACTGTGCCTTGTTCTGTAATATATGTATTTGCTTTGTACCATATCACTGTCAATTTTTTAGGGAGTAAGCAATGTGATTGGTACATGGGGAGTGCTTACTGCTAGACATCTTTGAACTAACTCTTTCCCTTGACTGTGTTTTCAGGGGTAGTGAAATTGTTTGTGACAGTCTTTCAAAGTTTAGTTCATGATAAGGTATAAGAAGCAACTGTCCTTCTTATACTCTCATCCTGGTTGCCTAACTTGCTTTGGAGCTCTTCTTGTCAAAGACTGTCCTTCTTCTTGAAACAGAGAAACTTGTAATGCTAGGTCACCCTTCTAAGAACTTGGGCAGTGCTACCTTTGGATTTAATCATGGAGTGTTGAGCATCACTTAATCCTTTGTATTTATTTATCTTGATGAATGACCACTATCTTCAGGCACCCTTTGGATTTAAACCATGTACATTTGCTGTTCTTTACTTACTACTCTCCATCTGATTCTTGATGGAAAACTATTTCAGTATGAGAAACTTGTTAAGTTTGTTCCTTTGCTCCCATTTGCACACTGATCATCACTCAATTACACCCCTGCAGAGATGTAAAAATAGATGCTTTTGAACTTTGGAGGGTTTCTTTGGTGTTTCATGGGGATCATGCCTGATCTAATCATATTTATTCAGACAGGGAAACTCCTTCTCTTTTCTTTATTTGAACATTCTTGAGCCTTGCTAGAATGAAAACAAGTAACCTGTTAATGGTTTATGACCTAAGGCTGAATCAGTGTATTGTTTTTCAGAATTGGAAACAATTGATGGCTGACTGGTACTAGACAAAATTTTTTTGGCTTAGGATAACTTAGTCAAGGAAAATTTCCCTAAACACCACCACCTAGACTTAGAGACAATTTGTCATAGATTTTGAATATTTCCTTAGTCATGATCAGGTTATCATATGATCTAATGATCAGTGAGAGAAGGACAGGTGTTTTGTCAAATGCTGGATAATGAGACTTACGAAAACAAGGGATTTTGATATCAGAGAGACAAAACCTATGACATCCATAGACAGGGAGACTTTGCTGAAATAAGATAGGATTTGAAAACTGAAGACCTTTCTCATCATAGGATGAAAAGGAAAGGTAGGGAGACAAAAATTTGTTTGAGGTGTTTTCTAGATGAAAAATTGACAGATTGAGATTAGCTTCTAGAAAACTCAGCCAAGGAATCTAGTCATCAAAATATGCAAAAATAATGATGACTAAAAGTGGCTCCATTTGGGGAGGGAAGCTCCTCTTTGGGAGGTGTCCAGAATTGCAGATCTCTAGCTTGTGAAGACCAGTGCTTTATCCATTGGCGCAAATTTGTCTCTTTCTTGATGCTATTTCTGAAAATTTACAGCATGATTGGCACCAAAGTCATCTCTACCTACCCAGCTATATTTCCTAACATTTTTTTCTTCTTTAGGTGCATTTGGACTAGCAACCCTTTGACATGACATTTAAAAAAAAAAAGTGAAAACACTATCTACTTCTACACTTATATCTTCTAGGATTTCAGATTAAACTGATGAACTCCTTTGATTCTCTACCTATGCTAGATCGACTATCAAGATTAAGCTGTTTGACAGGATTTCATTCACTAAACTAGAACATGAAATTGAAAAATGACTAAATCAGGATTAGACAGTCTGGTTTGTCATGTGTTTGTGGCATAAAAGAAAAGCTGCACACAAATATTATTTTCGCACAAAATGAGATTTAGAAAAATCAGGGCTAGGATACATAGTTTGTTTTCCATCCCTGTTTTCCTCTTTGGTTTTGTTTTGAGCGTGTGGAACCAATATCTTTTCCTAATCTACTTTAATTGATAAGTCAAGCTTACACAATTTGACTATCACTTCTTTTACTAACTTATCAGCAATCAATTTAAAACATGTCCAATTATGATTAGGCTAGATAACTGAACACGATATCTTTTGAGCACTAGTAGTGGCATTTAGATTTGCGCACTTTCAGCATGACTATTTTTTGAACATGGGGCTTTTCTAACACTTTAGAACTGCCTTCTTTTCTACTTTTCTACTGTTTTTGATTTATTTCTTCAAACAGTGATACGTACAATGAGTGAAAATTTTAAAACTGGAGCTCTTGAAAAAAGTAATGTTTTAGTGTCCTTCCATTTACAGGACCTCCAAAAGTCTCAGTCCCATCAGGTTCTTGCAGGAAAAAGGCATTGTTTCGGCTAACTGAATTGATAATGAAAGGCCATTTCCATAAGTTTTCAAACTTACCATGCTTTCCTTTATCTTCCCTTTTGGAATCCCTTTTAATAATTTATCCCCAACCTGAAAATAATTTTCCTTGGTCCTTCTGTCAAACATATTTTTCATCTTATCTTGCGCTAACTGAGTCCTTTGGTAAACTTCTTCTCTTGTTTGTTGTAAATGGATAGTCTGATTTATCCTCCTTTGCATGTCATTTTATTCTATTTGAACTTCTTGTAATAGCTTCATCACTGGAACTCCTAAAGATGTCGGGAAAATGACATCCATGCCATACACTAGTTGATAGGGAGACATACAATTGATTTTTTGGTGGTTAGTCTATTAGCCCATAGTGCGTGTACTAGTTTTCCATGCCATGCTTTTTGATTTTGTTCGAGAAGCTTCTTAATGATATTGACTAGGATTTTGTTAGAAGACTCGGCCAAACCATTACCTTGGGGGTAATAAGCCGTGGAATGTCCTAATGTAATATGACATTGTAACAGAAGTCAACCATTCTTTTGGAGGAAAAGGTAGCAGCGTTATCAGTGATAATTTTCCTAGGACAACCGAATCTAGATAAAATGTTGGTTTCTAGGAACTTGATGATGACTGAATCGGTGGCATTCTTGGAGGGTATGGCCTCTATCCATTTGGTAAAGTAATCAGTGGCTGTGAGGATCCATTTGTGTTGAGCAGATGAAGAAGGGTGTATTTCCCCAATAAAATCTAAACCCCATTATTGGAAAGGACCTTCAACTATGATGGGATGTAAGGGCAAAGGTAAAAGTTTTTTCTTGCCATCAAAATTTTGGCATTTATGTCATGTCATAACAAGTTTGTGAGTGTCAGGGAACAAGGTAGGCCAATAATAACCAGCTCTAAGGATTTTTTTGGCTATGGTTTTCCAGTAGAGATGTCCTCCGCATTCTCCTTCGTGCATAATTTTTTCTGCATCATCTTCAAGCAAACATTTAAGCAGCATACCAGTGGGATTTTTCCAATACAGAATTCCATCTAGAATACAAAAATTTAAAGATTTTTGTTTGAGGAATCTTGCTTTTGTCTTTGATAAGGTTGGAGGAGCATTAAGATAAAATAACACGTAAATAATATCAGCATACCAAGGGGAATTTACAAACACTTCTTTGACATGAGGGGCTGTGCATTCTTCCTGTTCTTCTAAGGTGTTAAAATTTTTTATATCTAATGCTTGGAGATTTGTTTCAGCCATTAGTCTTACAAGCCCTTATCCCTTAACAAGTTTGGTGGGTCTGATTTCTAAGTCATATTCTAAGATGATAGCAATCCACTTTCCTCTTTTACCATCGGGATCTTGATTTAATATATCTTTGACGACGGTATGGGGAACGAAAGCAATGATATGAGAATGCAAGATATAAAATCGGAAATCTTTCAGTGCTTTTACCAGTGCGAATGCCTGTTTTTCCATGATATTATATTTTAAGGGAGCATCTCTTAGGGCTTTGCTAAAAAAAGCTATGGGTTGTTCTTGCCATGCTGCGTTCTTTTGTAACAATACTACAACGACCGTGTGTTCAAATGCAAATGAGAAAATGTAAAAATCTTTGGTGAAATCAGGACTTATTAGTACTGGTGTTTTGGTGAGTGCTTTTTTAACCAATTCAAAAGATTTTTTGGCTTCCACAGTCCATTTAACTCCAACTTCCTTTTTTAACATGTTTGTGATATCTCTCAAAAGTTCGGAAAGATTTGGGATGAATCTTCTTAAGAAATTAATTTTTTTGATAAAGGATTGTAATTCCTTAATGTTTCTGGGGTGACTGATTTGCAGTATGCCTTCGATTCTTTTGGGGTCTATTTTTATTCCATCTTCAGAAATGTGACCAAGGAGCTTTCCTTCTCTGAGACCGAAAAGTGTTTTCTTGGGGTTCAAAGATAAACCATATTTTCTACATTTTTCAAAAACCTGTCTCAGGTGAATTAGATGCTCTTTATCTGATTTGGAATATACTGTGATGTCGTCAAGATATATGACTATGAAATAACCTATGTCTTCTGAGAAAGATATGTCCATGACTCTTTGAAATGTGGCACCGGCATTCATTAATCCAAAAGGCATTTTGACATACATGAAAGTGCCCTAAGGCGTGGTGAAATCAGTTTTGTGTTGATCACTATGAAAAACTGACACTTGGTTGTATCCAGAAAAACCGTCAAGTAATGAGATTATTTTAGCACCAACCACCTTTTGAAGTATGTGGTCCATTTTGGGTAAAGGATAGTTGTCCTTTAAAGAGGCTCTATTCAAATTTCGGAAATCAATACAAAGTCTAATCTCACTGGTCTTTTTCCTGACTGATACCAGATTTGAAACCCACTCAGAGTACCTAAAGGAAACTATTATCCCAACATCATCCATCATTTTGATTTCCTTTTCAACTAAAGGTAGTAAGACGAGATTTATTCTCCTCAAATTTTGTTTGAAAGGTTTCTGGTTTTCTTTGAGGGGGATCTTGTGTTGAATGATGCTTGTGTCGTATGATTTCAAATCTTGGTATCCCCATGCGAACACATCTTTAAACTCTTTAAACAACTCAATGTATTTATGTTTTATGTGAGGAGGGAGAGTTTTGGAAAGTTTGATCATTTTTGGTTCTTCTATGCTTCCTATGTTATATATTTCTATAACAATCTCAGTAGATTCCATTTTTGGTTTTTTGGCCACGTCATTAAAATCAAACAATTCCTTTAAGGGTGCAAGCCCTCTGGGTATGGTGTCATTTTCACAGTGTAAGACTTCAAGCTCTCTTTGGTCTAGGTCCTCACATATGTCGGCTTCATAGGGATGACTAATCAAGTTTATATCTGTTAGAGAAGGTAAATCGGGCTCCTGGTCTTCATTTTTGTCAAGACTTCTCTCTTCATGTTCTAAGTTTGTTTTAGTCATTTCAAACTCATTTCTAGATTGCAAAAAATCATCAATTTGTTCATCATATTTGAATATTTGCCAATGGTCAATGTTGTCTGGCTCTGTAGGATGATATTTGATTTGGATACTGTATTGTTCAATTACACATGGTATTTGGCAATTACTTGCGGCAAAAGCGAGCTCATTGGCTAGGTTATTTTGAGTCCTAGGAACATAAGTGAGTTCATATCTTTCGAAGGTTTTAAGGATGTCTAATGCTGCATTCCTGTATTCTCTCAGTCTTGAGTTTTTTGCCGAATATTCACCTTTGATTTGTCTAATTACAAGTATTGAATCTCCCTGAGCTGATATTTTCTTGGCGCCTAAGTCTTTAAGCTAGCGCAGACCAAGGAGAAGGGCCTCATATTTTGCAATGTTATTTGTACATTGGAATTCTAATATGAAAGAATGACCTTCATTAGTATTGTGTATCCAGATTCCAACCCCTGAACTAGTTTTGCCACAGGAACCATCAAAGCTTATACTACAAAGAGTTTCCTTTTCATGCGTATTACTAAGCTGTTTTTCAGGTTTCTTAGAGTTTTGATCATCAATTTCTTTATCTGGGGATGAGTAATGTTGTTCTGACGGTTTGAATTCTTATTCATTTCCTTTTATCTGCTCATTTATATCACTTTCATTGTATAAGATAAAAGAATCTAAATTGGAATGAATGGAATAAATTGGAGTATTGTTTGGCCTATCTAGGTTGCTTACCATATATTTCATGTGAGTTTCTCGGTACAACCTCCTAGTTTGGTTAAAGACTGGTATGGTAGCAAATGACATGTCCATTTGGAGGCTACCTCGTATTTTGGAGGCCCATGATCTTGATAATAGAATTTCGTATTTAGGAGGAATATTGGCCACTACTACATCCATGACTAGGCTTTTAGCCGGTATTTGTGTTAGAGTGAAACACAGGTTCTTTATTAGGCCTAAGCATTTGACCCTACTTGAATCAAATGAGTACAAGTATTTGTAAGGTTTAGTTACCTCTAGGCCCAAACTATCCATGACTACTTTAGGCATGAGGTTATGGGAAGCACTGGAATCTAACAAGCGTTATGTAATATCTTGTCATGGATGTTAAAACTTACGTAGAATGGGGAAACAGTTCCTTCTTGGTATTCTCCTTCTATTTTGGGACCAAATAAAAGCTCGGGTTTGTCGTCCGTCAGATTTAAAGTATCTGCATCATTTTCTATGTTTAAGACTTTAAAGATCTGAGATCTGTACCTATCTATAGTTACTAGCTCAGTGAGGGGTATGGTTACCTTGATCTTGGCAATTTCTCCTTCGAAACTAAAAGGTACTTGGGTTTTGCACATATTCATCTCAGTTCGATCAGCCATAAATTCTTCTATATTCTTGATTTGCTGATTTTGATTCGGGGTTTCATTCAATATAGTTGTTTCAGGAATCTTAGTAGAGGTACTAGGACAGTTGGGATCAAGGCTTGCCTGGCTAGTTTTGTCTTTGTTTTGGTCAGTTCTCTTAGCCATGATTTTGTTACTATCTGCTGTTCTTTTAAGAATGGAATCGGGGAATTTTGTAACAACAGTGTCTGAGCTACCTTTCTTAGAGTTGTCTTGGTTTTTCTTACTCCTAAGATCATATTTCCAATGAACTTCCATTATGGCGTTTTGTAATCCTATTTCAGAATCTTCGGGGTCCTCATAATTTGTTTCATTTTGGTTTGAGGAGAAGAAAACTTGTTCTTCTTCTGTGAGGAAAACCTCATCCTCGCTATCAGAACCTATCAATTTTAAGTGATTTTCATCAAGTGGTTCCATATCTCTTTCTACCTCATCAACATAATTTTCATGAAAAGGTGGCCTGATCTGTTGGTCATTTTCCCTTGGTTTGATTTGAGGCGGGTCTCTTCTAAAGTTTTGGTTCCAGTTTCTGTTTTGAGGATTTGGCTGGTTGTCCCTAAGAGGTGATTTTTCATTTAGATTTATTCTTTCCCACATTTTCTCCATGGTTCTAACCAGGTTGTCTATTTTGGGATCTGAGGAGGAAATTGAAGGCATGGCCTCATCTCGGTATGTGACTTTCTTTTCTGATCTCATCCTAGCTCTCTTCTTAGCTAGGTTGGCTTTGGCACTAACAGTAATTTTTTGCATTTCTTCTAAAGCTGCGAGGTCTCTTTCTCTTAGTTGGTATGTCATATTTGGATCGAAACCTTCGAGAAATTTTATTAGTGCTGAGCTAAGTGGAGGTTTCATGTTAGGTGGAAGGGCGTTATAGACACTGTTGAACCTAGTGCAATAGTCCTGAACACTTTCTCCCGTATTCCTTTTAAGATTGTTATATTCAGAAAGGATTTGGATGGGGTTTTTCCTGATTTCCCACCTATTTATGAAAGTTTGGTAAAGTGCTGGGAGATTATATATACTGTTAGGAGTTAATTTTTTGAACCACTTCTTGGCTTCTCTGCCTAGGATTTGGGCAAACATTCTCATTCTTATGGTCTCATATTCTATTTCCATGTATTCAAAAGCATCACTGATTCTATCTACATGCTGTTGGGCAGTAGTAGCCTCAGCCCCGGTGAAATGTGGGATTTTGGTTTGGTAATCGTTTTGCAAAGGTACGAAAGGCCGTGGTAACACTAAGGGCGCATACCAAGCTGCCATGATGGGAGTTGATGGTAGATTTACAGTATGAGGATTTGTAGTATGGGATGAGGTGATTTTCACAGTGGTGGTATGAATGGGTGCGGCGGAGGTACTTGAACTTGTAGACTGATTCTGAGTAGATTTGGGGTGATAAGAGCCGAAGTGGTGGAGAAGTTAAAAATTAGGTGGTGTAGTGGGTGAGGCTTCTCTGCTAGGACTCTGTTTCAAATCTAAGGGCTCAAGATCAACAAGATTGATTTTACTTTGCGACTTGCTTCTAAAAAGGGTTTTTTCTGAACTCAAGTCAAATTGGGAATCTTGCAAGGATGTAAGATGTTCAGGTACAGAGCTTGCTTTGTGGATGGTCCTATCGGTAGCTAAGTTACTAGTTTCAGAAGTTTGCCACAAAAGCTTTTCTGGGTCATCAACTATGATAGGGGGATTCTGGTTCGGGTGAGATCTGGTGTTAATTCTTCCTGAAGCCAGATTTCAAAGTCAAAGCTTAGAGAGGGTGATAGTCGTAATTGTTTTTTTTGGATGGTTGTCCTCCCTAAGAGTTTTGCGGATGCTAGTAAAGTGAAAACTAAATGAAGGCTAGTGGAGTCGCCGGGTGGATGTTCTCGAGGTTTATGGTCCACCACCACTACTGACAAAGATGTTTTTTAGGAAAATTATTTTCTAGAAAACTTTTATGTGGAAACTTGTAAGAATGACTTTAAAACTTAGTTCAACACTTTGCTAGATTGTTGAGAAAGCTATAGTTCGATTCTTAGGCTATTCTATTGATTTCTTATGTTTAGATGAAGATTTCTGAATTCCTAAGTTGCACTTAGTTTGTCATTGATTTCAGAGGCTACATCATGATTTTTGTGTTTTTGGAAAGGTAAGTCAACAGGATAGTATGCTTATGAATTTTTTTGGTTTTTAATGGAGTATTAGGCCTACTGGAGGCTAGTGGAGTCGCCAGGTGAATACTGTTGCCTTGTAAAGACAAAGTTATATGGTCCACCGCCAATGACTAATAGGAACCAATCTAATGATTTTTTTGTGAGGTTTTTTTACAGAGTTTTTTATATGCAGCCTAGTTTGTAAGAGTGTCCTAAACCTGATTCATCACTTAGCTAAGGTGGTGAAGCAAAAGAGTTAACTCTAAATGGCTTTATAGGCTGTCTGTCTGATTTTAATTTTGAAGGACTAATGAGTCTATAAGATTTTGCTAGACTGTTATGTACTCAGTATGTCCCACCGTGATCGCCATTATGTTAGAGGTGGCGATGAGGTGGCTAATTCACTAGATATTCTTGAAGACAAGGGATTTTTGGAGTCCTAAGGTGTACTCATTGTCACTAACTCAGAAGGTCCCACCGTGATCGCCATTATGTTATGAGTCCCGTGATTTGGCAGATTGGTAAACCAAATGACAGGGTAACATCAGGCCAAGCTTTGGAGCCCTAGGACCTAGCCTTCCTGGACTCAGAGAGGGCTCTCTCTATTATGCAAAGGATGTAAACTTGTTTGCTTTTGTATATTTGATTTTAGGCTAGTTGTTAAGTATGTTTGTTTGTTTTGGGTTTTTGAGGGGAACTGATCAAAGGATAAATAGATAAAAAGTTCGTCAGATCAACTAGGCTATGGGGTCGAAAAGGTTGAGACTATCACAATGATGGACAAGGTATTACTGCATGGCCGATTTGGTCGAGATAAATGGATTCTTTGGGTGAAAGTGAAATGAGATGGACATTAAGTTTGTGAAAGACAAATAGATTTTAAGCATAAATAGTTAAACAAAAAGCATTCATGAGTTAGGGCTGACCATTAATCTCTATGAACGAAACTCAAACTGATAGATGCAGAAAATAAACAATCCAGTGATACATAGAAGTATAAGACCCTCTAACTTTGGAAAATCACCTTCAGACTTTTGGGAAAACAAATAAGATAAACAAACAACTCAATATATGAAGAGGGAACTCCTAAACATCATATCTTGAGCTATCGGGAACTTTGAAATAAGACTGCAAAGCATGGACAAAGGACAAGATCGAAACAAGACCTCTTTGACTTAACTAAGACAACTAATAATTCAGAGAGAGATTTCAAAAATGGAGTTTTGACTAGCTATGAGTAAGCAGGGCATACCGTGAATCATACTAGATAACATAGATAATAACCATTAATGAAACTAATAACAAGTTCTTAGGGTACCAAAGAGCAATTAAGAATTCTTTGACATAACCAAGAAAGATGAAAACGTTTAAGCTGCAATGAATCAGGAAATTTGAGGTGCCTCCATGGGAATATCTCAAACTTATTATTTACTGAGCTAAAGCAAGCAATAAGCATGAAAAAATGTATGATAAACTAAAAAAACATAACAGATAAGGAACACAATACCATTCACCAAGCCATGGAATCCTACATACAATCCGCCTCCACCATCAAAGTCATGCAAGAGATCATCCACTTCATAAGACAAGTATTTATTCAAAGCTCATAATGCTATGTATTTTTTCTCTATAACATCAAGTTCAACCTATAGTTACAATGAATCCTCTTGGATTATATAGGCCAAAGAGGAAGAAACCCTCCTAGAGCAACTACAAGGCCATTGGCCTAATACAAATATTTGATTTTTTCCTTGAGGCTTTGCAAAGCCCAAGGCACAAAATATCTTCAAAAATATATATTTAAGCTAAAAATAGAAATAAAATTGACTTTTAATCTCTGACATAGGGTTAAAAATAGCTTAACGCACATTTGGATGGCCACCTTCAGAAAACTGCCTTTTCAACCAAAATGCTACAGGAGTGTAGCGCCAGAAGAAAGCCTATTTTGCAGACAACTTTCGAGGGACTTCCCGATGTCAAAATGAGGCCCATGCTGGCTCATTGGAAAGCCCTGGATGTATAGTTTCTGGAAATACTTGATTTTTCTACAAATGATCCTTGGAAGTTTATAAAAAAGTGGACTGAGTGAAAAAACCCAGGAGGGTCTCACCTGCTAATATGTGAGGCAGAAAGGTGAACTTTGACTGATTTTTGCCTCTTTGTGGGACCAAAACACCTTCTTTTGATCTGAAAATTTGTGAGTAGATGCCCCCAAATTTAATACATCCAAAAAAATAACTTTCTTGAGCTGAGGATGCTCCTAGAAAACATGGCAGCGCCTAGAAAAATGTGCAATTAGGCCTAAAAATCACAAAAAACAAGATCATGTCCAACATTGCTTAATTTTGGTGAGCAAAACCCTTATGGGTTTCTAGAAACATGAAAGGAAGCTAAAGCCAGGATTCCAAGCCTAGATATGTCTTTTTCACCTTTTTTCACTGGGCGCCTCCTTTGGGCAGTTTTGAGTTTTTCTTGGGCAATTTTGAGTTTTCTTCGGGCAAATTGATTCAATTTCTTATAATGCCCGGTCATCTTCCTTTGAAAACCCAAGTCTTTGTTTTCCTTGTCTAATTTGTCCTCCAAATGCTTGTTTTCTCTTTCAAGCCATGATTCTTTATCATTTTCTATCTCTTGGGCAAGGAATTGTGTGAGAGGATACGATCGAGCAACGACTGCTTCTTCTTCTTTTTGTTTCTCCAAAGCTTTCCTAAGACCAATAGTCCTAGGCCTTTTTCTTACTGGCTGCTCTTCTTCCTCAATATCATCAAATTCGCCCATATAATCTTCAAGCTTGACTTGTGCTTTGTATGCTTCCCTTTGGTATTTGAATGCTCCGGCCTCATAGATTGCCATTAGCCCGCTCATCTGTCTATTTTAAATTTGTAGAAAGTGTATGAGGTCCTTCAACCTTTCTAGATCAGTTTCTAAGTCTTGGATTTGGGCTTCTCTGTTTTGCAAAAGTGACTCAAGGATTCTGGCTTCATCATCTCCAGCATCACTGTCTATTTCTATGATGTCAAATTATTTATCATGCTCATGGCTACTCTCCTGCTGTTCAACTTTTTCTTTGCCCTTGCTTTGGATAGACTTCTTTGTTCTTGTTCTTTTTGGAACTTCAATGATACTCTTCTTAGGCAGTTTGCCTCTACCCCAGAGTGCTCTAGTAACATTGGATGTTACAGCTTGAACAATCTTCTTTCTTGAGGTTTTAGGCTTTGTTACCTTTGGAGAAAAATTCATGGCCCCTTGCTTAGGAAAGGCAGCTAACACATGCTTTTGAGAACTCTCTTCATGTTCACTGTTTTTACTGTATGCTTTAGGGCTATCATTATTTGGCTCACTGTCCCTGATTTTATCTTGAGTGTCTTTAGGATTGTTTTGTCCTTTTTGTTCCATGCTGCCCTCCTCGGAATGCTCACTGTTTTGTGTCTTCTTGCCATCACTGTGGGTGCCTTTATCATGAATGATCTCTTCTCGAGTGTCTTCTTTATCTTGCTGCAAGTTACCACTATCTCTTTCTACAAATGAGTGATGGCTGTCTTCCGCCTCTTGAGAAATTTCCTTTTCATCATTACTATGCTTGTTGTTTTCTTGGGAACCATCCTTACTAGCTGTTTGAGGGCTTTCATTATGTTCATCACTGCTCACTTTATGACTGTTATGCTGGCTGCCACAAAGATCATCATCACTCTGTTCATGCCGAGGGCTGTTATGTTCCTCCCCATCACTGCTTCCTTGAGGAATGTTATGTTCTTCCTCATTAGTATCCCCTCCATCATTGTTATGCTGACTACTAATTTGTTTCTGCTCCTTGCTCTGCCGAGTGTCACTATGCTCATGTTCACTGTCTCTTTGATTTATTTCTTGAGGACTGCTATGTTCCTCATCACCCTCATGCTTGCTGTTGTGTTGTCTGCCACTATGTTCCTCTTGAGTACTATCATCACTAGTAGTATGTGGGCTATCCCCGTGCTTATTGTCACTGCTATGATGATTGTTACTTGGTTCCTCATTATCACTGCTTTGATTAGAATTTTCTTTTTCACTTTCAATCATAAGGAATTTTTTCCTTTGAGGGGTAGAATGACTAGAAGAAGGAGACACATAGTGAGTGGATGCTGAGGAAGGCACATGAGATGGGCCATGAGATGAAGAGGCCATAGTAAAATCTGGATGGGAGATGAAGGATTCCCAAGAAACTCCTTTTTGCTCAAGTTGATGGAGGATGATGATCTTGATAAGAGAATGATGAAACAAACTTGCTTTTTGTTGAGCAGAGGGCTTCTTTTGGACATATGAGGCCATTTTGTCAATACTCTTGCAGAGGAAGTAAGGGACGTTCAATAACTGAGTCCGAGTGAAGTGCATCAAGAGTCGGACATGATATGAATAGACTCTAGATTATCTTCCTTCACATGTAAAGTATTTCATGATGAACTTCATAAGAGGCGCATAAGTATTCAATAGATGAGAAAAGAGGAAGATGGAATTGCATTCATTTTGGTAAGCTGGTTTTAAGAAGGGCTTGTAGTGGTCTAGGTACAAATAGGCTTGTTTGAACCATTTCTCACCAAGATAGGTAATCTTGTTGGCCTTTGACACTGATCTAGGAGTGAGAACAAAATCAAGGCCTGCTATGTGAACATGTTCTCCTTGCAGCCTTAGGGCAAACAACTGAGTCAAGGGAGGGCGATTGGTGACCTCTTGGATTCTTCGGCAAAAATCAAGGCACCCTACCTCATGAAAATTGAAAAGGATTGAAGGGGAATCATTTATTTCTTTCACAATGATAGGTTCAAATGTGTTGTGATATCCCCTTTGTTGGCTTTCCTTGGAGGCATGTTTGCTTTAGGTTTCTTTCACTGACTTAAAGAAAACAAGACCTTGAAATGCACTGAAAATTAGATCTCTTCCTTAAGCACTATTTCTCTTCTTTAGTTGCAAACCAATTCTTGATTAATGAAAACAAGTCTCCTTCCTAAGAACTGTGTGTTTACCTTGTGGCTGATCAAAGGGGCCTTTCAAAGCAACCTCATTTTCTCCTTCTAAGACTGTGTTATCTTTTATGCACTTGATTTAAAACAAGGTTTAAACCGTCACTATTATTATACCTCAAACAATGCTTCTCTATTTCATTTAGTAAACTGGGCATTTATAAAAAAAAGTCTACCCTTCTCCCTAAAACATTGTTTTCCCTCCTTGGCTAGCAAACAAGTTCTTTTTTGATGAAGATTAGCTTGTTTCTCTAACACAATATTTTTCCTTGTCACTGAGTACAGAGGCCTTTAAAATGACTTATGCCTCTTTAACAAATAGATTTTCTAGGCCCTTTAAAACAATGTGTCTTCTTCCTCACAATTTGAATTTAAAATCTCTTTTAAATCAAAAACTTAGATAGAGAGAAAAAAAAAAATACCTCTTGAACATGTGTTAGATATTTTTGGAGATGAATTCCCGGTGCAAAAATATGATTCTCAACGACTTTTGATGACTGCTGAAAACTGCTGCATCGGTGGCCCGGGCGGTGGGCTGTTCAGAGGTGGCCCGGGCAATGGCAACAATGGGTTGTGCAAAGATAGAAGGTGCAGGGGTAAGGGTGGAACGTTGCTAGGGCAAGGGCACAAAGGTGCAAGGGAGAAGGCAAGAGGCATATGCTTGGTGGATCGAAACACGTCACATGCAGGGTCAAGGGCTCGGGCGCTGGGCCGGGTAGGGCTGCCGGAGGCAGTGCATCGCGTGCGAGCTTGGGCGCCGCACAGGCGTGCCGCGTAAATCAAAAGGCGCATTGCACTGTTTAAAAAAAAAAAAAAAAAAAAAAAAAAAAAAAAAAAAACCTTCTGTGTATACCTACAAGCGTGCCGCGTGTATGAAAAGTTGCAAATGGTCATTGAAGATCATTTTATCTTGCCCACAAGGTTTGCACAATGATATGAAGATATTTTGGCCGTGCATTTATAGTTTGAAAAACACACCTTTCCCTATCCTATCAATTTGAAAAACAAAACTTCTCCTTTTTTGCCTTCGCATTTGTGTTGAAACAAAATGACTTTGTCCCTTTGTTGAGGGGTTGCCCCTTTTACCAACTGCTTTATATTTTTTAAGTTGTCCTTCTCAAAACCGTGATGTGTTTATTTCTGCTACATCATTCAAGGATGGTCCTTTATCAAAAATTCTTTTTTTAAAACAATTGTTTTCCATAGGTGAGTTTTAGTCAATTTTTAAAACCAACTGTTTGTGCTTAAAAAAACCATTTGAAAAACACTTACCTATCCTTGGAAGGCTGTCTTTAAACCAGATAACTGCATTATGCCCTTTCCTAGCTTTTGAGAGGTATACATCATCAAAAATGTTCTTTTGCTTTGGTTTATTACTAGAATGAACTCTTTCAAACACATTATCTCTCAAATCTTCCCATTATTGACAATTTTTCTTAAACACAGTGTTAATACTTGGAGACTTGACCCTCTGCTTATTTGTGAAGGAGGCCATAAAAATGTGTTTCTGACCCTTTGCTCATTTTGAAGGAGTTCTTGTTAAAGATAGAAACTTCATCCATCTCAACACTGTGCCTTTTTTTGTAATATATGTCTTTGCTTTGTACCATATCATTGTGAAGTTTTTTTAGGGAGTAAACAATGTGATTGGTACATGGGGAGCGCTTACTGCTAGACATCTTTGAACTAAATCTTTCCCTTAACTGTGTTTTCAGGGGTAGCGAAATTGTTTGTGAAAGTCTTTCAAAGTTTAGTTCATGATAAGGTATACGAAGCAGATGTTCTTCTTATACTCTCATCCTGGTTGCCTAACTTGCTTTGGAGCTCTTCTTGTCAAATACTGTCCTTCTTCTTGAAACAGAGAAACTTGTAATGCTAGGTCACCCTTCTAAGAACTTGGGCAGTGCTACCTTTGGATTTAATCATGGAGTGTTGAGCATCACTTAGTCCTTTGTATTTATTTATCTTAATGAATGACCATTGTCTTCAGGAACCGTTTGGATTTAAACCATGTACATTTGCTGTTCTTTACTTACTTCTCTCCATCTGATTCTTGATGGAAAACTATTTCAGTATGAGAAACTTGTTAAGTTTGTTCCTTTGCTCCCATTTGCACACTGATCATCACTCAATTACACCCCTGCAGAGATGTAAAAATAGATGCTTTTGAACTTTGGAGGGATTTTTTGGTGTTTCATGGGGATCATGCCTGATCTAATCATATTTCTTTAGATAGGGAAACTCCTTCTCTTTTCCTGATTTGAACATTCCTAAGCCTTGCTAGAATGAAAACATGTAACCTGTTAGTGGTGTATGAACTAAGGTTGAATCAGTGTATTGTTTTTCAGAATAGGAAACAATTGATGGCTGACTGGTACTAGACACAAAATTTTTGGCTTAGGATAACTTAGTCAAGGAAAATTTCCCTAAACACCACCACCTAGACTTAGAGACAATTTTTCATAGATTTTGAATATTTCCTTAGTCATGATCAGGTTATCATATGATCTAATGATCAGTGAGAGAAGGACAGGTGTTCTGTCAAATGCTGGATAATGAGACTTATGAAAACATGCGATTTTGATATCAGAGAGACTGAACCTATGACAACCATAGACAGGGAGAATTTGCTGAAATGAGATAGGATTTGAAAACTGAAGACTTTTCTCATCATAGGCTGAAAAGGAAAGGTAGGGAGAAAAAAAATTGTTTGAGGTGTTTTCTATATGACAAATTGACAGATTGAGATTAGCTTCTAGAAAAGTCAGCCAAGGAATCTAGTCAGAAAAATATGCAAAAATACTGATGACTAACAAGATCTACTTTTAGGTAGTCACATATAAAATCTGCAGTACAGACAAATCGGTACGCGGGTATCGAGTATGAAAGGCACGTACATATGCATAAGTTTTTTATAAAGGCCGCATACATCTGCTAGGGTTTTCAATATGAGCTAATGATAATGGTTGATATATTATTTTATGTTTGTTGTTATCTGCCGATGAAGTCTCTCTTATAATTATCTATGTTTGACAGTACTATTTCAACTGAATTGATTATGAAATAAATTATTGACTTGTGATGATGCTGTTATGTGATAATCTATATTTGGTTCATTGATTTATGGTTGCTTTAGTATCTATTTGGGTGATTGATTCAATGGTACAATGATACAGATTCAACTTTCAATATTTTGAGATCTGTACGCATATATGCTTTAGGTGAAACACGTACATACACAAGTATGAGTAAGAACAATAGCGTATATATTCTGACATGTGTTTAGACAAGGTTCCCAGTGGAAAAACTCGGTTTCAGTGATGAACAATATGTGGTTTGGTATTCTGATTAATCGGTATACAGTGATATAAGATGGTATGGTTATTTGAACTAGTTATTTCTATGTTTGAATTGGTGATACGGCTAGTTCAGTGAAGAAGTGACCTGGTTTAGTGTTGGTTTCAGTATTGTTGTCTAATATTTGGAATGGATATAGTTTTAAACATTTTGAAAAGTGATTCACAAAGAAAAGAGGATAAGGGGGTTGTAGCTCCCTTCCAGTAGAAGCTGGAAAACAAGAGAAGGTTGTAGCCTTCTACAGGTGGGTGCCTGTGTACTAGTATGAGTCTGCACCAGTACAAGTTTGTAAGAAATTTCTATTTATAATAAAAGAAGAAGACAAAGACAACAACACCGGTGGTTTTCTCCCACATTCGGTTTCCATCTAAAAATCTTGGCATTCATGCATTGCTTGTACGTGATGTCTTATTCTGTTCTTACTGCACATGGTTACTATTTAATTAATGTTTAATGAAGTACTGATATACTGGTTCAAGTTAAACAAATGTTAATTGAAAAAGTTAGTGAAAAGGATATACGCTACTTGTCTTCATCACAGTCACGTACAAAATCTAAATAAGAAAATAAAAGTTTAAGAAGATGTTTAAAATATTGATTCACCCCTCCCCAAAGTATGACGTGTGTTTGTTACCATGTATGCCGAGATTTGGGTTTGACAGAAGTCCTGTTGTGCAATGAAGGTATGGCTCAATAATCACAGATCTGTACACAATTTTTCTTCAGAAAGGTCACGTACATACACGGATCTACTTCTAGGTAGTCACATATAAAATCTGGAGTATGGAAAAATTGGTACGCGGGTGTCAAGTATGAAAGGCACGTACATATGCAGAAGTTATTTATAAGGGCCGTATACATCTGCTAGGGTTTTGCAGTATGAGCTGGTGATAATGGTTGATCTATTATGTTATGTTTGTTTTTATCTGTCGATGAAGTCTCTCTTATAATTATCTATGTTTGACAGTACTGGTTCGGCTGAATTGATTATGAAATAAATTATTGACTTGTGATGATGCTATTATGTGATAATATATATTTGGTTCATTGATTTATGTTGGCTTCAGTATCTATTTGGGTGATTGATTCAGTGGTACAATGATACATATTCAACTTTCAATATTTTTAGATCTATTTGCGGATATTCTTCAGGCGAAACACGTACATACACAGGTATGAGTAAGAACAATAGCATATATATTCTGACATGTGTTTAGACAAGGTTCCCAATGACAAAAACCGGTTTCAGTGATGAACAATACATGGTTTGGTATTCTAATTAATGGGTATACAATGACATAAGTTGGTATGGTTATTTGAACTAGTTATTTCTATGTTTGAATTAGTGATACAGTTTGTTTAGTGATTAAGTGACCTGGTTCAATGTTGGCTTCAATATTGTTGCCTGATATTTGGAATGGATCTAGTTTGAAACATTTTGAAAAGTGATCCACAAAGAACAGAGGATAAGGTGGTTGTAGCTCCCTTCCAATAGAAGCTAGAAAACAAGAGAAGATTGAAGCCTTCTGTAGGTGGGTTCCTGTGTACATATGAGTCTGCACTAGTACAAGTTTGTAAGAAATTTCTATTTATAATAAAAGAAGAAGACAAAGATGATAACACCGGTGTTTTCTCCCACATTCGGTTTCCACCTAAAAATCTTAGCATTCATGTATTGTTTGTGTGTGATGGCTTATTCTATTCTTACTGCACATGGTTACTATTTAATTAATATTTAAGGAAGTACTGATATACTGGTTCAAGTTAAACAAATGATAAATTAACTGAAAAAGTTAGTGAACTGGATATACGTACTTGTATTCATCACAGTTGCATACATACTCATGTTTACTTCATAACAGTCGTGTACAGAAATCTAAATAAGAAAAGAAAAGTTTAAGAAGATGTTTAAAATAATGATTCACCCCACTCCCCTCCCACAAAGTGTTTTTCCTAACAATTGGTATCAGATCAGGTCCTTAAGAAGAAGCTTGATCACTTGAAGGAAGATTCATCAAGGTGAGCGACCAAGAGGGATCGACATTTATCAGGCCACCATTGTTCAATGGATCTAATGTAGTTTTATGGAAATTCAAAACAAGAGCTTACCTACAGTCACTTGGAGCACATGTTTGGGGAATCGTTGAAGGAGGCTATCAGTATCCATCATCCATTCCCATAGATGAAGCAAAAAATAAAAAATATGATACTAATGCAAAGGAAGTCAATGCCCTGTTAGGAAGATTAGCAGAATCAAAAATTTTCAAATTCATGCAGTTTAATACCACAAAGGCTATATGGGACAATATCTTCCAAAGTTATGAAGGTGGCACCAAGGTAAAATGTGCCAAACTTCAAATTCTTAGAATTCAATATGAAACTCTCATAATGCACAATGATGAAAGTATTGCAAGTTTCTTTCTTAGGGTAGATGAGATCGTGAATTCTATGAGAAATATTAGTGAATAAATAAAATAATCATCACTGCTTGAGAAAATATTAAGATCTATAACCCCAAAATTCAATTCGAAAGTATCTAGCATTGAAGAAATGCAAGATTTGAAGAACCTTACTATTGAAAAAATTCATGGGATTTTAACAGCCTATGAAATGAGAAAATGGGTTCCCTCATATATCATAGAAGTTTCATTCAAAGGTAATTCTAAAGAAAGGAAAAGGAGGAGCTCAAGGAATCATGTTATGTATCAGATGAAGAAGAGGAAAATTTCATAAAGAAACTCCAAGTAGGTACTGGCATATTTAGAGGTAAGCTTCCTTTCAAACGTTTTGCTTATGGAAGAGTTGGTCATTATGCTGGTAAATTCCCTTATAGAGAAAACCATGATAAAGGAAAGGATGCTATAAAAATGAATGTTATATGAAGGTTTGAAAACAATAAACGTTTCTACACACATGCAGATAGTGATGGCCTTTCAAATGGTGAAGAAGATGGGTTTGACCAATAATATCAATTAATTATGGAATTCACAGATAACTATATTGATGAGTTTGATGAAGTATTTGTGGATGCTCTAGAAGAAAAATATAATCTCATTGAAGGAATAACTCAGATTAAAATTCGTCTATAAGGTAAATTCGTAGAAGAATCTCTAAAGAAACAAAATCTAGAAATGGAGAGACATAATGAAAAGTTAGAATTACAAATAGTATGTCTAAGAAAGGAAATTGAGAAAACAAAAGGTCTAAGTCTTAGATTTTCTAAAGGTTCCGAGACCCTAGAATAAATCAGCACAATATGATTTTCTCCTCTAATAAAAAAAGGTCTTGGATATAATGGAAAAGCATCAAAATATTCTGAAACAGGTATAGGAAGCTATCTCAATGCACTAAAGGGAAGCAGTCAACAAAGTTCTAGCTCTCAACAAAGGAATAAGGGATCAAATGTCTCTCAGGTAAATCCTCCGTACCACAATCAAAATAGAAACTACACAAAAAGGCACTATTCTCCCAGAGATTTCTACTTCAATGGTCAATGTTTCACTTGTCACAATTTTCGTCATAAGGTTGTTTAGTGCATTGCTTATAGAAATATCATGACTAGAGAAGCAAGAAAACAAAATAATGAGATTGGATCAAATAAATACTCCTACAACACCTTCTCACCTATCCAATATGAAACATAGTGATCCTTTTGCAATAACTTTGGGCATAAAGAGACTGAATGCAGAATAAAAATGCGACCAACTCTGCACAATGAACAAAAGGAAAAAATATTCAAGGTATGGAAGAAGAAAACCATAGAATCTGAAATTTGTAGTTTGGATTTCTATGTACGAGATAAAGAAAATATGTGGTACATTGACAATGGATGCTCAAAGCATATTACAGGTGATAAAGATAAGTTTATGTCCTTTGATGAAATATAGAAAGAAAATAATGTAACATATGGAAATAATTCACCTGTTTCTATCAAAGGAAAAGGAATTGTTTTACTAAAATAAAAGGTTAAAGATAAAAATGTTTTGTTTTTTGATGGATTAAAACATAACTTGTTAAGAGTTTGTCAAATGTATGACCAAGGGCATGAGGTTGTTTTCGGATCAAATAATTGTGTAGTACGAAATCTCGATACAGGTAAGGTCATAAAAAAAGGAACAATAACTCTAGGTAATGTCTATGCCTTGGAAGGTGGTATAGAACATTGTTACTTAAGCAAATCAGAAGAAATATGGCTCTGGCACAAAATATTGGGACACATAATATTTAGTCAATTAAATAAGTCAAGTAGAATGGGAGAAGTTCACGACTTTCCTAACATCTCTCTACCATAAAGTAACATATGAAAATCATGTCAATTCAGTAAGAAAACTAGGGTGTAGTTTAATGCCAAAGAAGGTACTTCAAGTAAGCCACTTGAACTTATTCATACTGATTTTTGTGGTTCTATGAGAAAGACGTCTCCTCGAGGCGAATGATACTTCATATGATTCATTGATGATTTTAATCAAATGTGTTGGATTGGATTAAAACATAAAGACGAAGCATTTGGTAAATTTAAATTCTTCAAAGCTCTAGTAGAAAATGAGTTAGATTTGAAAATCAAATGTCTTAGATCTGATAGAGGAGGAGAATTGATATCAGATCAATTTTTTGAATTTTGTAAACAACATGGCATCAAGATGAAGTTTTCTATAGCTAAAAATCCTCAGCAAAAAAAAGTGGCAGAAAGAATGAATAGAACAATCCAACAAATGGCACATGCCATGCTTAATGATTCTGGAACACCTCATACCTTCTGGGGGGGAAGCAACACATACAACTGTGAATATCCTCAACAAAAATCATATTCGGGTAAATAGTGATAAAACTCCTCATGAAATATGGTTTGGTAAGCCTCCAATTGTCAAGCATTTTAGAGTCTTTGGAAGAAATTCTTACACAAATAATAATGATGATAAGCTTGGAAATTTTGAAGCCGAAGCCGATGAAGGAATTAACCTTGGATACTCCTCTAGAAGCAAAGGATATAAATGATACAATAAAATACTTCAAAAGATTGTTAAGTGTATTAATGTTTTGATTGATAATGCATCCACAGGTACTAAAAAGGAAGCACCAACAGATGACGAATGTATTCCTATGACAAGCCAAAAGGATATAGGAGAGGGAATCAATGAAGAATCAGAAGAAGGAACCGAAAGCACAAAAGTATCAGACAAGGCTCCTTCAAGGTATGTTTGGAAAAATCATCAGGAATCTCAAATTCTAGGTGAAAAGGAAGCACGAGTACAAAAAAGAAGAACTCTTGTTGGGACTTCCAGTTATCTAGCCTTACTATCCACAATTGAACCTCAAAATGTGAATCAAGCTAGAAAAGATGAAAATTGGGTTAAGAAAATGGATGAACTTGATCAAATGGAAAAGTACCATACATGGGAACTAGTACCAATACCTCATGTACAAATGTTATTGGGACAAAATGGGTATTAAAAAAAAATGAAATGAAAATGGATAAGTAATTAGAAACAAAGAAAGACTCGTATGCAAAGGCTATGCTCAACCAAAATGATATTGAATTTGAAGAAAAATTCACACCCACAACCATAATTGAAGCCATTAAAATGTACCTTGCATTTTCAAGCTTTCATAATTTTAAATTCTATCAAATGGATGTTAAATCTGCAATTCTAAATGGGGACCTAGAATAAGAAGTTTATATTGAACAACCTAAAGGGTTGATCTTAGGAAACGATAAATTTTTTTTTTGCAAACTCAAGAAGGCATTATATGGGCTAAAACAAGCTCCTCGAGCATGGTATTATCGTCTTGAAAGGTATATTCATCATCAAGGTTTCAATAAGGGGTCTACAGATAACAATATATATATATATAAATATGGATTATGGTAAAATTTTTATAGTTGTTGTTTATGTAGATGACATCATATTTGGAGGCAATGAATAATATATGAGTCAAAGATTCGCTTCAATCATGCAACAAGAATTTGAAATTTCCTTACTTGGTGGACTAACATACTTTCTTAGTCTTCAATTTCAACAATAAAAGAATGACATCTTTCTCTCACATATTAACTACCTCAAGCAGATTTTGAAGAAATATGGAATGGAATTCTGCAAGCTTGTATACACACCAATGGTAACAGGATGTACTCTCAACTCCCATAATGATTCTTCCTCAATAAACCAACTAGAATACAAATCTATGATTGGGAGCTTTCTCTACCTTACAGGCACAAGACCAGACATAGTGCATGCATTTGGGATTGTTGGATGGTTTCAAGCAAATCCTAAAGAAACTCATCTCCATGTAGTCAAGAGAATATACAAGTACCTACAAGGAACTCAAGGTTATCGTCTATGGTGTCGAAAAATGCATATTTTTCCCTTCAAGCTTACACAGATGCAGATTGGGTAGGTAATTTTGATGATTGGAAAAGTACTAGTGGAGGAGCATTCTATTTGGGACCCCGCTTGGTATCATGGTTCAACAAAAAAAAAATCTATTTCTTTATCTACTGTTGAGGCATAATATGTTGTTGTTGCATCTTGTTGCACATTACTTCTTTGGATGATGAAAACATTGCAGGATATTCAAATAAATTGTCCTCAACCTATACCCATTCTATGTGATAATACCAGTGCCATAAGTATTTCTAAAAATTCCATCATGCACTAAAAAAGCAAGCATATTCCAATCAAATATAACTTTCTAAGAGAATAGGTACATGAATAAAAGGTGAAATTGGAGTATGTTCCCTCAAAGGAACAAGCTGCAGATATATTTACAAAGACTCTTCCACATGATTCCTATGAATATCTCAGACATAAACTAGGAGTGGTCTCTACCTCAACACTTCATTAATTATTATGACGGGTCTTTCATGTTCACAAGGAGAAATGCATATGATTCCCATGGTTGTTTTGATATTCATGTTGCTTATATTACTGACAATGCATCTGATGTAGTAATAATGAGTAGGTACAATCTCAAGGGGAGTTATGGTTATGAAAAATTAATTTTTTTTACTTTATGTACGTGTATATTATGAAGGACAATTGTGTATATACGCGAGTTACGATATAGACAGTCGTGTATGTTTCTTTATGATGAAGAAATAGTGGGACAGTCTTAGGGAAAGGCTATGATATTCTTCAGGAAATTATTTGGCACTTTGGTCCTGATGTTGATTGGTTACAGTTTGTTATTGCTCATATTCCACTTAGAAGTGGTATTGCCTTATGATGGTTTCTGAGTTATAACTATGATGAAATTTCTAATTGATGAAGATTATTTGATGACTTAAATGATGGATGAGTTAATGTGACCAGATCTGACGGTGAACAGTTGGCATAGGTTCAGGGGGAGAATTTTCTATGCTTGTAATAGTGCGTGGTTTGCATTATGATTTTTTTAGCATTTTGGTATGGTGGTGTTCATGATAATTATATATCATGGATGATGTTTCTGAAACACATATGTTGTTGGAGTGTTTATTGTCACACTTAATCCTTATGGTGCATATCCTATATGGTGTATGATAGTTTCAAATGATTATCATGGTCTTATTGAGGTCTTTGGTTTTGGTCATAAATGTCTCCTGATGTAAAAGTCACATAGAGATCCATGATGTAATCATTTTAATACTTAGTCATTTTTGGACTATTGTAATCCCATTTTTGGCATTTGATGTAATATTGAGTCAAATATGTAACCCAATTGTGTTGCATGATTGATGTAAGCTTGAGTCATTGGTGATAGGAAAAGTCACATCTGGTTGAGTCATAGAGTCATGTACTTATTTGAAATTTCAGCATATGCTCGGGGGGACTATGGTCAACATTCAATGTTCATACTCAATAGATCATATCTACAACGCTCATGTCAACAAAGGGGAGAGAAGCCTTCATTCAACATTGGTCAACCCTTTTCCCTTGATTTCAAAGGGGGATAGAACTCGGTGTTTGGAGAATGTTTGGTGAATTGGGAGAAAATATTGGTATGCCTACAGATGTATCTACAAGTAGTGGTAACCAAACACCAAAATGGTTGTCGTAAAGTCCAAAGGGGGAGATTGTTGGCATTATGACTAATGTGTTGTCCTTGAGGGAAACCTACTTGGTAAAGATGTCAAAATGATGAATATAGTTGTGATAGAGAAATCAGACAAACAAATACAAGTTTAGAGATAGAGGAATGATGAAGGTAAAGTATGAGGAAGTATACACAGGTTCTATGAGGCAAAACCACGTACATATGTGGGTATGTTGAAGATAAGTCGTGTACAATTTCCGCACCATGGTATTCTAAACACTAGGGGTATTTTCCATGGTATTGGCCCATAGTATTGAGTGTGGAAACATATATTTGATCCCGCCAAAGAATACCGTCGACATTACTAAGGGATTGACCTAAGGTATTGAATAAGGCCTAAGCTATATAAGGAGATTGAAATCAAAGTGTTAAGTGTGAATGAAATGGGTTATTAATGAATTGTTTGATCTGAATTAAGTGTGCACAAGGAGTATGATGAAGGATCGGATCTATTAGATTTTTATGACTACATAATCTACTTATGGTATGATCTGTGATGATAATGTTATGATGTGTGTTTTTTACTCTATATCCCGAGATTTGGGTTTGACTGAAGTCTTGTTGTGGAGCAAAGGTATGACTTAGTAATTACATATATGTATGTAGGTTTTCTTCAAAAAGATCACGTACATATGCGGATATACTTCTGGGTAGTCACATATAAATTTTGTAGTATGTATATATTAGTACGCGGGTGTCTAGTATGAAAGGCGTGTACATACACAAAAGTTCTTTATAAGGGTCATGTACATCTACTAGGGTTTTGTAGTATGAGCTGATGATAATGGTTCATCTATTATGTTATGTTTGCCGATGTTTGTCGATGAAGTCTCTCTTATAATTATCTCTATTTGACAATACTGGTTAGGCTGAATTGATTATGAAATTAAGTATTGACTTGTGATGATGATGCTATGTGATAATTTGTATTTGGTTCATTGATTTATGTTGGCTTCAATATATTTTTGGGTGATTTATTCAGTGGTACAATGATACAAATTTAACTTTCAATATTTTGAGCTCTGTACGTGGATATGCTTCAGGGGAAACACGCACATACGCAGGTATGAGTAGGAAAAGTAGTGTATATATTTTGACATGTGTTTAGACAGGTTTCAGAGTGACATTATCTAGTTTCAGTGATGAACAATATGTGGTCTGGTATACTGATGAATGGTTACACAATGATATAAGTTGGTCTGGTTGTTTGAACTAGATATTTCTATATTTGACGTGGTGATACGGTTGGTTCGATAATTAAGTGACTTGGTTCAACGTTGATTTCAGTATTGTTGTCTGATATTTGGAATGGATCCAGTTTGAAACATTTTGAAAAGTAATCCACTAAGAATAGAGGATAAGGGGGTTGTAGCTCCCTTCCAATAGAATATGGAAAATGAGATAAGGTTGTAGCCTTTTTCAGGTGGGTGCCTGCATACTGGAATGAGTCTGTACTAGTACAAGTTTGTAAGAAATTTCTCTTTATTATAAAAGAAGAAGACAAAGATGACAACAACGGTGATTTTATTCCACATTGGGTTTCCACCTAAAAATCTTGGTGTTCATGTATTTCTTATGTGTGATGGATTATTATGTTCTTACAACACATGGTTATTGTTTAATAAATGTTTAATGAAGTACTGATATACTGGTTCAAGTTAAACAAATAATAAAATAATTGAAAATTTAGTGAACTGGATATACGCTACTTGTCTTCATTACAATCACGCACATACACAGTTTTACTTCATAGCAGTCACATACATAAATTTGAATAAGAAAAGAAAAGTTTAAGAAGTTTAAAATATTGATTCACCCCCCCTCTCAGTATTTTTCCTAACAATATCTAGAGAATCATGGATAAATATTGAGTTGATTCAAAATAAATTTATAACCTATAACCTTAAGATTAAAGGAAATACTCCCTATCTTATCCTTTTGGTTGAAGCTAGAATTTCCCCCATTGAAAGCATGGTTATGATTAGGTATATGATGTATAAGAAGAATCTTTACAACATGGAGGCTGATATGTTCCCCAAAATTGCTTCTACCTCTAGCCAAAACCCCCAGCTTTGACTCAAGCAAGGATTTCATAAGGATTTCTAGTATTGGCTCAACCACTGGGGGATAAAGGAGGAGATAATCCTGGAGAATAAGGATAATGTTAAAAACACTATTACTTCCAAATTTAAGGATAATTTGTGGGATGATAAGGAGCTAGAGGGGAAAATGAAGCTAAGGTATTATAAGGAGGTAATCAACCCCAATATTGCTAACCATAGTTATCTTTCAGTCTTGATCGGTGCTAAGAAGACAATGAACATTGCTAAGATAAGAACTAACTCTGTTGATCAGCGGTTGTCATTGATGTCAACCCAAGCAGCACCAAGGGCTAACCCAATATTGCATGGGAATTTTGACCTACCAAATTACTATATTATGGTTCAATAATGCTTTTTATGGTTTATACTTGTCGATATGTTTCCGTTGATATATGGCACGCCGCGTAATTCTTCACGGTTTGAGAGATATTCATGTTTTAAGTTTGTACCCCCAATTAGTGGGCTAAAACCCCATAGGGTTGTGGCATGGGTTATTGAAAAGTCATAATTAATATTTTTTAAGCTCCTAAAATCCCTCCCACGTTCACTTGTTGAAGCCCCTCTCAACCTAAGCATTTATATAAATTGTGATCCTCATATCCTCCTTATGCAAGGGATTTCGCCATCTGAAACAGGTCATCGTGGAATTTTCACTCTAACCTTTTTTATACGAAGGTTCATAAGCTGAAATTTTTATGAGGCGAAGCTGAAATATTGAGGAAGCTCCTGGGAAAATTTTAGATCAAGGTGCGCAATATTTTCGGAGATATGATCTGTGGGAGTCAGTGTTTTTGCAGGCTCCTGAAATTCATCTCAAAGAAGTGACCTTGGGAAAATCGTTATAAATCTATTTCTGAGTATCGGATTGGAATTCTATAAAAAGTGATAGATAGTGCATGGACTATAACTTTTTCTCTATAAATTTTAGAGCCAAATGAAGAAACATTGACACGTGGCACGCCGTACAATTTCGCTCTACTGAAATAGTCCATAATTATGTGAGAGATTGGGCATAACTCTCCCTTGAAGAATCCAAATTGGGTCAGAACTGTGGCATTGGAAATATGACTCAGAGGACTACTAAAAGACTGAAAATCACATATTGGGGATTTGAAATAACAGAGATACACCAGTTTCAATATCGAGCTCCTAGAAGGCAAGAAAAAGCTAGATCATGTGTTGTCAAGGGCTGCAAAGGACTAGAATTTCTAGGGCAGCAAAGCAAAGCAAGGTGTAGCAGAGGGTAGCAAGAAAAGAGAAGCAACCAAGGTGCATAACAGCAGCAAGAAGTTCATCACATGAAGTCTTCAACTGGGTAGCATTGCATACAGTCATTGTACTAAGTCATTGTAAATACATTATTGTAAAAATTGTACTAGTGTCTATCTGCCAAGAGTTGAAGAGGCATTGTCGGTTGGTCTAGGATAATCATTAGGTGGTTGTGTCATAGTTGGGGTTATGTTCTAGTGTGTCTTCTTCTTCTACATGATTCTATATCATTGTAAAGTGGACCATTTTCCTTGGTACATGAGTCCATTCTTATTTTATTCTTCTACAGGGCAGTAGGGTGGTGCTAGGGTGAGTTGTAGCTCATTTCGTGTTGGGGCATCCATTCAGTTGACTATTGAAGAATTTAGGGTGTTGGAGCGTCCATCTAGTGGGAACTGGAGAAGAATGCTTTTCTAGATTCTAGGAAGTTGGAGATTTATTTTCAATTGGAGTTGAATATTAAAGAATTATTAGAAAAGCATTAAGTGGTTTTTGTCCCGAAGTGGGTTTCCACCTTAAAACCTATGTGCATTTGTGTTCCTTTTATTTACTGCTATCATTGTACATACACTGATAATAATTGAAGATTAACTAATGCTCTAATTGAAAGGAATGCTGATTCACCCCCCTCTCAGTATTTCCAACAATTGGTATCAAAGCTTGGTTCCTATAATAGTAGTTTAATAGCTGGAAGGAGGTCATGGAGCATACCAAGAATGGTGTATCTTTGTTCAATGAAAATAATTATGCACTCTGGAAAGGAAGAATGGATGTCTATCTCTTGGCACAAGGTTATGAAGTATGGGACACTGTTCAAAATGTATTTACATCAACCGTGGATGAACAAGGTAAGAAAAATTTGGTAAATGATGCAAAAGAAAAGAATATTATCATCAATGGACTTATTGAATATGCTTATCATAAGGTGTTGGTTGTAAAACTGCCAAAAATCTATGGGACAAGCTTGAGAATATATATGCAAGTGACTCAAATGTCAAAGAAGCAAAGCTTCACATCTATAGAGCAAAATTTGAGCAACTCAGAATGAAAGAATATTGCAACATTGCTGCATACTTCCAATACATTGATGAAATAACCAATACTCTGGAAGGATTGGGAGAGCTAGTTGACGAGAAGACTATTATACGGAAGATTCTTAGAACGTTACCAGGGAGATTCAACCCAAAGGTATCGGTCTTAGAATACAGTGCAAATATGGACAAACTCAACAAAGAGGAATTACATGGAGTTCTCATAGAATATGAAATGAGACTTGATGAGGAAGAGGGTACTTCGAATATAGAAACTGCATTTGTTACATCTAAGAAAACCAATAAGGACAAACAACCTTCAATTGAAATGATATGCACCTGCAAGTGTGAAGAAAAGGGAGATGATACAGAAGGTCTTTCAGATGAAGAATATGCTTACTTTACGAGAAAACTAAAAATTGGTAAGGGAAGATTCAAAGGTAAACTTCCATTGATATGTTTCGGTTGTGGTGAGGTTGGGCATTTCGCAGCAAAATGTCCGAAAAAAAGTGATGGAAAATCAAAAGGAAAGAAAGGCTTTAAGAAATTCAACAAGCAAGGAAAAAATAAAAGATCCAAAAGGAACTTTCTCTCTAAAGAAGATAGCTCATCATCCGATGAAGAAAGTGACAGCAAAGAAGAAGCCAATGAGAAAGTATTGTTTATGGCCAAGAACAATAAACAAGAGATATCAAACAATGAAGAATAAGGGTTGACAATAGAAGAATTTTCTGAGGAGGCAATCAGGCTTATAAAAGAGCTCAAGGCTGAGAAGACCCGTTCCAATACTCTTGAAGAACAAGTTTAAGGTCTCAAAATTTAAGTTGAAGAACACAAATGTATTGCAGAGTCACTTCAAAAGAAGTTGGAAGAAAGCAACCAAGAAAGGGAAGCATTAGAAGCCGAAGTAGTCTCGCTGCGTAAGGAAGTGAAGAAGGGAAAAACTGTCCAAAACTATGCCAACAGCTCAAGGGCATTGGAGGAACTCATAAAAAATCAACTATCTTACAACGACAAAACTGGCCTTGGTTACAAAGAAGAAGAAGAAGCTAGACCTTCTACAACAAAATAATGAACCTATGAGATCTGACATGCATGTAGACTTCATTGGACAAGATTTGCAAGCACATCCTTGGAAGACGATTCCTCGATGAAGATTTCCATCCAGGTACCAACATATTTTTCATGGCTATTGTTATTCATGTGGAAAATTTGGTTATAAAGCTGTAGAATGTCGCGCGTACCCTAGGAACCAATACAATTCCAGGAGATCTTTCAAATATGAACCTCCTAGGGCTCAAAAAAACATCAATAGATTTGAACATTTAAGAAATAATATAGAATGTTACAAATGTCAGAACTTTGGACACATAGCCAGAGACTGTAGACTTGAAAATCCTCCAGAAGAATCTTCAAAGCCACAGAATGAACGAACATGGAAGAAGAAGAAGACTGATAATTGTGCTCTCGCTCTCAAGGCTCAAAACAACAAAGATGTGTGGTATGTTGATAGTGGTTGCTCAACGCATATGAGTGGAGATAGAAGGAAATTTGTATCTCTGAAAGAGAAGAAGGATGGAACCATATCCTTTGAAAATGATGGACCTTCAAATGTTATAGGATCAGGTACCGTCACTCTCGGAAGCAAATATGTTATAGCCAAGAATGTTCTATTGGTTGAAAGCATGAATCACAATATGCTCAATGTTGGACAAATGTGTGATCAAGGACACACAATGATATTCAACTCCACAAAATGTGAAATCAGGAAAGGAAGGTATGGTAAAATTGTGGCTACAGAAAGTCGAGCTCCAAACGACATATATGTTCTGGATGAAGCAACTAAAGCATGTCTACTAGCTAAAGAAGATGAAAGCTGGTTATGGCACAAATGAATGGGTCACATAAGCTTTGACAATATTGTTAGGATAAGCAAAAAGGAAGTAGTACGAGAAATGTTGAAAATCTCAAAACCTTCCAACACACTATGTGAGGCCCTTTGGCACGGAAAGTAGACAAAAGTCCAATTTAAAACAAATGATAACTTCACATCACATCCATTGGAATTGATACATACTGATATATGTGGTCCTGTGAGAACAAAAGGCTTAGATGGAGAATTATATTTTATGTTAATGATAGATGTCTATACCAGGATGACAACCATTAGTTTCCTAAAGAAAAAATCTCAAGAATTTGAGTGCTTTAAGATCTACAAGGAGCTGGTCGAAAATGAAATTGATTTGAAAATAAAGTGTCTAAGATCAGATAATGGTGGAGAATTCACTTCCAAATTATTTCAGCAATATTGAGGCGAAAATGGAATAAAAAGAATTTTCAACAGCATGAACACCTCAGCAAAATGGAGTTGCTGAAAGAAAGAACAGAACTGTACAGGAAATGGGTAGAACAATGTTGAAGGACTCAAAATTTGATGAAAAATTCTGGGATCAAGAAATTGATATGACAATCTTCATTATCAACCGAAGTCTTCTTAGAAATAATCACAACAAGACCCCATATGAATTATGGAAAGGAAAACCAACTAATGTAAAATATTTCAGAATCTTCGGAATAAAATGTTATATCAAAGGAGAAGATCAAAATTTGGGTAAGTTTGAATCATGTGTTGATGAAGGTATCTTTGTTGGTTACTCACGCAAAATAAAGGCCTATAAATGTTATAATCTAAGACGAAAACAGATAGTGGAGAGCATAAATGTTACATTTTATGAAGATGGTGTTCTAGTGAATAATGATGAGGATCTAGAATATTTGAAACTTGAGACAGAGGCTGAAAAAGACACAGATAAAATTGTAGAACAAGAAGCAACTATCAACGAGGAAGAAGTAAATAATGATCATCAAGATATACCAGAACAAAAACAAGAAGCTCCTCCAAGGAGAACAAAAGAATGGATTCAAAAGAACCATCCATCAAATCAAATCATTGGTGACATAAATGAAGGTCGACAACTTCATTCATCACAACAAGCTCACATTGCTTTTCTAGCAACCTTTGAGCCTAGTAGTTTTGAGGAAGCCAGCTAGAATGAACATTGGGTAGTAGCTATGAATGAAGAATTGGATCCAATCGAGAACAATAACGCCTGGGAATTAGTTCCACGACCAAAAGATAAAAATGTCATTGGGGCTAAATGGGTGTTCAGGAACAAATTGAATGAAGATGGACGGGTTACCAGAAACAAAGCAAGATTGGTTTGCAAACGCTATGCACAAGTGGAAGGAATTGATTTCGATGAAACGTTTGCACCAGTTGCCAGAATGGAAGCCATCTAAATGTTTCTCGCCTATGCATGTTCAAGAAAAATCAAAGTCTACCAAATGGATGTTAAGTCAGCATTTCTGAATGGAGAATTAGAAGAAGAAGTTTACATCGAACAACCTGACGGTTTTCTATTATCATAAAAAGAAGACTATGTTTGCAAGTTAAAGAAGGCTCTATATGGTCTCAAGCAGGATCCTAGAGCATGGTATGCTCGTCTTGATGGATATCTACGTCAACAATGGTTCAAGAAAGGTACTGTTGATAGCAATATTTATGGACAAATAGATAAAGATAATTTAATAATCGTTGAGGTATATGTGGATGATATAATATCTGGTAGCAATGATGATCGACTAAGTAAGAAATTTTCTACAAAGATGCAAAGTGAGTTCGAGATGTCTTTACTTGGCGAGCTGACATACTTCTTAGGGCTTCAAATATCTCAGCAAGAGAAAGGAATATTTATATGTCAAGCCAAGTACATCAAGGAAATGCTCAAGAAATTCAAAATGGAAGATTACAAACCCGTCCTTACTCTGATGGTAACAGGTTGCAAATTGAGCATAGACGACTCATTTAAGGATGTGGATAAGAGGTTGTACAGATCTATGATTGGTAGTCTTCTATATGTAACAGCCTCCTGACTAGTTGTTATGCAAGCAGTTAGACAAGTAGCAAGATTCCAAGCAGCACCAGAAGAATCACATATTATTGCCGTCAAAAGAATTATTTGATATCTAAAGGGCACAAAAGAATATGGCTTGTGGTATCCCAAGGGTAACAATCTCACTATTCAAGCCTTTACATATGCAAATTGGGCAGGAAATTTTGATGATCGTAAGAGTACTAGTGGAGCAGCATTATATCTAGGTGGTTGTCTCGTATCATGGTTGAGAAAAAAACAAACCTCAATCTCGTTATCTACAGCGGAAGCAGAATACATTACAACAACATCATGTTGTACTCAAGTCCTTTGGGTGAAACAAACTTTGTAAGATCTTCAAGTACAATTCAGTGAGCCTATTCCCATATTCTGTGACAACACTAGTGCCATCAACATCTCCAAAAATCCTCTCATGCATTCAAAAACAAAACACATTCTGATCAAATATCATTTTGTTAGAGAACAAGTCGCTGAAAAGAATATCAAACTTGAGTATGTTGGTACAAAAGAACAAATTGCTGATATATTCACTAAACCTTTACCTCGTGAAGCATTTGAATATCTTCGCTAGAAGCTTGGGATTCTTCCAAGTTCTCATTAGATTACAGGTCTGCAGGATGGTTGTGTGTCAGGGGGAGTGGAAGTGTGTACAGGTATGCAGGATGGTTGTGTGTCAGGGGGAGTTACCATTTTCCATTTATGTCAAGGGGGAGAGAATGTTGTAGGAAGAGGTGACATGATCGCAAGGGGAGTACTTGTGTTTCCATCAATGCCAAAGGGGGAGATTGTTGATCAGCGGTTGTCATTAATGTCAACCCAAGCAGCACTAGGGGCTAACCCAATATTGCATGGGAATTTTGACCTACCAAATTACTATATTCTGGTTCAATAATGCTTTTGATGGTTTCTACTTGCCGAGATGTTTCCATTGATATATGGCACGCCATGTAATTCTTCACGGTTTGAGAGATATTCATGTTTGAAGTTTATACCCCCATAGGGTTGTGGCATGGGTCATTGAAAAGTCATAATTAATATTTTTTAAGCTCCTAAAATCTCTCCCACATTCACTTGTTGAAGCCCCTCTCAACCTAAGCATTTATATAAATTGTGATCCTCATATCCTCCTTATGCAAGGGATTTCGCCATCTGAAACAGGTCATTGTGGCATTTTCACTCTAACTTTGTTTCTACGAAGGTTCAGAAGCTCAACATTTTATGAGGCGAAGCTGAAATCCTGAGGAAGCTCCTGTGAAAATTTTAGATCAAGGTGCACAATATTTTCGGAGATATGATTTGTGGAAGTTAGTGTTTTTGCAGGCTCCTGAAATTCATCTCAAAGAAGTGACCTTGGGAAAATCGTCATAACTCTCTTTCTGAGTATCGGATTGGAATTATGTGAAAAGTGACAGATAGTGAACAGATTTTAGTTTTTTCTCTATAAATTTTAGAGCCAAATGAAGAAATAGTGACACGTGGAACTCTGTACAAGTTCGCTCTACTGAAACAGTCCATAATTAGGGCATTGTGAGAGATTGGGCATAAATATTCCTTGAAGAATCCAAATTGGGTCAGACCTATGGCATTGGAAATATGACTCAGAGGACTACTACAGGACTGAAAATCACACATTGGGGATCTGAAATAATAGAGATACACCAGTTTCAATATTGAACTCCTAGAAGGCAAGAAAAAGCTAGATCATGTGTTGTCAAGGGCTGCAAAGGACCAGACTTTCTAGGGCAGTAAAGCAAAGCAAGGTGCAGCAGAGGGTAGCATGACAAGCGCAGCAACCAAGGTGCATAACAACAGTAAGAAGTTCATCACATGAATTCTTCAAGTGGGCAGCACTGCATACAGTCATTGTAAAGGTATCATTGTACTAAGTCATTGTAAATACATTATTGTAAAATTTTTACTAATGTCTATATGCCAAGAGTTGAAGAGGCATTTTCGGGTGGTCTAGGATCATTATTAGATGGTTGTGTCATAGTTGGGTTATGTTATAGTGTGTCTTCTTCTTGTACATGATTCTATATCATTGTAAAGTGGACCATTTGTTGGGAAAAATACTGAGGGGGGGGGGGGGGGTGAATCAGTATTTACAGCATATTCAAAACTTATTACTTTTTTACTCTCTAAAACCCATACGCTACTTTCCTTTAGTAAACTCGCATATATACGCGGGTATCCTTCATACAACTCGCGTATTAGCAGAGATCTAAATATGCAGATATTTATTAGCTTAGTTCTTTATTCAATCATCAGTAAACATGTGTAGTAACAACAGAATAAACCATCACACAAAGCATCACACATGAACACCAGGATTTTTAGGTGGAAACCCAAGTCGGGAGAAAACCACCGCTGCAGTTGCTCAGCCTTCAATATTTTATTATAGAGAAAACATCTTACAACATATGTGCCGGTGCAGACTCTACCAGCACGCAGGCACCCACCTGTGCTCGTTTACCAGCCTCTCCTGGAAGGGAGCTCCAACCCCCTGACTCGTTTACCAGCCTCTCCTGGAAGGGAGCTACGACCCCCTGATCTCGTTTACCAGCCTCACTTGGAAGGGAGCTACAACCCCCTGACTGAAGGCTACAACCCTCAGCACCTCTATGGACCACGTTTCATCAATTTTCACACTGGATCCAAAGCATCCTTTAGGACACCACTTGCAGGCCACGTTTCATCATATTTTCAGACTGGACCCACTCCATACATTTAAGCACAATCAACCATGAAACAGATACATATAACTCACTAACAGATATCAGTAAACCAACAGAACAGATCAGACATTTCTTACCACAGACATCAGCAAACCCTAGTTTGCATACGCGCTTTCCTTTCTATGATGTCGCGTATATATGCGCTTCCGTTCACATAAACCAGCGTATACTTCTGTACATATTACTGAGCTAATTTTATTGTGCATACGCGCTTTCTCTTCAGCGAATCCGCGTATATACGCGCTTCCTCTTCCGCGAACTAGCGTATGGTTCTTCAGACTTTTATGTCATTGCAATTCTTCACAACAGATACATTACTTTAGATTTTACCCTTTACCTCAGACAGATGTTCGCCTCATCACGGATCTAATCATTCCATAAACAGATCTAGCAAATACAAGTACATTTCAGATCTAGATCCCCTTCTTCATCATTGGTGCATCATACATTCAGATTTATCATTCAACTGTAACCCTTTCCATTCAGATCTACTTTAGAGAGAAGTATTCATTCAAGCTCAGACATCTTGCACCCACACTCATGATTTGCACAATGAATTTCTTCTCCTTATATAGGTTTACCCTTTTTCAATACCATGAGCCAAAACCATATTACTTCCAATGGTATTCCTGGACGGGGTCATTTAGACGAATCATTACCCAATACAATGGGTCAATACCATGGTGGTTACCCCTGGTTTTGCACTTTATGAGCGCTTTTGCCCATACGTGACTTGTCACGTTCTTTCCCGCGTGCATACACGACTTCCCCTAGACAGATCCGCGTATGCCTTGAGACATACTCTTTTCATCATAGATCTAGCACAAACTGAATTTCTCTCTTCATTCCCTTCTGTACTCACTGTAGATACATCAGATCAAGAACATACTCTATCAAGCACAACTTCATCAAGTAAGTTTTCATCATCTTCATCAAGTGGGTTGCCATTCAAGGACAACACTCAGCATCATATTGCTAACAAACATCATTTCACATCAGATTTACATCATTTAGAAAGTCCATCAGGTCAAGAATAACTTCATCAGGTGGATTGCCATCATGTCAACAGTCTCATGTCTTCATCTTCATTCAGTGGGTTGCCATCAAGGACAACACTCTGCATCATATTGCCAACAATCTCCCCCTTTGGACTTGATGGCAACCACGATGGTGTTTGGTTACCACAACAGATAGGTACATTAAGAATACAATGACACCATGTCACTCTCCCCATTCTTTGACACCATTATCTTCATTCAAACACCATGTCACTCTCCCCCTTTGACATCAAGGGCAAAGGGCGGATCAAAACCAACATACTCTCCCCCTTTTCTCCTCATGTGGAAGAAGCGTTCTGCAGATCTGATATGTACTGAAGTGACCAAGCTCCCCCTGAGTTCATGCTGAATCTTCAAACATATTTTCCAATAAAGTACATGACTCTATGAACTTCCTATCACCAAAGACTCATACTTACATCACATATCCAACCAAGTGGATTTACATATGAGACTCAAGTACCCAACCAAGTGGGTTTACACAATTCAACTCAGCTACCCAACCAAGTGGGTTTACAAAATTTGACTCAGCTACCCAACCAAGTGGGTTTACAAATTTGACAAGTCCTTACATGATTGAATATTACAATTTTACATCATGGGTCTCAACAAGACCTTTTCATCAAAATACAAATATGACCATTTATGACCAAGACCAGAAAAACCTCAAGAGAGATCAGAACCACCATAATGCCAACAATTCATTATACTCAGCAAGACTAGGGCTCCCCCTGAAAATGTGCATCCGAACATCCTTTCCATATGACTAAGGCTCCCCCTTAGTTTGTGCATCCTGGACACTTTCAACCAATCATCAAGGCATCTTTATCAAAACATTAGAAATAAAATTATGAGAACTGGAACACCACCAGAGATACCAGACAGTATCAGAGATACCAAACAGCACTGCAGCTGTGCTGAAGAGAGCTGAGTCCAAGCAGAAAATTGTCAACAATCAGACATATGCGGTTTTCCGTGCATGAACTCGCGTATATACGCGACTGTGTTTCAGGAAACCCGCGTATCCAATGCCATCTTCTAAATTTATGCAGACTTGTTCTTTTGACTGGCAGAGAACACTCCCAGCTTCTGTCTTAGATACTCGAACGCTTCCATGGGCAGAGGTTTGGTAAAGATATCAACAACTTGTTCTTTGGAGGGAACATACTCCAACTTCACCTTTTGCTCAAGCACTTGTTCACGTAAGAAGTGATGCTTGATGGGAATGTGCTTGGTCTTCGAATGCATAACAGGATTCTTTGAAATAATGATGGCACTTGTATTGTCACACTTAATGGGGACAAGAGGTGTACATTTGATTTGAAAATCTTGTAAGGTTTGCATCATCCAAAGGAGTTGAGTGCAACAAGATGCGGCAGCCACATATTCTGCTTCTGCTGTAGATAAGGCAATAGAATTTTGCTTCTTGCTGAACCAAGATACTAACCGTGGTCCCATATAGAATGCACCACCACTAGTGCTTTTCTGATCATCAACACTTCCAGCCCAATCTGCATCAGTGTAAGCATGAAGAGTAAGATCAGCATTCTTTGGATACCATAGACCAAGGTCTTGAGTTCCTTGAAGATATTTGAAAATTCTTTTAACAGCTTGAAGGTGAGACTCTTTTGGATTAGCTTGGAATCGTCCAACAATCCCAACTGCATGCATAATGTCTGGTCTAGTCCCAGTGAGATAAAGTAGACTTCCTATCATCGATCTGTATTATGGTTGATTCACCGTGGGAGAATCATCATGAGAACTGAGATTGCATCCGGTTATCATTGGTGTACTTACAAGTTTGCATTCTTCCATGCCATACTTCTTCAGAATTTGCTTAAGATATTTTGCTTGTGATAGGAATATACCATCTGCAGTTTGATGCACTTGCAAGCCAAGAAAGAATGTTAGTTCCCCAAGTAAAGACATTTCAAATTCTTGCTGCATGACAGAAGCAAATTTCTGACTCATAGATTCTTCATTACTTCCAAAAATGATATCATCAACATATACAATCACAATCAATAGTTTATCATTTTCAATTTTTGTGCATAAGTTCTATCAGCAGACCCCTTTGAAAATCCTTGCTGATGAAGATATTTTTCAAGACGATAATACCATGCCCTTGGAGCTTGTTTGAGACCATATAGAGCCTTTTTAAGTCTACAAACAAGATTTTCATCATTTCCCAAAATGAATCCTTCCGTTTGTTCTATATATACTTCTTCTTCTAGATCACCATTAAGAAAAGCAGATTTAACATCCATTTGATAAACTTTGATTTGTTGATAACTTGAAAAGGCAAGAAACATTCTTATGGCTTCAAGTCTAGCTACAGGAGCAAAATTTTCTTCAAATTCTATACCTTCTTGTTGAGTATACCCTTTGCAAACCAATCTAGCTTTGTTTCTTACAACATCCCCATTCTCATTTAACTTGCTCTTGAAAATCCATTTAGT
>CM076581.1:1577715985-1578027598 GCA_034641835.2 Pinus albicaulis
TGAATAAATATTTATATTTAACATTATATTGTTGAGAAAATATCACTAATTATATTAATTACATATTGTTGAGAAAATATTTGATCTTATATTTTGTTGGAGGGGATGGTATACACGTTAGCACAATTATCGTGCTAATAATGTTTAAGATGCACCGCATAATTCTTAACAAACATGTTCATAAGAGTAATAAAATTATTTATTATTATTTGTGATATAATATTGTTATTTCATAGCTATTGTAATTGTTACCATTGTTATTAGTAATGTTGTTGTTTTTCGTAACATTTAATCTATGCTAAAATCTTTTTAATGCTTTAGTACCATATTTGATTTGTATTGGTCCTTTTTATGACGTTCAATTATAAGTTCAATTTAACTTAGATTATGATTCTCTACTATTAATTTAAATAGTTAGATATTTCATTTGATAACAACTTAATATTTAAATATTGATCTTTAAATACTTTGTCCACAATTATACTCTAGTAAGTTTAAATATGGCTTTGGATCTCATAATCACTTAATGACGTTCAATTATAAGTTCAATTTAACTTAGATTATGATTCTCTGGTACTAATTTAAATAGTTAGATATTTCATTTGATAACAACCTAATATTTAAATATTGATCTTTAAATACTTTGTCCACAATTATGCTCTAGTAAGTTTAAACATGGCTTTGGTTTTCATAATCACTTAATCACATTGAACTAGGTCAATTATTTAATATGTTCAATGCTATGTCATCTAGACTGGTTGGTTGTTATTCACTTGTTTATTAAAGGATGGAATTCCTTTTCATCGTGTCCTTTAAATTGAACTTAAGTGTTCTATATGGCCCCATATTTAAAATATCTCATATTTTTATTAATACATCATAATAATAATAATATGTAATGGCTCAATTTAAAAAAAAAATACAAATATGATGTAGAAAATTCTATTTCCCACCCCGGTTTTCAGTTTTCACCTTATTACTCCAAAATAATTAAATGCCCTTTCCCATATCCATACATTTAATAACCGGAAAATAAATTTTGCTGAAAACACAAATTCTGGAAATTTTTCAGAATGCTGTAAATGCAGAAATAAAATAACAGCAGTAACAAACAGTCATTCAACACATCATAACTCAGAAATTTTTGGTCAAGGTGACCCTGAAAAAACCCCTACAACTCTTGGGGAAAACCAGTCTGGAAGCTTCTCTTTTATTTCTGGAAAAAATGCTTTTTACAGTGATAGAAATATTCAGCAAAATAAATAATCAGCAAACAGGCTTTTACAACTTATCTCTTTTTCCATGCTTAACCACCGCCTCGGAAAACGCACAAACAACAAAACAGGAACATCAATAAATGCTGTACGGATTTCTCGATTTTCGTGCCTAGAAATCTCCGCAATAAATGTACTGTACGTCACCTTGAAACTGTACAAACAAAGAATAAATGCCGCTTTGTTGACTCTCGAAATTGTACAAAAGGCAAAGAAACTCTCGTTGTACGGCACAGCCCACTAGCTACCTCGATTTCTGTTGCCAAATACCGTTGTGGCCTACCGCCGTACCCGCCCTTGTTGTACGGCCTCCCTACCTAGAAACCATGCAAAAATCCCACCGTTGTTTGCCAAATCGCACTTGTCCGTCGAAACATTTTGCCGAAACGCCGCCTTTGAATGCGTGCTGTCACGCTCCTTTCTCTCATCGCTCAGAACTCCTTGCTCTCTTTCTCTCCTTCTCCCAATTTGCTCATGAAAGAATGAATGACCTTTTCCTTCTTTCCCTCCTTTAACCTAACCCTAAGTGACTTTTGGGGAATCCCTAAATCCAATGGCTGAAATAGATTGAGATCTAGGGCTGAGATTAAATGCTCATTTAAATCTCACTTTTCATTTTTTAATTCACCCCACTTTAAGAAAGACCCATTTAGTCAAAAGACCCATTTAGTCTTTTATTTCCAAAGTCACTTTTTCCTTTCTAATTTTATATTGACTTATTTCAAAGTCACTTTAACTTTAGTAACTTTATCACTTAAAGTCACTTTAAAATTAGATTTGACTTTATAACTTTATAAAGTCACTTTAGTAACTTTATCACTTAAAGTCACTTTTAATTAGATTTGAATTTATAACTTTATAAAGTCACTTTAGGAGAAAAATTAAATTATTTTGGACACCTTTCCCTAGGCCAAAGGTCAAAGCCTTAGGGAACCACCTATCCTCGAATAACCAAATTTCAACACTCCCTCTTACCGAGGAAGGTGTTCTTCACCAAACCCATCTTGTCTCTGAAGTAGACATGCTTGCCCCGTGGTAAGGCTTTGGTAAGAATATCCGCAACCCGCTCATCACTGGGAATATACTCAAGCTTCACAGCCCTTTCCCCGAACATAGTCTCTGATGAAGTGATATTTGATGCCGATATGCTTTGACCTGTCATGAAATACTGGATTCTCCATGAGTTTAATGCAACTCTGATTATCACAGTAAATCACTGAAGGTCTCAACGGCTGACCAAATAAGCCAAACAAAATCTTGCGAAGTCAGATGCCCTCACAACTAGCTAGATTGGTTGCCATGTACTCTGCTTCCGCTGAACTCAATGCTACTGACTGTTGCTTCTAGTTGAACCACGACACCACCGCCGAACCCAACCCAAAACAACACCCTAAAGTGCTCTTCCTATCAGAAGCACAACCTGCCCAATCAGAATTAGTGTAACCTGCCAATCTCACTCCATCCCCCTACCTATAATCCAGACCATAATCCACCGCCCCCCGCAAGTACCGCAAAATGTGTTTTTGTACCACCCGCGGAACCTTCCTAGGCTCACACATAAACTCGACTCATCGTTGACCGCAAAACAAATATCTCGTCTAGTGTCGACTCAAATACATCAAGGAACCAATCTCACGGCTCTGATAATGATCCATCAATCTCCGAACCGGCTACGAAGCTTTTTCCAGTTGGCGATCATCGGTGTCGACATGGGTCTACAATGCTCCATGTGGAATTTACCAAGGATGTCCACAATATACTTCCCTTGTCCCAGAAAGAAATGCCCCTCCTCCTGCCACACCTCCAAACCCAAAAATAATGCATCAAGCCAATGTCCTTCATCTCAAACTCCGACGCAAGATCTCTCTTTTAGTGCTCTATGAGTCTCTCTGCACCCATAATGACCAAGTCATCCACATACAGCACCAGAATGAGAGGCTCCTCACCTATCACAATAAAGTAAAGGTTTGGATCTGCATCACTCTTTGTGAAACCCATCTCCTGCAAGTATGTATCTATCCTGGAGTACCAAGCTCTGGGAGCTTGCTTCAGGCCATAAATGGCCTTCTTCAATCTGCACACATGGGACTCCTTTCCATGCACCTCAAAGCCCTGTGGTTGCTCAAATCTTGCCATCTCCTCGTATGAAGCCATTGCGAAATGCGAGCCCTCCTCGGCATCCATCCGGTGGATCTTCCAACCCATCTCTGCTGCTATCGATATAATGGAGCGGATTGAAGTATATCGAGCCACAGGAGCGAAGGTCTCCTCATAATCAACTCCCTCTACATGGGAGAACCATCTAGCCACAAACCTTGCTTTGAATTTCTCAATGCTGCCATCTGCAGCATGCTTTACCTTGTAAAGCCATCTGGAAGTAACCACGGATTTGCCCTCAGGCCTCGACACCACCTCCCAAACATCATTCTTCATGATAGAAGAATACTCCTCCTGCATGGCCTCTCTCCAGACCTGCTGGCTAGCTACCTCCTCATAGCTAGAAGGCTCGGAGTCAACGATGCCGGTAGCCATCGCCATAGCTACAAACCCTCTCGTGTCCGCTTCTCCGACCGCCTCTTAGGCTCGCAAATCGCATGTGGCCTCTTTCAAGGTATCCCGAAGCCACTTGGGCTTCCTCTTCCCTGAGTGCACTTCTCCCGCCGGAGAATAAAACTCCTCCCCCTCAACATCGAGCCACCCACCCGTCTGCCTGTCCTCCGCTGCCATGAAAATAGTAGATGCCGAGGTACCGGTGAATCGTCCATCGCGGGACTCCCCGTTGAACCGCTCTCGTGGATCGCTTTCCGCGTGCCGCCCAATAGCACCACCCTCCGACTCGGTGAGCCACTCCCCACTGACGGACCTGACATCGTCATAGATGTACCTCCGGATCCTCCTGATCCCTGCCCACTGGATCCCTGTGACTGACTCAACTGCTGCTGAGGGTCTGGCTGGTCCAGATACTCTAACTCCCGTGACCTCCTAAAGGCCCCGTCCTCCTCGAACTTCACATCTCGCCTGACAACAACTTTCCTCTGTGCAGGAATGTAAATCCGAAAGGCCTTGGAGGTCTCACTGTAGCCCACAAAGATACCCTTCTCTGCGGTGGGCTCTAGTTTGGTCCTCTTCTCCTTGGGTATGTAGGAGTATGCAATGCACCCAAAGATACGAAGATGACCAATATCAGGCTTCTTCCCAGAAAAAGCCTCCTCCGGAGTCATGTGCCCCAAGGCACGATGCGAACTCCTGTTCTGCAAGTAAACAGCTGTGTTGCAGGCCTCTGCCCACAAAAACAATGGCAACCCCTGATCATGTAACATGGCTTTGGCAGCCCCTCCGATGGATCTGTTCTTCCTCTCCGCAACCCCGTTCTACTGGGGGTTGTAAGGAACAGTGAGCTCCCTCCTAATGCCTGCCTCCGCACAATAGTCAACAAACTCTCCAAGGGTGTACTCTCCTCCATTGTCCGACCTCAGGGACTTGATCTTCCGACCTGTCTGTGTCTCCACAAGAGCTCTGAACTCCTGAAACCGCTTGAAGACCTCACTTTTGGTCTTCAAGAAATAAATCCAGGTCCTCCTGGAGTGATCATCAATGAATAAAACATAGTACTCATATCCACTCAAGGAAACATGAGACATCCAACCGCTCACATCGGAATGAATCAAATCAAGTATCCCAGTCGCTCTGCTATCACTGTTGGGAAAAGGGGATTTGGCAAACTTGCCCATCGCACATCCTCTGCAAGTATCAAAGTGATCAGTACTGAAATCTGGCACACCTGTAGTGATCTCCCGCAAAGTCCTCAAGGCTCCATGATACATGTGCCCCATCCCGCGGTGCCAAATCTCACACTGCTCAGAACTGCTAGCTCTGTTGTCGGTACTGCTGCTCAATGCCAAAAGGGACTGAAATGCAAACTTGTACACCTTTGCATGGCGTACACCTATCACTCTAGCTGAATCAGCTGGAGTGCCCCTGGGATACATCAACACCTGTCCTCCCCTGAACAATATCTCATATCCTCTGTCCTCCAAAGCTGAGACGGATATGAGGTTCTTCCTCATCCCTGGCACATAAAGAACATCTGACACCTTCAAGGGAGGTTTGGACTCCCTCTGAAATGTCAATGCTCCCACACCGACTGCTCTAACAACTCTGTCATCACCGAGTACTACCTCTACATCAGTGCCACTCTCTGAAAGCTCTGAGAAGTACTCACGGACTCCTGTCATGTGACGTGAAGCCCCACCGTCCACATACCAGATACCCGAAGATGCTCCGCTAATCGAGGGAAATGCATGCTCCCTCTGAACCTCTATGGCAGATAATCCTGCACTAGAAGACTCACACGCAATGAACCCAAACTCCCGGTCAAAGCGATTTGCAAAGTCCTCAACCTCTGCTGAAGCTGCCATGCTCTGGTTCTTCCCCTTCTTCTTCTTCTTCTCCGGACACACAACTGCATAGTGTCCCATCTTCTGACAATTCCAACACTTCACTTTGGAATAGTCCTTCTGTGAGTTATCATGTTTACCTTTACCTTTGCCTTTGCCCCCACCATTGCTTGTGGAAGCCTGCTTCTTCCCTTTGCCTTTCTTGCGTCCTGCCAACAGTGCTACATCCTCATCCTGCTCAACTGGCTTGGCTGCCCCAAGCCGACCTTTCCTGATCTCTGTCTGAATGCAATCATCCCAAAACCTCTCCCATGTGGGAAGGGTCTCACGTGCACAAACCCCATCAGCAAAGTTCATCCATGAACGGGGAGGCCATTCACTGCAATCCGCACCAACTCAGTGGGTGGAATGGCCTCTCCAATCGCTGCCAACTCATCTCTCACATTAGTAATCTTTGTGAGATATCCAGTTGCACTATCAGTCTTAGCCATCTTAATGTTCTTCAGCTTCTCCTTCAGGACCATTTTCCGGTTCTCATTGGTACTCTGGTAGAGGTTGGTCAATGTTGACCACATCTCATGGGCATTTCTCTTTCCTCTCACATGAGGAATGCAATGGTCCTTGATTCCGTCTAGAATCAGTCTCTTACCCTTGTTGTTCTTTCTGTTATATGCTGCCAACTGAACAGGATCAGTAGGCACATTAACAGGCTGTTGTGTGGTATGAACCATGATATCCCAAACTTCCGCCTCCTCAAAGATACTCTGCATTCTCTCCTTCCAAACACTGTAATTTGTATGCCCATCCAGCCTATCCTCCACCCTCAATCCCAAAGACATCCTGCTGTCCTAAAACTGAAAAAAACAACACTGCTGTAGTAAAGGTAAAAATCTGCTGTTTGTGAAAAATCAGCTTGCTGGAATTTTCTGAGTGAAAAATCAGCAGGCTGTAATTTTCTCCTTGCTGTCCCAAACTGCCCTTCAGCACTCAAGCTCCGATACCATGTAGAAAATTCTAGTTTCCCACCCCGGTTTTCAGTTTTCGCCTTATTACTCCAAAATAATTAAATGCCCTTTCCCATATCCATACATTTAATAAACTGGAAAATAAATTTGCTGAAAACACAAATTCTCGAAATTTTTCAGAATGCTGAAAATGCAGAAATAAAATAACAGCAGTAACAAACAGTCATTCAACACATCATAACTCAGTATTTTTGGTCAAGGTGACCCTGGAAAACCCCCTACAACTCTTGGGGAAAACCAGTTCGAAAGCTCCTTCTTATTTCTGAAAAAATGCTTTTTACAGTGATAGAAATATTCAGCAAAATAAATAATCAGCAAACAGACTTTTACAACTTATCTCTTTTTCCGTGCTTAACCACCGCCTCGGAAAACGCACAAACAACAAAACAGGAACAGCAATAAATGTTGTACGGATTTCTCGATTTGCGTGCCCAGAAATCTGCAATAAATGCAGCAGTACGGCCACCTTGAAATCTGTGCCAAAACAGCAATAAATGCTGCTGTACGGACCTCGAAAAACGTGCCAAAAATGCTGCAAAACTCAGCTGTACGAAACAGCCCCTAGCTGCCTCAATTTCTGTGCCAAATACTGATGTACGGCTGTTGTACGGCCTGCTGTACGGCCCTGCTGTACGGCCTTGCTGTACGGCCTCCCTGCCTAGGAAACCGTGCAAAAAATCAGCCTGCTGTTTGCTAAATCTGCTGCACTTGTCTGCTGAAATGTCTTGCTGAAATGCTGCCTTGGAATGTGTGCCAAGCTGCTGCCTCCTTCTCCTCACTGCCCAGAAATCTTCCTTGCTCTCTTGCTCTCCTTCTCCCAATCTGCTCATGAAAGAATGAATGATCTTTTCCTCCTTTTCCTCCTTTAACCTAACCCTAAGTGACTTTTGGGGAATCCCTAAATCCAATGGCTGAGATAGATTGAGATCTAGGGCTCAGATTAAATGCTCATTTAAATCTCACTTTTCATTTTTTAATTCACCCCACTTTAATAAAGACCCACTTAGTCTTTTATTTCCAAAGTCACTTTTTCCTTTCTAATTTTATATGGACTTTATTTAAAGTCACTTTAACTTTAGTAACTTTATCACTTAAAGTCACTTTAAAATTAGATTTGACTTTATAACTTTATAAAGTCACTTTAGTAACTTTATCACTTAAGTCACTTTTAAATTAGATTTAACTTTATAAAAAATTATGAAGTTACTTTAGGAGAAAAATTAAATTCTTTTGGACACTTTTCCCTAGGCCAAAGATCAAAGCCTTAGGGAACCACCTGTCCTCCGGTACCAAATTTCCGTCGATGAATAAGATATAAAAATTCATAATTGTTGATTAATAATTAGAAATAAATTTTAGTTAGTAATTGTATAATTCGCGTAAGTAGTGAGTGGGGAAAAACTTATGTACAATATGAAGATATTAACTTACTAGCAACGCTATGAAGAACACTGTGGCTGATAGATTTTCAAAGAAAGGCTTGGTTGGGACTTATGGCGATCTGCACTATCCACAGATCTGGACAGGGAGCTGAAGGAAATATCCACATTCATTGATGATGACTATCCATCCTCATCGTTTTTGTTATATGTACTTTATGGCTGTTTGGTTTTGAATTTTTGCAAGCTGTTCAATAACAGATGCTTATTTTTTGTAAGATGAAACAATGTTGTTTGATTGTTTATCTTATAAGTCACAGAATATGTAGTAGCGAGCGGGCTACATGATGGACTTTGGACTGGGAGTTCTCCTCTATACTGTTTTTGATTTGCTACTGAAGAAGTTTAAACTGCTCTATATTACGTTTTTAAAAGTAGAAGAACTCTGTAAAATGTTTTGAATTATCAATTTTTGTTAGGTACAAAATATAAACCAGTTTCGTATTTTTCTTGCTGAAAAAAAAAGCAACGCTATGAATGAGAAATTGTTGTGATGTAATATTTTATTTCATTGTTTGCAATAGAATGTGAAGGACAAATTTCCACCTTTCTAACATTTTAGTAAAGACTATTGAGAGCCCTCAAGCCTATAGTTAACTACATTTGACAATGTTTAATCTTTGCTTCTCAAAAACTCTCCACGAAAAGGATACCTCAAATGCTTTTCATTTTATTTAAATAAAACTCATTTTATCCATGAATGCAAAGAAAAAAATCATGTAAAGCATTTACTTGTTATAATTCATTTTTATATTTTTATCTTAATATTCTCCCTAATTTAACTTTTATATACATTTATCTTTACTTATTTTTACTCATTTTATTTTATTAATAAAGAAGTTTCTTTTAATTATTTATTATGACTGTTTATTATTATTATTGTTATTATTATCTATTTAATAACAATATGGGATATTACATACTTTCTCCTTCAAGGAATCTTGTCTTGAAGTTATTTTTTTTAATATATTTATTTTCACCCTGTATCTTCCACGTCACTTTCTATTGAACTAGTATAATGCCACCTCAAGTGACCATGACATGCATTGAGAGTTCACATCACAACTTCAAGGGAGTGTGGGTATTCTCTAGCACGTTTTTCCAACTTTCAAAACCAATCTTAAAGTTTCTAGGTATATTTGGATCCCTAATGCTTCAAACCTCATTTTCCCTACCAGGCATCTAGTTCAATACTCGTGTACCCGAAGGCATATAAAAAACTAACTTAAAATTTCCCCACAACTCACTTAAGTACACATCCCCATGCATCGGAGTCCAATCCCATAACTCTATTGCTAGGAAACACTAGCACTTTTGTAGACTTCCACATCACAACTTCAATATCTAGCATTCAACCTTCTCAAGATGAACTCATATATAATTGAGAATTTATACAAGGCAAAAGAAACACTAACATAAGTAATTGATTGAGTTTGTCTCCAACCCATAAGGTGTTACTTTATAGATATTCTCATTTGTATGTATGACCTTTCACAAAAACATCAAATAAATAAATTCGCTTTGCCCACAAGTGGATTTCTTGTTAATTGTCACCTTATAACATGCAAGCAATGCATCAATTATATCAATTATAATCATAACATCATCATCTCATATAGAATAATACACATTCCAACTTTTGCATGTCACAATAAGAGCACACCATCATTAGTATCACACCATCCTAAATAGTTAGGTGCCACCACGGTGCCACATGCTAATTCATGTCATCATTAAACATCTCATCATAAAAATTGCATGCAATTATTACATACCATCACATCGTGAAATTTCATCATAATATTATAATATCAACATATCCTTATTGGTGAGAAATGTAATTAGTATCAATCTTCGTAATTGTATTTGAGTCATGATGAAATGTATTTGTCAAAAGAACAAAAAATAAAAAAAAATATTATCAAAGAAAAATATTTATTAGCATGGGTTTCATACTTTATTTATTTATTTCTAGGTCGAAGCACCCATTGAGTGTTTTTAGGATTTGTGGCATAATTCCTTATCCATGTCATCTTGACCTAAACCCTTCTTGGGCTCATTGTGTCAAAGAAAGGAAAACAATTTTATGCATTTTTTTCATCTATAAGTCCTCTGCCAAGTCGGCCTGCCTTTCTATTCATGTAGGTCTAATAGAGGAGCCTCAAACTATTTTAAATACCCATACATTCGACCTATTATGAAACGGATCAACTTATGGCATTCAATCTGCAATTATAAGTGAAAAAATGAAGTGCGAAATATAGAAGGAAGAAGCCTATTGCAAGAAGAAAAGGATGACTAACAAAGGACTATAGTTTAACTTACTCTACCACACGTGTGACGTATGTAGTGGAACATCGAAATTGCAGGCTTGAAGGTACAATACGAGTTTCAAAATTGGAGAGTAGATTGAGACTCTTGTTGACTAGATTTTGAGGAGCAGGCTAGTGTTGTCTTATGAAGGAATGGGCTAGTGTTTGATTGATCAACTTGGGAGGTTGACTTGGTCGATGGAGGAAAGTATTGGTCTTGGTCAAAGGGTCTTGGTTGTCTCATTTTATTTGGTTCTTGAAGAAGAGAAGATGATTTGGGGTTTTCCCCTTGTAAAGGGGTTTTTTCCCGGTTGAGAGCCTACATCCTATGTCATTGATCTTCATGTTTTGTATTTTGTAGTTGCTTGATGATAAAAAGAAATAAAGAAATCAAAGAAAAGCGATAAGAAGATAACTAAGGATCACATGTAATTATTAAACCAAGAAAAACTTTCTGGCTTTATGATTTTCCAACACTTATCAAATATATAGCATTACATCAACATATTAAATTGAACCACATGTTAACATAGCATCATAAATATGATAATAAACTCAACACATCATATTTAGAGAAACAAAACATCATCATCTTTTTTATTGTGATTCATCGGCGCATAAACGATGAATACCAACATATTACGTTTACTATGATAGTATCATTGAACATCCATCTAAGGTCTGTTGTGGTTAGGTCTATCAACCCAAGCTGACTCTACAAAGGATCATCAATACTACAAATTTCATGTGATAATCAAGATATTGATCATTTTTTAGTTTATCTTTATATCTTCTTCTAACAAGGTAGACAATTTACAAGGTAGGATAATCACCTTATCAATATGTTAAAGTTTCCATATGTTTTCCTTATTTAAGTACAATGTTAACTTTCAAGTAAGCCTCATTGTCTAAATTCTTAATCTCTGGTCATGTATTCTTTCTCACATAGATAAATTTGGTGAAATTCAAGCATTAAGTTACTATTGACCTTATTAGTTAACCTTTAATCATAAATATCATTGAAAATGCTTGTTTCTTGAAGAGACATCCCTTTACTTCCTCATACTAGATATTCATATAGTTTTCTCACTTCTCTACTAGTCTTAATTTCTTAAAATTCCACATATACTAATTTCATGAATGGAAACTTCTTTGCTTTCAGAATTTAGAAAACATATTATCAATTTGGTTTGACCTCTACCCTCTAGTGTGTTGGCATTATGGCTAATGTGTTTTCCTACTTGATAAAGAATTCAACATTGTAATAACATGATGGTTATAACGGCTAGAAATGGTATGGACAAAGGAATTTCAGTTCAAAGACAGATGGATGGTCAAGGTAAAGTTTGAGAAAGTATATGTGGGTCCTCAGAAGCAAGGTCGCGTACATACGCAGGTATTGTGAAGAAAATTCACGTATAGAATACGCACCATGGTAATCTCGATACTCGGGGTCTTTACCATGGTATTGGCCCATAGTAATGGGAGCAACAACGGTTATTTGATCCCGTCAAAGAATACCAACAACATTACCAAGGGATTTGCCTAAAGTATTGATTAAGGCAAGGATATATAAGGAGATGGAGGTGAAGGTGTTAAGCGTGCAAGTAATAGATTATACATGTGTGATCTGAATTGAAACAAGTATGCACCAGGGAGCATGGAGAAGACTCAGATCTGGAAGATATGAAGATATGTTGACATGAATTCTTGATTGGTTTTGTTGTTGCAAATGTCTAAGTATCTAATAATGATAGATCTGTGATGATAACGATACTCTGATATGAATATGTGGTAGTGAAGTTTGTGTAGTATGTGTTATGGGTGCAACGAAAGTATGTTTCATTAATTTCGGATCTATATGTTATCTTACTGTTGAAAGGTTGTGTACATACGTGGATAATCTTCTAGGTAATCGTGTATATATTTTGTGAAATGTTTTCAATATGTTAATATTTTTACATGGATTTTATGAATTGTAAACTCGTACATACGCAGATATCTCTTGTGGAAGTAGCATATACAACTAGGGTTTGAACTGATGCTTGATGTTTTACAGTTGATGAAGTCTAGTTTATTTGTTGTTGTTTATTTGTTGGTGTTGATTGGGTTGGTTGTTCATGATTAGAATATTATGTTATAGTTTGGTGATTTATAACTGGTGAAATGGTCTATGCATGGTTCAGTGATCGATGATTTAGTATTCAGTATTTTGATATGTGTACGCAAGTCTTCTTCAGAGGAAGCGTGCATATATGCGGTGTGCTTCAGAACAATATCATATACATTCTGATGTATGGGTTTGCAGTGACATCAATTGGTTTATGTGATGAGCGAATTATGGCCTGGTATATTGATGAATGGTTGTACATTGGTATGATCTGATAGCTTATATATGTTATGGATTGGTTTTGAGATTCAGTGATTGGTTTGTTGATGGTAAAATGATTCAATTGGTTTAGTGATTGTCTTTTATAATCAATATTTAGTTCAATATTGAGCTTAATGTTGGAAGTGGGTCCAATCTGAAAATATGATGAAAGGTGGCCTACAAGTTTGACGGTTTGAGTTAGATGGATCCAGTATGAAATATTATGAAATGTGATCCATAGAGGTGTTGAGAGTTGGAGCCTTCATTGAGGGAGTCATAGCTTCCTTCTAGTGGTAGCTAGTAAATCTGATCAGGAGGTAGGAGCTCCCTTCCAGTAGGAGTCGGTAAACGAGATCAGGGGGTAATAGCTCCCTTCAAGTAGAAGCCGGTAAACGAGATCATGGGGTTGGAGCTCTCTTCCAGTGGGTGATAGAGAACGAGAGAAGGTTCTATCCTTTTGCAGGTGGGTGCCTGCGTACTGGTAAGAGTTTGCGCCAATATAATATTGTAAGAAGTTTTATTAATAATAAAAGAAGAAGACAAAGATGACAACAACAACAAGTTTTCTCCCACATTGGGTTTCCACCTAAAAATCCAAGTGTCCTCATGTGTTGTTTTGTTGTTAATGTGTGATGATTTATTATTCCCTTACTTCTCATGGTTATTGTTTAATTAAATTCTAATGAAGCAATGCTGCATTGGTTAAAGTTGAATAGATGATGAAATATACACAAAGTTAGTTATTTTTATATATGTTATTTGCCTTTACTAAAGTCATTTATATACGTGGGTTGCACGAATAACGATAGAGTATGGAAATCAAAATAAAAAATGAAAAGTTGAACTAAGTTTAAAATACCAATTCACCCTCCCGCTCTCATTGTTTTTCCCAACATATTGAGTGTGCTTTCTTTTTTTCGATGCATTAAACCGTTGAATTTTGAAAGTTTTATACTATTACTAATTTGGATATAAGACCTTATAAACCAACTCAATAAGTGTTGTCAATTTTAATTCACTTATTGTTTCCTAGAATTGAGCCTAAGCATATATCTCATATATCTTGATGTCCATAAGTCACATATAGAGTTATTCACTTGCCACTGATCATTATAATGTGTTCTCCCAATAAAGGGAGATATTATAGATTTTTCATGCAAACAATCGAAATTCTCCAATTTATTATGCATTTTCTATGCTTAAGTTTTTCTCAAAATATCCAACCAAATAGGCCTCCCTAATCTATTATATTTTGTCGTATCCTTGTTACACAAAAATTTGTCACCGTCCCTGCAATTCCCCGTCCCACACATTGGAGGGCTTATTCCGTGACCTGTGAGCAGTGACATGATCTGAAAACACTTTCATGGCATTCCCCTAGACATGGACTTTCATTCCCCTGAAGACAACTCCTTGTGAAAAACCCTAAAAATAGCATTTTTATCCTTGGCGCGACTCGTCAGTGTTATACTCGCGCCAATGGGGGAAATCCTCCAAAGAGGGCGTGCCAACTGGCGCTTTGTCCTAGAGTCGCACCCGCGCCAGGCTTAATAAGGAGTGTCTTTTAAAAATAAATGGCGGAATATTGACTCCAACCAACTCCTGAACTGGTCTCTAAGTTGAGTTGGGATGTTTGGCTCCGGAATCTCCATGTAGAGGAAGTATTTTTCCACCTCTCATGGAAGCTTCCTTGAGGATAGGGCCAATCCCATGATTGTAGGGATCCCAACTCCCCTTCCACCATCTATATAAGCTTGCCATTTTCCTTTGCAAGCTAATCTCCAAGAGCCTTCATAGCCTAAAGAATGTTGCAATAGTCCTCATAGAGCCAAATCAGTAGCAAGGAGATTGACGATCGAAGAGAGAGGCTTGTCCCCATTCCCGACGAGCTTTACCGAGACGTATTCTGCTGACGACCCGCCGAAGGAAGATTCAGCGTCAGAGCCAGGTTGTATTTTCCTTTGTATTGATTAATGATAAGCGACTATTGGTTATGGTTCCACTCGTATTGTTCATTATGATCATGAGTTGTGTCTTCTCTGACTGATACATAATTGCATATATCAGGTTTTACGCTTATGTTTGTCGTGTTTCTTGTGTGTGCAGGTGTTCGATCGCCGCAAGCGAGAGGATTGTGATCTGTTGGGGCAAGGAAACGGGAGCATCATCTTCTCTAAACAACAAACATTGGACTTGAGGTAGGCCTTCTTCGCAATTTTGTCTATCGCAATTTGGAGCTTTTCACCTTAGCGTGATACGATTGTTGCTAGACCCGATCCGGGCTAGTAGGGATCGCCCGTGTCCGAAAGGGGATTTATCTCTACAACAAGAGGGATCCTTGGCACGACTGCTCAGTGTCATACCCGCGTCAATGGGGGAAATCCTCCAAAGAGGGCACGCCAACTGGTGCACTATCTCAGTGTTGTACCCGCGCCAGGCTTAATAAGGAGTGTTTTTTAAAAATAAATGGTGGAAGATTGACTCCAACAAACTCCTGAACTGGACTCTAAATCAAGTTGGGACGTTTGGCTCCGGTTCTCCATGTAGAGGAAGTAGTTTTCCACCTCTCATGGAAGCTTCCTTGAGGATATGTCCAATCCCATGATTGTAGGGATCCCAACTCCCCTTCCACCATCTATATAAGCTTGCCATTTCCCTTTGCAAGCTAATCTCCAAGAGCCTTCATAGCCTAAAGAATGCTGCCATAGTCCTCATAGTTCCAAATCAATAGCAAGGAGATTGACGATCGAAGAGAGAGGCTTGTCCCCATTCCCGACAAGCTTTACCGAGATGTATTCCGCTGACGACCCGCCGAAGGAAGATTCAGCGTCAGAGCCAGGTTGTATTTTCCTTTGTATGAATTAATGATAAGCGACTATTGGTTATGGTTCCACTCATATTGTTCATTATGATCATGAGTTGTGTCTTCTCTGACTGATACATAATTGCATATATATCGGGTTTTACGCTTGTGTTTGTCGTGTTTCTTGTGTGTGCAGGTGTTCGATCACGGCGAGCGAGAGGATTGTGATATGCTAGAGAAAGGAAACGGGATCTCCATCTTCTCTACGAACAACAGTGTTGGACTTGAGGTAGGCCTTCATCGCGAGTTGGTCTATTGCAATTAGGAACTTGCACCTTAGCGTGATACGATTGTTGCTAGACCCGATCTGGGCTAGTTGGAATCACCTCTGTCCGTAGAGGGGATTTACCTCTACAACAAATTGGCGACTCCGCTGGGGAGTTGGCTTGTTGTTTGCTTTATAAACTATAGACGGAGCCTGAAGTTAGCCAGATAGCCTTCGAAATGCTCTTGCTCTGCATTAGCGAAAGTAGATGAATGCTGCTTCAGTCAATCTCCGGTTTAGTTTATGAATTGAACACTTGGAGTATTGTCTTGTCTTTCAGTCGATTCTTGAATTTGCCTGCTTGATCAGCTCTTTTGGCTGACTCTTTTCGTGAGTTTGGCTTTTGGTTTGAGCTCCAACATCACTGGTCTACTTCTTGGATTGCTTATTTTTATTTTTTACATAGAAAAATTGACTGGCGCGCTTATTATCCTGACAATCGCGCCAATTGGCACTAGTTGCCAGTTTACTACCCACGCCAATCCTGTTATGGCGCTAGTTTTCGCCTGACAGTCGCGCCAATCCTAGAAGGTGCTAGGGTTTGCTCTGTTCTGAGCTTTCTGAGCCTGATCTGTGATTTTGGTTTCATTTCTTCGACTTTCTGAGTGTTCTGGAGCCTTGTTTGACTGACTGTGACCTTCAACCTTTGGTTGTTTGCCTGTTTCTATCGATTTTACATTTTATCCCTAGGGCATCTAGGTGCTATTGTGTGTCGAGCCTCCCTTGGGAGTTTGTGGTTTTTATCTGCTCAGTCAACTTTGTGATTGCTTCTCTGCATTTTTTTGGTGGTTGTCTATCATTTTATTGCGTTATTTGAGTGATTGGATTCTTCTTCATTCGAATTCCGCCTTGTCTCATTTTGGGCCTAGATTACATGGTTCATTTGAGTTTTTGGGTGTCTTTTGATTTGAGAGACTTTTTTTCAATTTGAGGTCTGATTGTGTGCTTGCATTGAGTGAAATTTGATTGTTTTTAATCTTTTTCTTTCGCTTCTCAAATCGCTTGTTTCATTAGTTTTCATTTTGTTTAGTGAATTTTGCTCTTAAACATTGAAAATAAAAAAAATCTCTTTTTCTTTGGATTAGTTAGTGTGAATTAAATCTTTTCAGTGTTATTAGTGATTAGTAACTTTGAAAGAAAAGCTTTTAGTTTCCATTAGCTGCATTAGAGACATCACTGGTTGTTGTCTGGTCATTTTGTCGTTGTGTGAAAAGCTCTTAACTCTCTCGTAATTAGCTTTCATCGAATGAAATGATATACTGTGGCATGTAGTGTGCATTTAGGAGATTTTGAGACATAACACTCGCTAGGGCCTGAAAACTAAAACATAATTGAAGATAAACATTAAAATTTATTCAATTTACACTAAGGCAGCATTGAAACATTAACGAAATATTTAGAGGTCTAGGCTAGAGATGTGTTCCGACGTCTTTAAACCTAGTAGCTGTCATTCGCCTCTTGGCTTTAGACAGCACTAGTATGGACTTGTGCTCCCCGTACCGTCGAGTATATAAAGGGAGACCCCACTAGGTTTCTATCCTTTATCCATAGGAAGCCGAGTCTGCCACCCTATACCCGTGATACACTGGACACAGCATTCGGGGAGATTGCCTGCACGTACGTTAAGTCCTTGGTTGATTTCTCTTTCATTTTGAAACCAAGGTGTATATTGCAGTTCATGGTTATTTGGTACACCCTTTGCCTAGTATTCCTGAGCAGTCATTTTGATCTTATCTAACTCTTTAAATTTGAAAATATCACCAAGCGCTTGTCCTTTCACGCTTGCTTCAAAACTGAAAGAGATAGAGTCATCTTTCATCCGTTTCTCGACTCTTAAAACATGAAACGGTGAAGTTTCTAAGTTTCAATGTCGTAAAATAAATCACCCGCGATCACACGCCCTGTTATATTTTGCTTGTTGGCCGTTTGATTGTGTGCCTTGAGTATTTTTCAGCCCGTGTGTTGTGTTTGATCTTTTCCTTTCGTCGTTACTGTCATAGTGGCGGAACCTTCAGTTTCGTCTACTGGTAGTCCATATACGGACGATTCATCAGAGGTCTCGTAATCCTCTGCTGAACATCAACAGCCCATTGTTTTCAAGTTTCCCGACGAGGGACCGGTTCTGTCTGAGCTTCCCTTTGGAGGACCAGTTGAGTTCAATTGGCCCTTTTCCGACCCTTGGTCTGGATTTGGAGTAGGGGAAAATTTCCCTCCTCTGACATTGGGTTCGCCTTTTATAGCTGCTGTTATTCCTCCTAGTCCTCGCCGTCTATTACGAGATCTAGCGGTAGGTTCAGATATGGGTGCATCCAGCCATTATCCCAGTGAGGAAATCCCCACGTCTGGTGAAGATTACCAGTTGTTCCCAGAAGACAACCCCGAATTATCTGTCATGTCCTCGCCTGGTCCTTCACTACCAGCAGGGTATAGATCTTTAGGTCAGATTATCACCATCGTTGCCTCTATGGGGATATCGAATCCTTCTACGAGGCCCGTTATTCCTTCATTGGGGATGTCTCCTAGGACACCCATCACGTCATCCCCTCAGGTCACTTCTGTACCCGTCAGGCCCACTGTTTGTGTGGCTGCATCTACACCTGCTGTTACCACTCAGTTCGTAAGGACCACATCACTTCCCGAAGACGTCTATAAAGCATCTGCTATGCCGGAGAACATATCTCCTGAGGAGTATCGATTGTCCTTACAACAATCGAATCCCGAGGTCGGACAATCCTCTCAAGATCCCAACCGCCCATATTTTTCGCATTATGCACAGGATGGTACCCTTATTTACGTTTTTCCATATCAGTATGATGAGTACGAGAATCCTTTACATTTACCCGCTCCAAAGGCTCACCTTCATGCTCAAGGTTTTCCATCTAACCATGTTGGGCAGTCTTATAAGCCGCAAGGACAACCTTTTCAAGGCCAACCTTCGGGCCAGCCTGGCTATCCTTATGACCCGCAAGGACAACCTTTACAGGGCTACCCTTCGGGCCAGCAAGGGCCATTATACGGTCCACAAGGACAGTATTACAACCCTTTAGGTCAACCTGTGCAGCCTCTCCCTGGAGTCCGACCTGGGCAACCTCAAGGACTCACAAGACAACCGGGGTACCAACCAGGGCCATAATATGGTCCCGGGGGGCAAGTCCAACCTTCCCAATCCATGCAACCTCAGTATCCTATTGGTCCGAATGTTGCACATTAGCCAGGATCATCTTATGGTCCTGCGGTAGGTCAAATTGGTTACCAGCCACCACCTGGCTCTATTTCACCACCAGGCCAACCGGCCCATCCAGTACAACCTGGTGTTCTACAACAGCCAGGTCAACCTGTGCAACCGGCACAACCTGTTCACCCGGGGCAACCTGTTCAACCAAGTCAGCTCATTCAGCCTGGCCAGCCTGTCCAACCAGGCCAGCCTACACATCCTATCAACCCTGCTCAATAGCTGATTTACTCGATGCCACAACCGAATCAACCGGTGCATCCTAATTATCGCGCTCAACAGGGTCCCACCTATCAGCAGCCCGCTCAACCTCAAGGCGGTTACTACCCCCACGGTCAATCTCGACCGACTTATAATCCGCCCCAAGGTTCCCATTATTACACTCAACAACCTGGCTACACCTATACTCAGCATCCAAATCCACAGATTTCTCAAATGGGACCGACATATAATCAGGGTCCATACTCTGGTTATCAACCCCCGTACACTGGTTACCAGCAACCGAATCAGGCTGGTTATACACCCTATACCCCCTACGGCCAGAATCCTTCGGGACAGAACCCATGGGGGAAAGGATACACTCAACTAGCGTGGAGTACAGGTACAGGTCCTTATCGAGGGCCTGGCATGCCGTTCAATCTGCAATTGTCGTTCTTGGCTACCTTGGAGTTACCAGACGTTTCTAAATTAACCAATGATCCGATTCTTCATAATCCTTATTGGCCTCTGGTTCCGACCAAGGTACCTAGCGACTGCCCTAAGTTTGAAGGTAAAGCTGGTGAAGACCTCCAAGCTCATGTAATGACCTACCATTTGTGGTGTTCGTCTAATTCTTGGGTCGATGATTCAATTCGTCTACGTCTCTTCCAGCGCACTCTTACCGGTGTTGCTGCTAAGTGGTATATTGAACTACCCCGTGGCATCTTTCAGGATTTCAATACTTTAGCAATGGCTTTTCTGACCCACTTTCAGTTATCGGTTCGCTATGAAGCCGGGACACATCTCCTGACTTCCTTGAAGCAGGATAAATCCACCCACATATCTGACCATATTCATGAGTGGCGACGTCGTCGTAGGCTGATCAAGTTTGATATACCTGATCAACTACTAACTCATTGGTTCACCACGTCCTTCGTTAACAAAATCGCTCAAGATATTGATATGGGGGCATGTGTGACTGAGGAACAGGCCATTGCGCATGTCCAGTATCTTGATCTGGTATACTCTCAGTCCGGCACGCTTTATGATATTTTCACTGATGCTCCACGCCCAGGAACCTCTAAAGCTCCACCTACCCCAGTGGTGGATGGTGTTATTGGTTTCGTGTCTCAAAATTCTCGGAAATATTCAAATGGGAAGCAGAAGTCCAATTCTTCCAATAATTTTGCTCTTCCCAGCCCTTCAGATTCTGGAAAAACTGCGGAGGTCAACGCCGTTCAAGCTAATCCTACGGAAAAAGCCTCCAAAGGAAAGAAGAAGGGCAAAGGAAAATCCAAACCCGACGCCCCAAAACCAAAGTCTGCTAAACCTCGTACTGAGGACGGTTCTCAACGTAAATCGAAGTACCCTTGCCTTATTTGTGAAGGAGATCATTATACCAAGGATTGTCCCCGACGATATGAAATTAGTCAACTTCTCAAAGGCTCCAAAGGGACTCCGATAGTTCTCAAAGAACCGTTCCCATCTCAGCAGACCCAAATGGTTGAACAACCGTCACCATCTGCACCATTTGGGTCCCAGGTATTTATGATGAATGGTGCTGCACCTGTCTCAATTGCTACGCGTTCGAAGGATTACGCTGGATCGCGTCAGGCAGATGGGAAGGAAGTTGTGGATGGCCCACCTCCTCCTCCTGTCTCCAGTCCTTTGGAAATTTAGAAGTCTACTGCTGAACCTGTTGTGAGGCCACCTTCTAAAGGTGTTCTGCGAAGGTCTTCCTACAATCCAAATGTCTGTTCCGCTCAGCACTATAGTATTGTTAAGGATTTTGCACAGGCGCCTTCTGCTATGTCCGCATTGGAAGTCCTTCAAATTTGCCCTTCGCAACGGAAATCTCTGTTGTCTGCGATCGGTGGGATCGATCCCACCGATTCTAGTCTTCTCACCTTCGACCTAGAAAAATTTACCCCCCGAATTCCGCATCAAATTGCTCTTGTGATACAAGTCAGGATCAACGGTCTTAACATTCATAGGGCCGTTGTGGATGAAGGTGCTTCTACCTGTGTCATGTCGTCTGCCTGCTGGAAGGCCGTTGGCTGTCCAGCGCTTTCATCATCTCCCAATGCCTTAGAGGCATTCTATGGTCGGGAATCGAAACCCCTGGGTGTTCTCGAGAGTTTGTCGATTACGTTACAGGGGAAGACAGTCAACGTAGAAGTAGAAGTGGTTGATGCCAAGCTTAACTACAACTTACTTCTCGGCCGCAGTTGGAATCACGCAATGCTATGCGTGCCATCCACCCTCTTCCGACTTCTTAAGTTCCTTCATGAGGGAAAAATTGTTACTGTGGGTCAGTTGTCTTTCTTCACCTCCACCTCTAAGAACAACGTTCCTTACGTGGATAAGATCCCTAATACCCTTGACAGTGTAGGACCCGGTCTCTTCAAGGACCCCGTCCTCATGGGTATTTTTCTTGCGCCACCACCACACACCGTTCAAGTTAATATGGTCTCTAGGTCTGACGACCCATGGATCATCCCTTCGCCTGAACAGGTGACCGATTTTAGAGAATCGATGCCCTTAACTCCAGTAGAGATTAATTACTGTGAAATCGTCGCCGCATCCAATCCTCCTCCCTCTCAACATGCTCCCTCAAGCATGGCTTTAGATATCTACTCTCAATCCCCCTGGCTTGGCGAGGCCGACTCGCCTGACCCTCTTAAAGAGACTTTCCCTTCTGACGAAGCCATTGTTGAAACAATGTCTCTTGAGGAGCTGCCTTGGAGCGATGGACATCATCGTTCCTCCTTCATGCCCAGCCTGGGGGCAATGTTCGATTTTCTAGAGCGTTTTGCATCTCAGGTTCCTACTCCCCCTCTCCAGACGCCTATATTGGTACATGAGGTCCTTTCGGAAGGAAACCTGAGCAACATTACTCAAACCACTCCGATCGACATCTCCGTCAAACCGGGGATAGTTGAAAACATACATGTGGGAGTAACTTGTTCTCCTGATGAGATACGAGTTTATACTGATCTTTTCTGTGAATTCAGAGACGTGTTCGCTTGGTCCTTTGAGGAAATGCCTGGGATTGATCCCAGCATAGTAGTGCATGAGATTCCTACCTATCTCGGTGCGAGACCCGTGCGCCAACGCCTATGCCCAGTGCACCCTCGCAAAGCCGCTGCCATTAAAGCAGAAGTTGAAAAACTTCTGAACGTGGGCTTCATTTACCCGATTCCCCTCACAGAATGGGTCTCAAACATTTTCCCTGTAGATAAGAAACAGGGTACTATAAGAGTCTGTGTTGATTACCGTGATATTAATCGGGCCTGTCCTAAGGACAACTACCCCACCCCCTTCATAGATCAAATCATTGACGAATGTGTTGGGAGTGAGATTTATTCCCTGATGGACGACTTTTCTAGGTATAATCAGATAAATATTTTACCTGCCGATCAACACAAGACTGCATTCATCTGTCTGTGGGGTACCTTTGCTTATAAAAAGCTCCCATTCGGCTTGAAAAACGCTGGAGCTACTTTCCAGCGTGCTATGTCTTACGCATTCCACGACATACGCCATATCGTTCAGCCTTATCTGGACGATCTACCAGCTCACTCAGCTCGGCGGGAGGACCATCCCGAACACCTCCGCCAGATTTTCCTTCGTTGTAGACGCTATAATATCCGGCTTAACCCTCATAAATGCATCTTTTGCGTGGATTCTTACCGTCTTTTGGGGTTTATAGTCTCCAAGGACGGGATTCGCCTCGACTCTCTAAAGGTCAAGGCTATTGTTAATCTCCCATCACCCTCCTCGTTACACCAATTGCAGAGTCTGCAGGGAAAAGCTAATTTCCTTCGACGCTTTATACCGAACTACGCGGAAGTGGCCAAAGGATTCACACGTCTTTTAAAGCAAAACGTTCCCTTTCACTGGGACGAGATTGCTCAACGATCCTTTGAGAAGCTTAAGACGTTACTTGTTAATGCTCCGTTGCTTTGTCCTCTTAACTATCACCGTGATTTCACTCTATATTTGGCCGCCGCATTTAGCACCATAGCTATGGTTCTGGTGCAGGATGACGATGATGGCAATGAACACGTTGTTTATTATCTATCACGAAATCTTCTCGACACAGAAACACGTTACACCCACGTCGAGAAATTGGCATTAGCCGCAGTGCAAGCTGTACAGCGTTTCCGCCACTACATCCTGCTGCGTACAGTAACCGTGGTTTCGGATTGCAACCCCATGACGTACATTCTATCTGGAAAATTACTGAGGGGCAAATACTCCAAATGGATCGTTATCCTTCAAGAGTTCGACTTGGAGTTTACCACTGCTAAGTCCACCAAATCACTGGTTTTTGCGGATCTCATTTACTCCCTCCCGACAGACTCCACCCCATCTCACTCTGAGGAACATATCCCGAACGAAACCCTCTTCCTTATCAGTACTCGCGATCCATGGTACGGCGACATTATTGTGTATCTTCAAACATCAACGTTCTGGTCTGAGTTGACCAAGGATGCCCGACGTCGGATTCGGCATCAGTCTCAACCCTACCGTATTGTAGGAGATACTTTATACCGGGTTCGAGTAGATTCGGTGCTTGACCCTGGAGGAGGCTGAAAGAGTCTTGAATGACTGTCATAGTGGTGCCTGTGGCGGTCACATGTCCGGATATGCCACCGCCCAGAAGATTCTGCGTGCAGGCTACTTCTGGCCGTCGATATTCAAAGACTGTATTGTTGCAGTCCGAAAATGTCATGCTGGCCAAGTTTTTCAGCGCAAGATGCGCGCGCCACCTCTCCTTCTGCATCCTGTCATTACTGTCGGCCCTTTTGCAAAATGGGGCGTAGATTTCATGACGTGTAACCCTCATTCGGCCGGGGGGCATGCATATATAATTGTCGCTGTCGACTACTTTACTAAGTGGGCCGAAGCGATGCCTACACTAGCCGCCAACGATAAGACAGCTGCCCAGTTTATTTTCAACCACATTATTGCACGTTTCGAGGTCCCTCAGGCCATTGTTACCGATCATGGTACTCATTTTCAAGATTACATGATGGCAGAGCTGACATCAAGATTGGGCTTACGACATTTACGACATGATAGCTCAACGCCATATTACCCCCAGGCAAATGGCCAAGTTGAGGCTGTGAATAAAGTTTTGGTCACAATGCTTCAACGGACAATTGGTATTCACAAGTCCAATTGGCACTTCCAATTGTTCTCAGCTCTATGGGCCTACCGGACGTCAGCAAAGAGTGCGACCGGATTCACACCTTTCCAATTGGTGTATGGTCTGGAAGCAACTCTTCCGGTTGAGTGCGAAATTCCTTCTTTAAAGTTGGTTGTGGAACTTTTTCCCGACACTTCTCCTGAAGAAGAGCGTCTCTTGTATTTGGAACGGCTGGATGAAACCCGCCGCTTGGCTGCTTTAGTCATTGAAGCACAGAAGAAGCGGGTCAAAGCCCACTTTGATCAATCTGTATCTTCGCGTTCCTTTGTCGAAAGGGACCTCGTCCTCCTATACGACCAAGCGCACAACAAACTTGGAGCAGGCAAGTTCCAACCCATGTGGCATGGGCCTTACCTAGTAAAACGAGTATTGAAAAATGGGGCTTATGAGCTCATTGATTACGAAGGAGTTCCGTTGGCGCAGCCTAGAAATGGGCTGTACCTTAAAAAATACTACGCTTGAGTTATTTTTTGGTGTGGTGTGTGTACATAGGTGTGTATATTCATTTGTGTGCATGTTTGGTGTGGTGTGAAATGTAAGCATTTTTCTACTGATTGGGTCTTCCTAATTGTGCAGATGTCTATTACTCTGTTTGTGGGTTTCGCGGATGGTGCTTCCCGCAGTACCAGGAATCTGTCCTCGACAGCCTGGGTAATCTATGATCCTGCTGGTGAGTTGGTTAATTTGCAAGGTGTGTGTCTAGGGTCTACCACAAATAATGTTGCGGAGTATAGTGCTATTTTAGAATTATTAACCGAGGCTGTTAACCTCGGCATTCGTGCATTACTTGTGTATCTGGACTCACAGCTTGTAGTATTACAACTTAACAATCATTATTCAGTAAGAAACCCATCCATTTTATGTCTGTATCTACGTATTCGTTTACTGGAAAGAAATTTTGATTATATCACATATCAACACATATCCAAGCATATGAATACATTAACAGATGTAGTAGCTAATTTGGTTTTAGATAGACATTTGCACAACTTATAAACAAAAACATCATCACATGTAAAAAGATCCATCCAGAAATAGATATATAGATATATGTGTCGAATAGTTTGCAGTACATCACATACAGTCAAAAAATACACATCTTTGTCTGATAATAGACGGAGACAACATGTCTCTCAAAAAATATGCATATGAAAGCCCTAAATAAGCTAATCAACATGGTTCTCATGGTAGCACGCCACCACACGCACCAATCGCCTCAGCAGTCTGTGAAGGCGACAAGGCACCCCCACAGTGTGTCGCTGGTAAGCTAATGGGACGTCTGCCAGCCGTGCATAGTCCGGAATTCCCCGGGAAATGCCCTCCAAGTTCTGGATCAGCTCGCTCCCTTCACCACCCTCATCTTGAGTGTCATGTACAAGATGGGTCCTCCGCGTAATGGGCGACATGCCCGCGGGCCTCTCTGGGCCAACGTCTGCATACACATAAAATTGTTGTTAGAATAGACATGTATTACTAAAAAAATCATAAATACATAAAAATCAAAAGAGAATCATACCCAACTCCTCATCACAGTCCTCCCCCTCCGGGAGCGGAAGATCGGGATCTCTGGTGTAATCGGTCACAGCATAAGGCCAATCTTCAACCACGATCAATTGACGTCGTAACCGCCCAAAGAACTCGGGTCTCCAAGACATCTGTTGACCTCCTCCTGACCTGGGCATAAGTGCTGCCCCGCAAGCCATCCTTGGCTCCCTCGGTATCAGCTCAGCAACTATTGCCCCTTGGCCTTGGAAAATGGGTAGTCGTTCCAGGATGAACGACATTAGAATGGAACCGTAGCCAAACTTCTTTAGTTTGGCTTGCTTGCATCTTGTTAGCTGCCTCTTGATATTTCTTGTCACTACTGTAGCCCAATCGAACAGTGTAGGATTCATACACTCGGAGGCTAGTATGAGTTGGGCCTTGGTTGCCTCATGTGGAGCTTGTGATCCTATAGCTCGTGTAATGGTATGAAGCACTACCTTGAGTGCTAGGTCGCGGACAGTGTGGATGTCCACCTTCCCGCTTCTCGATCTTGTTCGTGCCCCTGGGCACACTCTTGCCATTAGCATCTCCATTTTCTCTCCGGAAGGTGTGCTACCAGTTACGATTGGCACTGGACCTATGCACGACAATCCAGTTATAAAGTAAACATCAGAGACCTCAAGAGCTAATACTTGGTCCCGAAGTTTGAATACTTCCTCATTCTCGTCCCATATGTTGACCAAGTACTGCAGCATCTCAGGTTGAGCTCTTAAGCATGGCATAAGGAAGAATTTTTTGAGTCCACAATTCTTGAGTGCATTCATACAGGTGTCGTTTTCCATAGCCATTTCATCTTCCTCCCCATGTTCCCTCTCCTTCCATTCGATAACCATTGTGCCTGAATACCTGCATCAACATGATTAAAAATGCATTGTTAGATCTCCGTTACACCTGAAAATCCATATGGATGGCTCACATTTGAGAAATATAAAGTGGAAAACAACGTTGCGCCATTGGCGCGACTATTTTCCTAACAGTCGCGCCAGTTGGCACGACCCCTTTGTGAGAAAATTTCCATTGGCGTGGGTCCATGCCCGATACACGCGCTAATGGAGCGAGCCCTAAAATTTTAAAAGGTTCTGCCTAGAGGTCTAATGCATAATGGAAACTCATAAAAAATGGATTAAAATGGAGCTTAAGGGAGCGCCTTTTACCTGGAACAGACGAGGATCTGAATGATGACCCGGATCAGTCGCAATCACCACCGCAAGTTTGCACACAAATAGACCACTGTTGCTCTCCAAGTGAGGTAAAAAGTAAAAGTAAATTTGTTTTACCATTTGAAGCCTATTTATAACTTTTCAAGTCAAAAATTAGGTTTTAAAAGTCATTTTTCTCAATATTTTAATATATTTTTGTCGAAAAATGGATTTTACACTTACTTTTCTGTGCAGCGACAGGTTTCTTCGCAGCTTCGATGGTGATACGAGTTGTATTTTATACTTTTTCGGACTCGGTAAAAACATGAAAAAAGTCATTTTGGAGTCATCTTTCAGCTCTTTTTTTACTCTATAAACATGAAAAGATTGTCGAGTCCCTTGTCGTTTCGATCTCGTTAAAGTGGACACGAAACGACATCTACCCAGTATATGTTTACCCCTTTTTCGGGTTGGGATAGATTACTTACGAAAAAGGAATACCCTAGCCTATCGCGACTAGGAGGTTTCCTCAGACATAATTTTCTACCTTTTCGGATCTCAAGAACTATCTACGAAAAGGGACTGTTGGAGTTTACTTTTCTGCTGTCTTTTCAAACTCTCTAAACATGAAAAGACGTCGAGTTCTTCCTTTGTCAGACTCGTTAAACCCTGATGACATCGGATCCAGTCGTAATGACGATATTCGAGTTTCTCCTTCCTAGGGCTCGTTAAATGTACTAGGATGGATTCGTCCGAAGGACGAACTTATATGACAAGAATATGGTATCCTCTTCAAGCTTGTGTAAAAATAAAGAGGTACTCGCCAGAAATGGTGGGGGAAAATGGAACCAGTATCATTGTCGTGTCGGCAGTATGTCGCTCTTGAACATGGCACTTGTCTGCATTCGTGTCGGGTTGGGGACATCTCATCTCGTTTTCCACTTGCCTCCGTGGGTTTGGGTGATCCCTTTTGACCTCTCATCGGATCTTTGCCTTGTCATCATGACCTTTGATCTTTTGATGTCAAATACTGCCAAATCCACTGTCGTGCCGCCGATATGTTCAAGAGAAGTTGACCTCTGCAAAATTTCAACCTTCCTCTGATTCTCATCTGATCTTGATTCACAAAGACATTATGTTCCTCTGTCTCGCGTTGATGATGTGGGAAAAATTATGGCCCACCTTCGATCAAGGTCACTTCCTATCGACTTCAGCTCATTATCCAGGAAGCTGATCTAGAGACTCCCTTCTGGTACCTTGGAGCCTGCATGCCTCAATGGCAGGTTCTTCGCGTTCGACGTGAGGTTTTCATCATTGGCCTCCGATCGAGTGATTCTACGAGTGTTCGACGCCAGCTCACTGATTCACATGCCGTAGATTGTACCTATAGTACCTTGAGGACCATTGTCATTATTGGTGGTACCTCTCGCATCTGTTAACAGCTTTCATCATTGGCTGGTAATCAGGTGGTGTTCTTGCGTGTTCAACTTCAGCTCACTTATTCACATGCTTGAAATTGTACTTTGTTCGGGTCGAGATGGAGCGCAAGACCCTGGATTTCATCTATTAGAATCCAGGCTGCGATTTTGTGAATTATTATGATTGGTTACATGACTCACTGATTGGATGGCTACGACCATACCTGAGTCTCTTTTATCGATCCTTATTGGATGGCTGTGTCCATGCCTTGGATCTGGATTCTTGTATACACTGTTATGGATGGCTGTGCCCATACCACATATGTATCATGTATTTGAGATATCAGTTGTACTTATCTACGCAGTTTCCGTTGAAAATGCAACAAGATGATGGAGCTTAGTGAAAATGAAGTCGCCTTCACTAAGTGGGCCCGCAGCTATTTTTGTCGCAAAGTCTATTTTTAGACTATGTCTATTTTTATACATAGGGATCATGGTCTATGAGTTGCAGGATGCTATTTATGGATGATTGGTCGAGTTGGTAAAAATAGATGGACCTCTATTTTTAGACATTGGGTGGTTTCTATTTTTAGACTGCCGGGCTAAAAATAGAACAGTCAAATATTATTAACACTTAATAATATTTAGACTATAAAAATTATCTTATCCTCTTGGAGCACTTCAGTTTGATGCTTGGATGTGGCACATGCAGCTGACAGAAGGAAATACACTTTTCCTAAGGGTTAGTTGAGATATTGCATGGTTGACTTCAGTTAGGACTCAAGTGGCAGAGTTTGGTGGAGTTGATGAGACAGTTGGTGGAGTTGTGTTCTGTTTAACTTAGTTGAACTAGTTGTATTTAGTCTAACTGACAAATACACTAGTGATGAGTGGTGTGAATTAATTAATAATTAACTCACTAATTATTAACTCATAATTCAACTAATGAACACATCAGTTAACTGCAATGCATGGGCAGTTCAGTGGAGACCAGTGTTAGAGGTGGGTGAAAGGGTGTGATTGACTATCAGTTGTGACCATGATTGTGCATGAGATTTGCACACACTTTGGAGGAGATTGCCAATGAGGATTGCACAGTTGAAGCTAATGGGATTCGAACTTGGATCTCACTCATTACTCACTTGGATTGCGCAGTAGAGGCAGGCAGACTTGTGGAGGAGATTTGAACCCCTGACTTGTTCAAATCTCATATAGTTTGTGTGTAGCTTTTGGAGATAGTACTGAGTACTTGTGAGGAGTATTGTGCTATGTATTGTTACATGTTCTCCATCATTATAATATACAGATAGTTGGGGATTTTCAGCTATTGCTTTCCCCATTACATACTGTGTTGATATGTGTGCTTGATTATTGTTTTATGAGCGCATGCGACTGCTTTCTATTTACGCATATTGATGATCAATTGTAGAAGAGGTTATGTGTTATGCATGAAGCTTAAATAGTGTATAACCAGGATAATCTCAGTGAATAATTCAACAAATTATTCAAATTTCTACATGGTATCAGAGCAGAATTGATCATCGGATCTATTACAGTGATTACAATTATTTTCGGTAGACAGAGTCTGTAACGGGCCAGGTAGCCTCTGGATCCATCCTTTCTTTGAAAGGTGATATATCCAGTAAATGCCCTTATAGTCAATCTCTGTGCTAGAAATAATTTGTTCTCACAGATCCAGAAGCAGCTGAGTTTTGAGCTTGGAATTCGAATTTGCAGCAGAATTTGGAATTCGAATTTGCAGTAGTTTTCTTGGTGCCAAAGTTGAAATGTCTTTCAATGGATTGCGACTGGAATATGCCCTTGAGGGCAGTTCGAATTATGTTGCATGGAAGGACCGGATGGAGGCGGTATTAGATGATAACGGGCTGAAGGAGTTCATAGAAGTTGAGATCCCAAAGCCTACTGATGCTGCTCAAGTTGAGGCTTGGCAAAAGAAGATGGCGAAATGTCGAAGAATTCTGTTGGAGGGCGTGAAGGATCACATTGTATCCAGCATGCATGGAAAAGCTTCTCCATACTTTATGTGGAAAGTGTTGACAGATTTATTCCAGAGCAAGAGCGACCAGAGGAAGTTGGCGCTCAAGGATAAACTCAAACATATTAAGATGGAGAAAGGCGATAGTATGCCGAAGTATCTCACGAAGTTCATCCAATGCAGGGATGAGCTGGGAAGTGTGGGGGTGACTGTCGACGATGAGGAATTGGTGAGCTTGGCTCTCCTTGGTCTTCTGAAGAGTTGGCATGCCTATCAGGATTCTGTCAATGGTCGGGAGAAATTGCCAGGATGGGAGCGACTTTGGTCGGATCTTGTGCAAGAGGAGATAAGGCGGAATACCAGAGACGGATCTTCATCAAAGGCATCTGATGAAGAAAATTGCACTTTGGCTGCCAAAGCAAAGAAGGGGAAGAGCAAGAAAGCTTCTCATTCCGGTGCGAAAGGCAAGAAGCAGGACATGTCTAAGGTGAAGTGCTTTCACTGTCACCAACACGGACATTATGCCACAAATTGTCCGCAGAAGAAGAAAAATAAGCAGGCTGCTGGATCTGCAGCTGGAGAGGCCTTAGCCTCGCAGTTTGAGCTGGATTTTTCGCTGATCGCATGCTTGGTCTCAAGTGTGATGGGATCAGTATGGTTCTTGGATAGTGGTGCGTCTTTTCACATGACTGGAGATCGAGATCTGTTTTCAGATCTGGATGAGAAATATCTTGGAGTGCACATCGAGATGGGCGATGATGGTAGATACAGTGCGACCGGTATCGGTACCATTTCCTTTGAGAGGGAGTCCGGTAAACCCTTCGTATTGAAGGAAGTGATGCATGTTCCAGGATTGAAGAAGAATCTGATCTTTGTGGCGATGTTAGAAGACAAGGGGTACGATGTTTTCTTCAGCGAAGGAAAATATTTCCTGCGCAGTAAGACAACTAGAGAAACCCGGAAGATAGGGGTTCGATTCAAGAACCTTTATCAGTTGCAAGTAGATGGCTGCGCAGCAATGGCATGCAAGGCAGAAGGAGTGGTGAGCCGGGATGATGGCGAGCTGTGGCACTAAATATTGGGCCACCTTCACCATGGTGCTTTGAAGATACTACAGCAGATTTCTACTGGGCTTCCTAAGGGCACTCTTGCGCAGTCAGATCAGTGCAAGGGGTGTACCTTGGGAAAATTTGTGAAAGCCACCTTTCACAAGAAGGATAGTCGCGCCACGATGATCCTTGAGAGAGTTCACACAGACGTGTGTGGTCCTTTCTCGCAGCTTCGACAAAGAAAGCACAAGTACTATGTGATCTTTGTTGATGATTTTCTCTGGAGGCCGGATCTTCTTCTGCGGCAAGAAGAGCGAGACATACTCAAAGTTTTGTGAGTTCAAGGCGCCGGCTGAGAAGGAATCGGGAAGCATGTGAAGGCTCTTAGGAGCGACAATGGTGGTGAATTCATCTCTCGCCGAATTCAAGGACTTTGGCAATGTTGCAAGGGATTCGGAGAGAGCCTATCGCACCCCATAACCCACAAAGGAACGAGGTTGCCGAGCGGAAGAACAGAACGATCGTAGGTGCCGCATGGCGATGTTGCATGATCGTGCCTACCCCTTCACTTGTGGGCTAAGGCATGCACACGTGCGTATATGTGCAGAACCGTTGTCCTCACAAGATACTTGGCATGAGTACACCGGAGGAGGCGTTTTCTGGAAAGAGGCCTGACATCTCTCATCTGAGGATTTTTGGCTCACCTGTCTACATGCATGTGACGAAGGACGCCAGAAAGAAGCTGGATCTGACCGCAAAGGTTGGAATATTTGTGGGGTACACCGATACACCTCACAACTATCGGGTGTATTTGCCAGATAGTCACAAGACTGTTGTGCGGCGGGATATCAAATTTTAGGAGGAGAAAGCCATGCAGTGTTCGCTTGAGAGGGAGCCACACTTGCATGCAGATGAGGAGCTATTAGTTCCTAAGGAGGAGCTTCCGGATGTGGATCAACCACAAGAGGAAGTTCATGGAGTGGAAGAAACCACTCATGCAGCGCCAACCATCAGAGGGCGCAAGCGCACTACAGAAGCTGAGCGACTGGCTCGAGATGCAGAGAATGTTGTAGGACCACCTACAGCACAGCGCAGGCAGAGACAGTCACCTGATCGGTACACTGGATACATGTCTCTTATGAGAAAATGTGTTGTGACAGAGCCATCCTCTTTCGAGGAAGCTGTGGAGGAACCCGCATGGGTAGATGCCATGGTGGAAGAGTATGATTCGATTGTCAGAAACAATGCATGGGAGATTGTCCCGCGACCGGAGGGGAAATCAGTGGTGGGTTCGCGATGGATCTACAAAGTGAAGCAGACGGCTGACGGGAGTGTGGAGAAGTACAAGGCAAGATTTGTTGCCCGTGGCTTCTCATAGATCGAGGGGATCGATTATGAGGAGACCTTTGCACCTGTCGCAAGGTACTCTTCCATACGGACGATCCTAGCTCTCTCAGCGCAGATGGGGTGGCACATCCATCAAATGGATGTGAAGACTGCGTTCCTCAACGGAGTCATTGAGGAGGAGGTGTACATAGAGCAACCCGAAGGTTTCGAGATCTTCAGCAGCGAGTCGCATGTGTGCAGGCTCAAGAGAGCGCTGTATGGGTTGAAACAAGCACCTCGTGCTTGGTACACATGGATAGACAGTTATTTCACCGGACTTGGATTCTCCAAGAGTGAGGCAAATCCTAACCTATACCAGATTGTGGTGGAGGGTAAGTTGCTGATCATTGTACTTTATGTAGATGATTTGATTCTGACAGGTGATGAGCTGTTGATACTTTCATGCAAGGAGGATCTTGCTAGAGAGTTTGAGATGAAGGACTTGGGCCTCCTTCATTATTTCCCGGGATTGGAAATTTGGCAAAGGCAAGGATGGACTATTTGCTCTCGTGCAAGTATGCCCGAGAACATTGGAGAAGTTCAACATGCATGGCCGCAAGCTCGTTGATACTCCTTCCCCGGAGGTTGGAGGAAGGAGGATGCTACTTCAAATGAGGTATTGGATGCCACCGTTTATCGACCGCTGGTGGGGTCGCTTATGGTCCAGTCAATACACCACCTTTATGAGAAGCAGGCCATAATCAGCCTTTCAAGCATAAGGAGCCACGTCTTCTGAAGGGTGCACACAAGCAGCATTCTGGACGATCAGACAGCACGAAGGCAGACAGAGGATGAGGTGAAGCTGTGGCTTCACGGATGGACAAGGTGGAGCCCAACGGGACAGAAGAGCAATATCCGGAGGGATCTTCGCATCGGGTCGACAGCAGCTTTGGTACAACACAGCGCAGATCCGTGTCACTCATTAGCATAGGGTGAGCATATGGCAGCAAGCTTGGCTGCATGCGAGGCTATTTGGATGAGGAAGATTTTGGTCGGGTTGTTCGGGTCGCATTTGGAGCCTACTGTGATTTATTGTGATAACCAGAGTTGCATTAAACTCTCGGCTAATCCAGTATTTTATGATAGATCCAAACACATCGACATCAGGTACCATCATATCAGAGATTGTGTGCAGCGGAGAATCATGTTACTTTCATATATTCCCACGGAGGATCAGGATGCTGACATCTTGACGAAGGCGCTCACTAGGAGAAAATTCGAATACCACAGAGGCAAGATAGGGGTTGCAGATAATCCATATCTTGTTGAGAGGGAGTGTTGAAAATGCAACAAGATGATGGAGCTTAGTGAAATGAAGTCGCCTTCACTAAGTGGGCCCGCAGGCTATTTTTGGCGCAAAAGTCTATTTTTAGACTATGTCTATTTTTAGACATATGGATCATGGTCTATGAGTTGCAGGATGCTATTTATGGATGATTGGTCGAGTTGGTAAAAATAGATGGACCTCTATTTTTAGACATTGGGCGGTTTCTATTTTTAGACTGTCGAGCTAAAAATAGAACAGCCAAATATTATTAACCCTTAATAATATTTAGACTATAAACATTATCTTTTCCTCTTGGAGCACTTCAGTTTGATGCTTGGATGTGGCACATGCAGCTGACAGAATGAAATACGCTTTTCCTAAGGGTTAGTTGAGCTATTGCATGGTTGACTTCAGTTAGAACTCATGTGGCAGAGTTTGGTGGAGTTGATGAGACAGTTGGTGGAGTTGTGTTATGTTTAACTTAGTTGAACTAGTTGTATTTAGTCTAACTGACAAATACACTAGTGATGAGTGGTGTGAATTAATTAATAATTAATTCACTAATTATTAACTCATAATTCAACTAATGAACACATCAGTTAACTGCAATGCATGGGCAGTTCAGTGGAGACCAGTGTTAGAGGTGGGTGAAAGGGTGTGATTGACTATCAGTTGTGACCATGATTTTGCATGAGATTTGCACACACTTTGGAGGAGATTTCCAATGAGGATTGTGCAGTTGGAGCTAGTGGGATTCGAACTTGGATCTCACTCATTACTCACTTGGATTGCGCAGTAGAGGCAGGCAGACTTGTGGAGGAGATTTGAACCCCTGACTTGTTCAAATCTCATATAGTTTGTGTGTAACTTCTTGAGATAGTACTGAGTACTTGTGAGGAGTATTGTGCTATGTATTGTTACATGTTCTCCATCATTATAATATACAGATATTTGGGGGTTTTCAGCTATTTCTTTCCCCATTACATACTGTGTTGATATGTGTGCTTGATTATTGTTTTATGAGCGCATGCGACTGTTTCTATTTCCGCATATTGATGATCAATTGTAGAAGAGGTTATGTATTATGCATGAAGCTTAAATAGTGTATAATCAGGATAATCTCGGTGAATAACTCAGCAAATTATTCAAATTTCTACATTTCCCGATGGCTGTTTTCAGTTGGACACGTTCTCGTAAAGCATTTCACCCCTCTCTCTCTTTCGAGCCTCATGCTTTAAGGGGCATCTGTTACACAGCAATTTGTCACCGTCCCTGCAATTCCCTGTCCCACACATTGGAGGGCTTATTCCGTGACTTTTGAGCAGTGACATGATCTAAAAACACTTTCATGGCATTCCCCTGAACATGGAATTTCATTCCTCTAAAGACAACTCCTTGTGAAAAACCCTAAAAATAGCCTTTTTATCCTTGGCGCGACTTCTCAGTGTCCTACCCACGCCAATGGGGGAAATAATCCAAAGAGGATGTGCCAACTGGCGCACTGTCTCAGTGTTGTACTCACGCCAGGATTAATAAGGAGTGTTTTTTAAAAATAAATGGCGGAAGATTGACTCCAACAAACTCCTGAACTGGTCTCTAAATCGATTTGGGACGTTTGGCTATGATTCTCCATGTAAAGGAAGTAGTTTTCCACCTCTCATGGAAGCTTCCTTGAGGATAGGGCCAATCCCATGATTGTAGGGATCCCAACTCCCCTTCCACCATCTATATAAGCTTGCCATTTCCCTTTGCAAGCTAGTCTCCAAGAGCCTTCATAGCCTAAAGAATGCTGCAATAGTCCTCATAGTGCCAAATCAGTAGCAAGGAGATTGACGATCGAAGAGAGAGGCTTGTCCCCATTCCCGACAAGCTTTACCGAGACGTATTCCGCTGACGACCCGCCGAAGGAAGGTTCAGCGTCAGAGCCAGGTTGTATTTTCCTTTGTTGAATTAATGATAAGCGACTATTGGTTATGGTTCCACTTGTATTGTTCATTATGATCATGAGTTGTGTCTTCTCTGACTGATACATAATTGCATATATTGGGTTTTACGCTTGTGTTTGTCATGTTTCTTGTGTGTGCAGGTGTTCGATCGCGGCGAGCGTGAGGATTTTGATCTGCCGGAGCAAGGAAACGGGAGCGCCATCTTCTCTACGAACAACAGCGTTGGACTTGAGGTAGGCCTTCGTCACAATTCGGTCTATTGCAATTAGGAACTTGAACCTTAGCGTGATACGATTGTTGCTAGACCCGATCTGGGCTAGTAGGGATCGCCTCTGTCCACAAAGGGGATTTACCTCTACAACACCTTGTTTCTTTCCTCTCACACCATGGTGCTCCAGAATTAGACACCTCCAATAAATAAATAAATAAATAAATAATCATGACAATTGTAGGATTACATTGAAAATTCACTTTCTCCAGTTGAGTGTTGTAGTTATCGAGAACTAACTTTGACATAGCTTCTTCATTTTGGAATAATAAACTATCAATGCATTGCTTCTAAAACAATGATATATTAATACAACACACTATCTTCTTTTTCTCCAATGTGATTCTTAATGCATTGTGGGGCTCTTAATCCCATTATGTTTCTAGCGCATTACCATCTAATCTCTTTTGTCATAGATGCACCCTTCTTCTAGCTGGACTAAGGATTCTTCCCTTTTACTTTTGGGTTTGTCAAATATTACCAATGGGTTAAAACTTGATTTTCTTGGAACCAACATCACGATTATCATCCACAAAAATATTATCTTTTAATACATACTTGGTGTGTTTGGGAAATAACTTCCTTCAATGCTAGCAGTAAAAAACTTGATAAGTTTCTCTATGTGAAGTCTCAATTTAACAGTCCTAGCATGTCAATAGTATCCATTAGGCGTACACCTCAAGGGAGTCATTTGAGATTTAATTAACTTCTCTAGTCCTAACAATTCCATATTGTTGCAATTCAAATTAGACACCTTTGACTAGCTAGGAGAATATTTACCTTTTGCTAAGGCATTTCCCTTTTCCCACTTGTGAATTTTTCACAATTTTTTATTTTGTCTTCTTCATTCCCATTCTACAAACACCCATTGTTTATTACATCTAATGTCACCATACTTCCTACAATTCCTTTAAATGAACATCATTATCATGATCATTTAACTTTATTGGTTGATTGACAATATTTTCTTTCTAAAATGCATCATCCTTATTTAGACCTTATAGTGATCCTTATCTTGTTCTTATATGGAAATACTATAATGAGTCCAACCATTTACCATAAGGTTGCTCATCCACAAGATACCGCTAGAGTGCTAAGTTATTTCATTATGACTATTTGCTAAATCCAAAATCTTCCCTCTGTTCTAGGTTATTTTATTGATTCTCATTGGTTTCTTACATTCATTTATAATATTTCCACTTACTCACCTTAAGTATCTTTCTAGCACTATTTTATATTCATCTTATCATTATAGGTTGGTCATGGTATGAGGCCACCATTTGTTATTATCATTATAAAATTTTTAAGTTCTTTCCCTTCCCTATATATCTTGAGGATCACCTTAGAAACTTTTATTCACTTACTAGAACCCTTATCTCTTTCTATTCATTTCCCCATATTTCTTTTTAATGATATGTTTGCTATCTTTACAACGATAGTTGCGTACTTGATTTCATTTAATGTGTACTTTTAATGAATTATGCTATTATTTTCTCAGTTTGATTCATTATAATTTTTCAACATTTTTTTAGAAAAACTAATGTTTTACTTCTTCAAGTTGTCTCTACCAATTTGGCATATTATGTGATTACATAATATTTCATGTCTAATGGCTTATTTTCAATGTAATTGTCAGACCTTTAAATTTACACTACCAGGAACTTAAGATACATATTGATTTCTCATGCATTCATTAATGCATGTCTACTATAAAATTCTATTGTCTATTTACTTTTTTTTATGATAATTGGCATGCTATAGGGAGCATATCGAAGCATGCCAACATCCCATTTTAGACTAATTATAAGTTGAATTTTCCTTTTTCTTATCATTTTTTTCTAGTATATATTAGGACTACGAGTTTAATCATATCTACATTTTGTTTCATGCTTATCTTATAAGAGCCTAAGTTTATTCTATCCCACACCTCATCTCATATGTTGAGTTTCAAAATTTCCTAGCCTGACTAATAAGTCTCGTAGGGTTAAGGGGATTAACCATGCATATTATAATCATCCATGTATGTTAATAGTTAACCATACATATACATATGCATATGAAATATAATTCATTTCCTACCACTTGCATGAAACATAGAAGAGGGGAGAAGAAGCAAAGAAGACACATCATATGGTAGGTTCATGGAGATAAGTGTCAAATTCCTTTCCTCCTATGTCAATGATTATAAAACACTCCACTTAGGGTTTTTGTACTTTCCTTTGTTGACGTAGGCATGTACTAGATCACATGTATTGCACCCTAAGTAGTCATGAGGATACCCTTGTCGTCTCTAGCAGTCCATCAAATTATGCTTAAACATTAGGTGGTTTGAGTATTGGAAAGATTCACTTAATATCTTATCGCTTCAAACTAGACTTCAGTCTCTTTAGAACTGCCAATAATTGGATCCCAAAATATACTCTCCTTAGGATGGCTCCACGAATACTCTAGGAGATCAAGGGTGTGTGATCTCACACTATAGGTGATATGATGGAAATCCTTGGAGATAGTGTTTCCCTATCACCGATAGTCAATGTAGATAATGTCATAACTAGATGCAACTCAAAATATAGATCTATAAATGCCATAAGTAATTTGTTGCATGCATGTCGTTAATTATCCAATATACTACACTTTCATTAAACATAGAAAATAAATATTAGCTCATATTGGTCACACTAGTTCACATATAAATAAATGTCAATGCATATAGAAGATATCTAGATCAAAGTGGCACTATTTGTTTTAAGTTTATCAATTCATTGCATTATCTTTCTCCAAAACTAACCCAAATGATCTTTCAATATGCTTAAATAATCACCACAAATCCTTCTTTATCACTTTTATTAAACATAAATTCAATCCTTAAATTTTCATTCAAATATTTACTTCTTAAATCATAACTTACTACTATATAAATAATTATATGTTATTATTCTAAAATAACTATATATAAAATGAAAATATAAACAACCAAAAAATTAAAACATTATATCAATACTTCAAAAAAATACACAATTTTAAAATAATACTTATTAAAAAAATTTGAAATTAAAATCACTTATTTATACTGATATATGAAGGGGAAAAAATTAATTATTATTTTTTATTTTCACTTTTCTATCATTATTATTATATATTTACTTTCTCGTTTATTAATGAATCAAACCTCTTTATAAATGAAGGATTATGAATCGACAATAATTAACTTCAGTACATCTTCACCATCACTTATTCATGAAGCAAGAAACCATGTCAACTCAGGAATGTAATCAACCGATCAAAAGAAACAACATTTTATTTTCTTATATGAAGGAATCAAAAGGGTCGGCTGATGGGTGATAACTTGACTATGGCGACTCTCAAGGAGACCATGAAAATAGTTCCCTTGGAAGAGAAATGACCGGGGAGCAACTTTACAACTGCTGATCGATCTCCATCTATTTCAACCTAGGGGTAAAGTTAGGTAATTGGTGCTAGTTTGTGTCATCTTTGGTTTTTATTTTTTAATATCATGCTGTGGTAAAATGCATATGCAATATTATTTAGTGTAAAGAAAGGTAATGTGTACTGTCCTAAGGGCCCGATTCCGGTTTCAAATACAACACAGACTAGCCCACGAGCATATGCAAGATTTGGGCCAGGAAATCCACCAACCTACTCAATTATTTTCATTGTTTTTAGTTTCAAATAATAGAGCATGTCGTTGCTCAATTGTTTCTAAGTATTTCAGATAAATTAATGCAATATTGTGTCTAAGTATTTCAGGAAAATAAAATAATGCATTATACATATTTCTTTGTGTTATATTCGTTTGGGTAATTGGTGGAAAGATCAATAAATATGTGATATTTGGTTTTGGGTATTTAATATAGAGTTGTCTTTAGTGCGACTTTTTGAAGTTTCAGGTTTTGGAATCGGGTGAAAATTTTTGAGGTGAAATTTTGGTTTTTGTTATTCAAACTGGTTTTTTTGACTCTATATATGGATTCAACACCCTCAAAAACCTCTAGGGCACTTCGATTGTGCAAAGTTAGCAATCTAACTTCTCTTTTCAATAAATCCCTGCTGAATTTAGAGAAATTACACCGTAAAAAATCACCGTAAAAGCCTTCAAAAAGTCGCACTAAAGACTACTCGATTTAATATTAATATTAACATTTTCATCATTATATTTGATTAGAGTTGTTAAAAAATTAAAAAAACTTGAATTATTGTTAAAGTTCACTATAATGTAATTTTTTCATCTTTATTTCAAGATTAAAGTTTTCATAGATGTCTATCAATTTTATTTATGTTATCAGACCATGAAATATATTTGATTACTAGATTTGTTAAAATATATATATATATATATATATATATATATATATATATATATATATATATTATTGCCAAAGTTTACTATAATGTAATTTTCTCACCAAAAAAACCAAGATTGATAGTTTTCATGGATGTCTATCAATTCAATCCATGTTATTTGATGATGAGATGTATTTGATAACTAGAAACTTTGGATCATTGCCAAAGTTCACTATAATGTAATTTTCTCACCACTATTCCAAAATTGAAGCTTCATGGATGCCTATCAATTTGATCCATGTTATTCGATGTTGAGATGAATTTGATTACTAGATCCGTTCAAAAATAAATAAATAAATCCTCGGATCATTGCCAAAGTTCACTATAATGTAATTTTCTCACCACTATTCCAAAATTGAAGCTTCATGGATGCCTATCAATTTGATCCATGTTATTCGATGTTGAGATGAATTTGATTACTAGATCCGTTCAAAAATAAATAAATAAATCCTCGGATCATCGCCAAAGTTCATTATAATGTAATTTTCTCACCTCTATTACAAGATTGAAGTTTTCATGGATGTCTATCAATTCGATCCATGTTTTTCGATGATGAGATGTATTATCAAAGCTCATAGGATGAACATAGTTTGGAAATAAGAAATTGAGATGGATAGGTATTTCGTAGTTTGCACGTAGAGAGCTAAAATAATCGAATTGCAATCATGAGAAGAGAAGGTGAAGTAAAAAGAGATATAATTCACAATCCTAATTCATAATCTAATTGCAAATTGTTATGTTCTATCTATTTTATCATGCATGGTTAGCTTAAATGGAAATGAGGAATAAAGGATTATGTTGGACTACTCATTATAGCATGCACATCTCTTCTGTTATGAGATACATCATTTTTATGGCTAAATAAAGGACTATGTTGGACTACTCATTATAGCATGCACATCTCTTATATTATGAGATACATCATTTTAATGGCTAACAATCTAATAAATTAATAAAATTAGATATGCATATAATTTTAGCATAATTTAATTTGGTAAAGATTTATGTATATAATTTTGGTATAATTTAGTTTTGTAAAGATTTTTAGGTTTTAAGGGTAATAACTTGGGTCTTGATATTATATGTAAAGTTTTAATGTTCAAGAAATATGTTAGGATTTTTCATAACAATTAGTTAAAATAAAATGTAAAATTCAAAATTTATTTAAGTAAATTTTTAGTGGTTAGTTTAACTTATTGGCTATTGAATTAGTGGTAGTTCGTATAATGAATGTAGTGGTGTTGAGATAGATATCAAAGCAACTAACAAATTGGAAGCGGTTGTAAACCTTATTGTAATTGTTCATTCTATATAATAAAATACCTTACCTTGCCATATGGATGCTTCCATGATAAGTTGTCACGGCTTTATCATGTAAAATCTTGTGTTATGCTTATTTTTCATTATTTCTTTGCTAGTCGTGCCAATAGGCATGCCTATTTCGAATAGGGCTAGAATTTTAATTTCATTATCAATAATTATTAGGTGGATGGTAGTGATTTAACCTCCATGAAATATTCTAGAATAATCTTAGTAGATTCATAGAACAAAGGTCAAAAATTATCTCAAAAGTATTTATGTCATTTCTTCCCTTTTAATTGGAATTTATTAATTAAAAAATGTCATATGAACATCATTTATGATTTTTTGGGCATGTGGTATTAGTAAAGTCATAAAAATAATCATGGTAATATTAATTTAAGTTATTTAACATATTTATAGAGATTGGTTAATCTCTATACTAAAGTGGATGAACTCTGGCTTGTTAAGAATCTGTTACATGTTTTTTTGAAGATGTATATATGTTTAACTTATATTAATTTTTATAATTACTAATAATAACACCTAAAATAAAGTTATAATTGAGTTGATTTTATGACTTTTTCTCAAACTGGCAATGTGAGGTTATCATAAAGTAAGTGTTTTACTCCCCTATCAATGTTTATCAATTTAATTTATGGTTATGCTAGTTATATGTATTGTTTAGGCTCTCAGAAACCAACAAGGTGGTAGTTTGTATAATGAATGTAACAATGCCAAGATAGACATATAAAAGCAGTATGGGAGATTAGAAGTGGTTGTAATCCTTGATGTAATTGTTCATCTCATATAGTAAAATACCTCACCTCACCCCATGAATATTTTTGTGATCAATTCTCAAGGTTTTACCATGTAAATTTCATGTTGTGTGAATTATTCATCATATTTGTGTCATTATTTCTATGTTGTTAAACTTTTATAAAAACTATAAATACCAACAAGTGGTATCAGAGTGAAGTTAAGGAGAACCCAAAAAATAATGATTTAAAGAGCCAATCTTCATTATTGTTGTGAGGGGATACAACATTGAGAATGTTGTATATAGGTGGAGAGAAAATGTCTGAGACAAATTTTGTGGTTAATGTGCAATGGTTGAATCAAAGGCCACACACACGTAGTGGAGGAGTCCACACAGAAAATTGTCGAAGAGTCATGACGCCATAGAACTATTGTACTAGTGCACAAAGTAGAGTCGATCCATAGAGGGACAATCGACTATGGAAAATTTTATCAACCACACAAAGTTTGAGCCACTCAGGAAGAAGAGAAGTTCAATCCATGGGAGTTTTTCCAAGCCAAATCCATGAGAGGTTAAAACCCTCATTGAGTGAAACCATAGCCACTTTTAAAACCACCCACGAAGAGTTATTCATATTAAAGCCATGTTTTTTTAAAGGATTTGGAACTGGGTAGAGAAAATCGAAGATGAAGCCAATAGAACAGGAAAAATCACTTGTAGAGCTAGATGTAAACCCTAGCCAAGAGAGTCATATTGATTTGAAGAATATAATTTAAGAAATATATATATATATATATATATATATATATATATATAAAGTTATTTTAGAAAGGGGTGTAAAATTATGTATGTATGTGTGTATGTGTCTGTAAGTTGAGTATGATGAAGACCATGGGGTTTGTGAAATGGGGCTTGTGAAAGTATTTTTGAATGTTCCCGGGAACATATTTCTGAATGTTGGTGGGTTAATTTTGCTAGATTATTTTGTATTGGGCTCTTTATACTCTTTGTTAAACATTTTATGACAATGTAATAGAAGAAGAAATTTTCAAAGGGTTTTTCCCTGATTTTTTACCAAATCTGGTGTCTCTTGTTGATGTGTTTATTGTCTTCTTTGTCATTGCATTTATTGTTCTATCTTCAATTACTGTTGATGATTGGAAATATTAATTTTCATTGAAAATATTGTTAATTGAAGAATTGAATTGGGCTAAAAGTATTTGAAACAACATATAACAGTGTGAAATTTAACATGGTTTCAGAGCTAAGGTGAAGGACAAGCCCAAAAGGAGACAAGAATTGAAGCAAACATCTTTGGAAAGTTGAAGAAGCCTACCTAGTAAAGTCAATATGTCTTCCTCTTTCTTAAAGTAACATGAGAAGTTGGGTGACTCATTTAACGTTTTTGCATGGAAAATCAAGTTGGAAATCATCGTTGATAACAATGATGTTTTGGATTAAAGGAAAAGCACATGAGCTTCTTGAGAATGCTTACGTTGCTACCAAGAACAAGTAAAATAAAGGTGAGTTAAAAGCAAAGAAAATTATAGCTCATGGTTTACAATATAATTTACTTGCATATGTTGGAAATTTGAGGAAGTATAAGGACATGTATGATAAAATAGTTGTCATGTATGAAGTCAATAGTTTGAATGAAATCATCTCCTTGAAATATCATCTCAAAGACATGAAGATGAACAAAGGAGAGTTTGTGAAATCATACATTATGAGGATATCTTGTCTTAGAGATCAATTGCAAAGAGTTGGAGAAAATGTGCCTGACAGGGAATTGGTGATTGTATCTCTTAAAGGTCTCCCTCCCATTTGGGAAACCTCCATTACTACTATAAGAAAAAACAATATCTCCCCATCATTTGATGAGATTGTTGGAAAGCTCACTCAAGAAGAATAAAGGATGATATCAAGAAAGGATACAAAAGCATGAAGAAGAAGAGCCCACTGCATTCGTCATGAAAAATAAGAAGAAGAAAGGAAAAGGAGGTCCATCAAATTCAAGGAAGCCTCCTCCTCGAAATTAAAAGAGAAGGAATGATAGAGCATCATCTCACATTAAATGTTACAATTGTGACAAGAAATATCACTATGCTCGACATTTCCCTAAGAAGAACAATGGTCCACACTACAACACTAGAAGCAACAACAACAAGTTTGATGATCGAAGAATAAGAGATGGTTGAAGGAATGATCACAATGGAATAGATTAAAGAAGAAGAAGAGATGCTCTGAGTGATTATGAATAATATCATCGTCCTCAAAAGAAGTCAATATACTCCAAGTATGAAAGCAATGTTGGAAATCAATCTGAAAATATTCTTATTTCTACTTTCACTAGTTCTTCTCTTCTAGATTCGTGGGATAGTTGGTTAGTTTATAGTGGGGTCACTCATGATTTCTCCGCATATAAGGAAGTTCTCTCTAATTCGGTAAAGAGGGAGGAAAAATTGAAAATTAGTCTTGGAGATGACTCTACTAATCTCGTTAAAGGTTTCGGGGTTGTCTAATTTCATTTGGATTTCGAGGAATCTATTTTGCTCCATGATGTGATGTATGTGTCGGGATTGAAGAAGAATTTGGTATCAATATATTATTTCTAAGACAAAGAGATGAGTGTTACCTTCATCAAGGGAAATGTTCTTACTTGGCCTATTGGATCACCTATGAGAGATGCATTCACATTGGGAATTATATTTGAATGACTCTATAGTCACTGGAAGACCTCTTCTAGCATTGTTCCATGATATTAATCATATAAGCAAGTCGTGGCACCGAAGATTGGCCCATCTACATTATGATTCTCTTCCGAAATTGAAGAAATTGGTATTTTGTATTCCCGATGTTCAACCACAACATGATGGACTATGTCCAGGTTGTGTCAGTGGAAAGAAGACAAAGGGACCATCCTCTAACGAGAACAAGACGAAAAAAATCTTCCATCTCATTCATTCTGACATATGTGGTCTGATGACCGTATATTCTATTGGTGTCCATCTCTACTACATCACCTTCATTCATGATTTCTCGAGAAAGACGTGGATATACTATTTGAAGCACAAGGATGAAGCCTTCAAAATGTTCAAGGAGTTCAAAGCTTTGGTTGAAAATCAAACAGGGAAAAAAATTAAGATATTTAGGTTTGAAAATGGTGGAGAGTACATTTCAAATGAGTTCATCGGTTATTGCAAGAAAGAAGGTATCAAGAAAGAGACAAATTTTCCCTATAATCCTGAACAAAATCAAGTAGATGATAGAAAGAATAGATCTATTGTAGAATTCTCTGATGCCATGCTCCATGATCAAAATTTGTCGAAGTTCCTTTGGGGAGAAGCAACGAATGTTGACTTATATGTTCAAAATAGGGTGCCTCATCAAGCATTGGAAAACAATACCCCCGATAAGTGTTCATAGGTGTCAAGCCCATTGTTTTCCATCTCCATATATTTGGTTGCCCTGTATATTTCCATGTGTCAAAGGATAAAAGAAACAAGTTGGAAGGCATGGGAAGAAAAGGTAAGTTTTTTGGATATTGTGAAAAATCTAAAGCTTTTAAAATATATATTCTTGGTAAAAGGAAGGTTGAAATTAGTAGGGATGTAAAATTCAATGAAGATGCTTCCCTTGGGAAAGAAAGGGGCCTTCCTCTGCCTCTTCCTGAGAAGAAGAATAATGGTGATATGGATTATTTAGATGGTCCTTTCATGCCTGAATATGAGCCAGACATTGTTGATGATACCATGGAGCTCATGGATCCCTTAGATCCTCCTTCCAAGAAGAGGCCACTTTGGATTCATGACACATTACAGTATGATGAGAGATGAGTTCCTGTTATAAGATCATTTAGAGAAAGAAATAAGCCATGCAAGTACCACGGATATGTTGCAGCCATGAGCACTATGATTCAAGTTGAACCTCCCATATTTGAAGAAGTCGTGAAAGAAAAATTTTGGAAGGATCCTATGGCCGAAGAATGCGAATCAATTATGAAGAATGATGAATGGGATATTTTGTCGAGACCGAAGGGGAAATCCGTGGTGAATTCAAAGTGGTTATTCAAGATCAAACATGGATTCAATGGTATCATTGAGAAATATAAGTCAAGATTTGTGGCTCTAGGAGTCTCCCAGAAAGAGGGAGAAGATTATGATGATATATTTTCACCTGTGGCTCAATATACAACCATTTTTTCAATAGTTTCCCTTGCTACAAGTCAGTGATGGACCCTCCATCAGATAGACGTGAAGAAACAATTTATCCATGGAATGTTACAAGAATAAGTGTACATTGAGTAGTCATAGGGATTTGAAGTAGAGGATTGAAAGACACATGTTTGCAAGTTGAAGAAGGAATTGCATGGCTTGAAGCAAGCCCCCATAGCATGGTATGTCCACATAGACAGTTATCTAGTGAAGTTGGGATTCACAAGAAGCAATTTCAGTCCCAACCTCTACTTCAAGGTAGACCAAGGTATGTCGTTGATTTTGGTTTTATATGTTGACGATCTATTGTTGATAGGTAGTGACCCCATGATGATCGAGTGTAAACAGGATTTAGCCTCTGAATTCGAGATGAAGGACCTTGGACTCATGCACTACTTTCTAGGCCTTGAGGTGTGGCAAAGGCCCATTGATATTTTCCTTTCACAAGAAAAATATGTCGTGAAGTTGTTGGGGAGATTTGGAATGAAAAAATGCAAGTCCCTGCCCACACCGATGGAAATGAATTTCAAGAAGTTATGTGGAGAAGATGTAGGACCCGATTTGGAAAATCCATCCAAGTACAAACAATTGAGAGGGGAATTGTTGCTCTTAGTGAACACTCATCCAAACATATGCTATGCATTGAACACGTTGATTCAATTCATGATCGAGCCTCTCCATGCACATTGGATTGTTTCCAAACACATTATGAGATATTTTCATGGGATGATCACCCTTGGTCTGAGATATTTTGTTAGAGACATTCGACTTAATGGATATATTGATGTTTAATGGGCAGGAAACATTGTTGACTGGAAGAGTACGTCTGGATGTTATTTTAGCTTTGGATCTTCTATGATTTCTTGGATGAGTAGGAAGTAGAAGTTTGTATCATTGAGTATCGTCTAGGAATAGTACATTGCCGCTAGCATGGCTACCCGCGAAGAAGTCTAGTTGAGGAAGCTCTTTGGAGAGATATTTCAATAATTTCTAGACACTACAGTGATATATTATGACAACAAGAGTGGGATTATTGTTGAGCCGCACTTTTGTCCAAATTTTTACGACTTTTATCAAATAGATACATGATCGCACCTAGTATTTTAATCATTGTTTATCCATTAAGTTGATGATTAGAGGCATTTAGAATTGAATTGTAAATTCTTGTTATTAATTAATTTGAATAAGTGTTTGTGTAATAATATCGTTAATAATAGGTTTTCTTGGTTGCAGGAAGGTTCGGTGCAGGAATGCATTCGAATGCAAATTCACCAAATGAATAAAAGCAACAGCTGGGTAGTTGAATTGCAGTAGGTTAAAATATCAAATTTGCGACCGAATGGAGCAGAATCTCTAAATTCTGAGACGTGGGTTGTGTTCACAGCACCATGTTTCCTTTAACCCCGAAACCGTTTGACGAAATTTGACTTCATGAAGGAGTTATCGTCAGGGGAATATTGGCTCTCTATGAATATTGCTACTCTAGTAATGTTTGGAGATTAGAACAAATCTCAGTTTACTCTCAAATGCTGCTAAAAAGCTGCTTACAAAACAAAGGTCTCCTATTGCTTTGCATAAAAAGGTCATTTCGTAGCTGGAGGCCTCCTCTAAATAGGGGATTCTTCTTGGATTCTGATGAAGTGGGTGAGCTATGTTATGCTGCAGAACAAATATTCATGCATGAGCTAGCAGTCCTAGAGTTGAAGGCTCCAGTTAGAATATTTGGTAATCTTCAAGGACAATTTGGTGATTTAATTCGATTGTTTGATGAGTATGGATTTCCTTTAACTACAGGAGATATTACGTATATTGTCTAACTCTTTTGGGAGGTTATGTTGATCGGGGGCAGCACGGTTTAGAAACTATTACCTTGCTTCTTGCGCGTAAGATTGACTATCCTGATTCAAAGAAGAAAATTGAATTCTATCAATCTAAGCTTCAGAGACTTATTCTGCGCAAGAGCAGATGTGACAATCGAATAAATGAAATTACAGAAAAGGCAGCGTAGTGGTTTACAAAGGTCGGAAGTGCGATGGATTGGGAAACATTGGAAGAGTGACACTTGTTTGGAAGCGACGAAAAAAGTGTCGATAGTGCGACACTTTTTAATTGCGTCGGAACTGCGACAGTACGGTAAACCACGTTTTTCCCGCCCGCGAACTATCGCTCTTGCGACGACTATGTGTCGGAATAGCGACGAATTGGCCGTCGGAATTTCCGCCAAATTTTCTAGTGGAAATTACATAAAAGGCAGCGTAATGAGAAACTACTAGTGTTCATCCTCAATTATGGCAACCTGCTAGGGGTATACTCATGACTAATGACATAAGTGACACTAACCCAGAAGATGCTGCCCCGTGCTTTGCATTATCAAAGAATGACTCTTATATCAGCCTTAGGCAAGGAAAGTGTCTTTATTCAATATGATGACATTCAAGACAATGACGACCTTCATGGCACCACCACCACCAGCAACGTTTCTCGCATTCCATCCCCAGGACAATAATATAATAGCAATTGGCATGGAAGATTCAACAATCCAGATCTATAATGTTCAAGTTGATGAGGGACAGAAGCGCAACTTTTCATATGGGGAATAGACAGTTTGGAAAAGCTCAGAAGTAAACCTTTGCAGATTCCACCTAGAAAAGCAGTTTCACCTCAATCAATTACTCGAGTGCAATTTCACCAGGACCAGATACACTTTTTAGCTGTGCATGAAACTCAGTTTTCTATCTATGAAACAGCTAAACTGGAATGCCTCAAACAATGGGTTCCTCATGAATCTCTCCCTACTCCAATATCAAATGCTACATACTCATGCAATAGTCAGTTAATATATGCAAGCTTTATTGATGGCGTTGTTGGAGTTTTCAATCCTGAAACACTTAAGCTACATTGCAGAATTGCTATATCAGCCTATCTTCCTCATAATGTTGTCTCTACTGTATACCCACTTGTTGTCGCAGCTCATCCGTCCGAGTCAAATCAATTTTCTCTTGGGATTTTAGACGGGGGTGTGGTTGTTTTGGAGCCTGGAGAATCAGAAGGGAAGTTGCCACTTGGGGTACCAAGACGTTATTCAAGAGCAATGAATGCATATGCCACAATTTTTGGAAAAGAAGGGGACTTGGTGCTCTCAAGATTTACACATTTTCTCTCAGGAGTTTGTCAATATTCCATCTCATACGGCCTGTTCCAGAGATGCTGGTGCTTGGATGTGGAAAGAAAACTGAGGCTCGAGCGTTAGAAATTTCATTCGATCCAATGGCATGTTTCTACATCACAAAACGTATAAGGTATGTTGAGATCGAGGAAGGGATGATGATGCCAGATTGAAGCTGCCTTACGATACCTATGCCAGCCATACGAATTCAATTTCGTCTAGAAACCAAGAATGCATCTTCCAGCAACAGCAAAATCCCATGAAAAGAGGAGCAATTTTTGAATTTGAAAATATGTTTCAAACCAATTCTCATTCCGGCAATTTGTAAAAAAAATTATTTTCTCTATTTTTGGGTTTAAGCCCAAGTTTTTAATTAAAAAATGTATATATAACAATTTCCGACAGGAGAGGTAGTAGCTAGGGGGGAAGAAGTCGATATGTAGGAGTTGTAGAATGAAGCAGTCGATTTTCTGGAGAAGTCAATAGATCAGAGAGTAGCTGTAGAATGAAGAGTATGTCAATTAAAGGAGCTACGTATTAGAATGAGATAGCTTCTCAATTTGTTAGAGACGCAGAGAAATGAGTTCCTCAATTAGAAAGCAAAATTTCCCATTTGCAAAATCGATTTCTGAAGATAAGAGGAGAAGGCGTAGAGTGTTAATATGTCATTTAAAAGAGCAGAATTCTCATATGCAAAATCGACTCTCTCATAAATCGAATTGCCCAGCACAATGGCTGTAATGAAGCAGCAGATTATGTATTTGTTCATTAATGTTTGAAGCAATGGTTTTGATTTAATTTAGTATGCATTTATTAGTTTTTTTAATGTAAGCATTGTAATTTTGGTTAGAGTCCTTATTTTTCATAGACTTAGAATTTGTTTAATTTGTAGAATTATCTTTTGCTTTAATTGTTTTGTTTAATTTATAGAGTTATTTTTTTGTTTTAAATTGTTTTTTTTAATAATATCTAATATTACTTAATCTAAATTGTTTAATTTATATTTTTGTTTTAAATTATTTTCAATAGCATTTAATCTTTCTTAAGTCTGCATTTAGATGATTATGTTGTTTTCCAAGTCTTGAGTTTAATTTAGAAATTAGAACAGATTGTATATGCTTTGCATTTGAATATGTTAACATTAAAATGATTGCACTCAATAATTAGATCTCTTTTAATTAGAATTTTTTTTATTTAGATCTCTTTTTAATTAGATTCTTTATTGTTTTTATAGTGTAATTATTTCCTTATGTGAGCAAGTTGAGTGTGGATTTGATTAGGTGGAAATATAAAGTTAAATACAGTGTGACCATTCAGTTTGAAGTAATCTTGCTTTTTAATAGTTCATTTTCATTTAGATCAAAATATTTGGATAGTTTTAGTGGGATTTTAAGTGAAGTAAAATAGTTATCTTTTAACAATAGTTAGAATTGTAATTTGTTAATTTAAATCTTGAATTTGTTATCAAGAGTAATTTTAGTTTTGAAGTTATTATTAGGGTAATGTGTGTGGATTTATCATAGATCATTTGCGATGAAATTTTTAGGATCTTTTAAGTAGTTCTTTTAGCAACTGTTAGGATTGTTTCTTTTGTTATTTTAGAATCTTGAATTTGTTTAACAAGAAGTTTTAGTTAGTTTAAGGTGTGAATTTATAATGTGTAGTCTTTTGCTTATTTCTAGCTTAGTTTCAAGTGTTAGTTTTAAGTTAATGAGAGGAATAATTAGATTAAGGTTTTTAAGTTATCATAGGAGATTTTTAATGTGAGTGCAAGAATGATTGAGGATTGTCTTGAATTTCATTATAGTTTAATTGCATTTGCACTGAGCGAAATTGATTAAGTAGGTTTCCTTTTCACGATTGCTTGTTTGCGAGCCAATGCATGTTTCATTCTAGTGTTTAATTTATCATTAATAAGGAACATATTTATACTCTTATCAATAAGCTGAGCCAATATGCAGTACAACTCACGTTTACGACTTCTGAATTGATAATTAATATTGAGAGGTTTAATTCGACAATTAAGTCGCCCAACTTTTTGGCGTCGTTGCCGGGGAGTTGTATTTTGGCTCAGGTAAAATTTTCTCACAGAGTTTCAAGGATAATATAGGACGTCAAAGGGCAGAGAGTGTACGGTAAGACGTGAGTTAAGAGCCACGCATCCACTATTGTGGGGTTGCTCCAAAGTCTGGCCATCTTGCTTATCTCTTGAACTTTTATTTCCTTATCTTGTTTATGTGTAGAAGTAGAAGCAGACTTTAGACTTTTAATTTCTGAATTGTTTTTTTTTAGTAGATTAAATATTGTTTTGATTTGGAATTTTCCTTTCATGCAAGCGTGGTGAGCTTTATTTCAGTCAATTTTAAATAAATAAATAAATAAATAAAAATCCATTTATCTTCATAATCTAGTCTTCAACGATATATCATTTTTGGGGTATTGTAAGAACCCTTGCGTACTAATCCATGTGATGACAGAATGTATCAGTTTGCTCATTGAAGACCAAAATATGGTATTTTGAGGAATCATTCAATGAGGAGTTTTTATGCTGCTCTAGAGACGAACAACTCATCCGATGAAGAATTCACAAGTGCTGAATTTAATATCTTGCTTGAACATAAATTTAAATCTTTGATTTCAAAATTGGATGATTTGCAGGAACAAGAGAAGGACAAAGAACCACTGCTTATCCTTTGTGCCAACTGTCGAAAGAAACATTGCCTTGGAAAGTGCCCACTTAGCGGTCTAAAAGTTTGCAAAATTTGCGAGGATGATCATGCAACTGAACATTGCCCATCGCTGCCACAATTACGAAAGGTACTCATAGAATCAAGTAAGGAATCGAATCAGTTGCCAAGTATACCTCAAAACCTAACACCATTTGATACTTCGAATAACGATTATTTTCTTGAGAAGATTCCTCAACATGTTTATAATCCTGGAATTTCATGGCAAACTTCTGATCCTCCTCCAATTGAATATCCAACTTCATGGCCGCAGTGGCCCTCTCCTTGGCCCTCATCCTCGAGCCATATATCTCCATGGCCTCAAGAATCATTTGGACCCTTATCTCTAGGGAAATATCCCATGCAAATTCAATCATATGAGCACAAACAACAACCACAATTTCTTTCCAATGCACCATTAAGTTATCCTCCTCTATGGTCCCAACCACATATGCAACCTTACCTTAACCCTCATCCAGACCCTAACCCTAATTCTTACCTTAGTCCATACCCTAACCCTAGTCCATACCTTAATCCATATCCTATTCCTAATCCAAACCCTAATCCATACCCTAATCCTATCTCTAACCCTAATCCATGCCCTAATCCTAGCCCTAACCCTAATCCATACCCTAGATCTAAGGCTAGTCCTAATTTAAAATCGAGACCTAACCCTAGTTCAAAGCCTAACCCCAATCCAAATCCAAATCATAGGCCAAGCCTTAACCAAAACCTTACCCCACACCATATTTTAAACCCTAATCTAAACCATGAGGTTGCACAACTGTTTGAACCACCTATTCTTTCTGTTGATTCCCCTATTGAACAAAATGTCACACTCTCCATGTTGGAAAATGAAATGAATCTGGAAACTTCCCCCATTACCATAGAACATTCACCCCTGGAAGGTGTAATTCAAAGAACACAAGAGGAGCAATCTATAATTGGAATTTGTTCTAAAAATGTTGTTGAAACTCAAAACCCTAGAATCTCTCTCAACCATTCTTGTAAATTTGAAAAGCAAATATTTGAGCCTGAACTTGAGGGATTTATCTTTTCTCTTTCACCAAATTCTTTGTGCCTCCAGGAGAGTGACTATCAAACTATGGAAGACTTGCATCAGTTGGAAAATCATAAATATGTGGATTCCATTGAATCCTGGTTTCAAGCAGTCATCAAGCCATCTTATTTCCTCAGCATTCGGAAAATCTTGGTACCATATAAATTAAAGCAATTGGTTTCTCATGCTTTCGTATGCCTTGAATTTTATTCTTTAAAACTAAGTGTGAGTATAATCAGCATTTTTTTACGCACATGGCTTCATTGGAAGTACTCATATACTTGAAAATGAGTCTTTCGCCTCTTAGGGTAAATAGGGTAGGAGAATAAATGAATAAAGCAGTTACAATGCTATTAGGTTTTGAATTGTAAATAATGCCTATAGAAGCTACTTTCGATCCACATTAGTTTTTAACACACATTTGTGACAATTCTTGTTGAGTACAATTCACTCTAATGCCTCATGATTTTGCAAAAAGTAACCATGATTAATCGCTCTAATAAGTTGTCGTCTCAGATATATATTTTCAGTTTCCCTTCAAAAGTACTATTGGAAAACCCCTATGGTGGACCACTCTTGCAAAGATCATAATGAGCTATTTATGAGAACACTAGCATTCTTAACTCAAATAATATTTCGGTCATTGTCTGGGATATCTTTAACAAGTCTTCAGGTTAGAGGAATTAGCCAGCAATGATTAGTCATTAAAAACTTTTCACGCCATCATGTACTCTTAAGGAGTAGATCTGTCTCCCCACTTATTAAGTAACCTTTAAGTTTAATCATAATCAAATCTTACAAAGATTTAGGGAAGGATAGGAGGTCTCGTGATGAGCCGACCTACCACGATCATAGGATCTAGCATGCATGACATTACTGCTCCTGGTCACCAAGCCAGAGTAATGGCTTTCATCCAAAAAGCTAGAAGACAGGAGGTCTCATCACGAGCCAACCTGTTCATCCATGTTACTTCTTGTGAGTGGCACTACCATCAACTGGTTACCAAGCCAGGATAGTGGCCTTCATCTAAAAATTCAAATAAGCAAACTCTAAATCTATATCTAGTAAGTGGGACACTGACATTTCGCTAGGTTAAAAGACATCCCTGTCGAGTTTATGGACACCTATGGGAAACAGGGCCATGTCTGTGGTATTAAAGTTAACTACATACTATGATTTTCTTGGTTATCCTTCTCTTTCCCTAAGACTCATCATTTTTCTTGGGCAATGGTTTCAAAGACAATTTGAACATCATGCTTTGAGTTCTATCTTTCAAAAATCAAGAATCTTTGAATGATGTGGTACCCTTAGTGAAGGTAATCCATTGTACTAGATTAAGAGGAAATTTATTTTTGAATCCAGATGACAACGTAAAGAGGTTGCTGATTGGTATCAAAACTCACTTTAATTTTCATGGTATTCAGAATGATGAAATGCTCAATGATGACTACTCACAAGGTGTTGGTTGCTGACAATGTGTATTGGTTGTAGTTTCCTCTAAATATGTGTTGAATGACCTAGGTACAATATTGCTATTGTAAGTGCATGAAACCTATGGTATTATTTGTTAAATTTCACCTCTTCAGTAAAATTTGATCATAAGAATTTGGGAAAAAACAAAATTTGGGAAAAGGTAACAAGTATGCGCGATATTATTTTCTCCATCATGTCTACTTTTGGTACCTGATCTTGTTTTAGCATCTCACATGGTTTTAGCTGGTGTCGTAATAATAATGTTGTGGGTTAATAAATTCATTACAATATCAAGCTAAACTCTTTGCTGACATTTTACCTACCTTATTTCATCGTCTTATAGTTTTTCTTGCACAAGGACGTGTAAGAATTTCAGCGTGGGGGGATGTTGAGCCGCACTTTTGCCCAAATTTTTACGATTTGTATCAACTAAATACATAATTGTACCTAGTGTTTTTAATCGTTATTAATCCATTATGTTGTTAATTAGAGGAATTTAGAAATAATAGCTATCATTCTTGTTTTTGGTTAATTCGATGAGTTTTTTTAATAAATTCCTTCCTGGTTGCAGGAATGCATTCAAGTGCAAATTGACTAAATGAATAAAAGCAACAGTTGGGTAGTTGAATTGTTGTAGGTGAAAATATCAAATTTTCAACAAAATGGAGCAAAATCTCTAAATTCTGAGACGTGAGTTGTGTTCAAAACACCATGTTTCTTATAACCCAGAAACCGTTTGGCGAAATTCGGCTTCGTGAAAGAGTTATCATCAGGGGAATATTCCACTGAAGACCACTCCTGAACGTGAATATTGGGTCTCTATGAATATTTCTACTCTGGTTATGTTTGGGGATTAAAAAAAATCTCAGTTTACTCTCAAATTTGTGGAATCTTGACCAGCACATGCTGCTACAAGGCTTCTTACAAAACAAAGGTCTCCTATTTCTTTGCATAAAAAGGTCATTTTGTCTTTGCTTAGGCCTCGTAACTAGAGGCCTCCTGTAAATAGGGGATTCTTCTTGGATTCTGATGAAGTGGGTGAGCTATGTTATGTTGCAGAACAAATATTCATGCATGAGCTAGCAATCCTAGAGTTGAAGGCTCCAGTTAGAATATTTGGTGATTTTCATGGACAATTTGGTGATTTAATGCGATTGTTTGATGAGTATGGATTTCCTTTAACTGCAGGAGATATTACATATATTGTCTAACTATTTTGGGAGATTATGTTGATCAGAGTCAGCACAGTTTAGAAACTATTACCTTGCTTCTTGCACGTAAGATTGAGTATCCTAATTCAAAGGAGAAGATTTAATTCTATCAATCTAAACTTGTTCTGCGCAAGAGCAGATGTGACAATCGAATAAATGAAATTACATAAAAGGCAGCGTAATGAGAAACTACTAGTGTTCATCCTCAATTATGGAAACCTGCTAGGGGTATAATCATGACTAATGACATAAGTGACACTAACCCAGAAGATGCTACCTCGTGCTTTGCATTATCAAAGAATGACTCTTATATCAACCTCGGGCGAGGAAAGTGTCTTTATTCGATATGATGACATTCAAGACAATGATGACCTTCATAGCACCACCACCACCAGCAATGTTTCTCGCTTTCCATCCCCAAGACAACAATATAATAGAAATTGGCATGGAAGATTCAACAATCCAGATCTATAACGTTCAAGTTGATGAGGGATAGAAGTGCAACTTTTCATTTGGGGAATAGACAGTTTGGAAAAGCTCAGAAGTAAACCTTTGCAGATTCCACTTAGAAAATCAGTTTCACCTCAATCAATTACTCGAGTGCAATTTCGCCAGGACCATATACACTTTTTAGCTGTGCATGAAACTCAGCTTTCTATCTATGAAATAGCGAAACTAGAATGCCTCAAACAGTGGGTTCCTCATGAATCTCTCCCTACTCCAATATCAAATGCTACATACTCGTGTGATAGTCAGTTAATATATGAAAGCTTTATTGATGGCGTTGTTGGAGTTTTCAATCCTGAAACACTTAAGCTACATTGCAGAATTGCTATATCAGCCTATCTTCCTCATAATGTTGTCTCTATTGTATACCCACTTGTTGCCGCAGCTCATCCGTCCGAGTCAAATCAATTTTCTCTTGGGATTTTAGACGGGGGTGTGATTGTTTTGGAGCCTGGATAATCAGAAGGGAAGTTTCCACTTGGGGTACCAAGACGTTATTCAAGAGAAATGAATGCATATGCCACAATTGTTAGACAAGAAGGGGACTTGGTGCTCTCGAGATTTACACATTTTCTCTCAGGAGTTTTTCAATCTTCCATCTCATACGGCCTGTTCCAGAGATGCTGGTGCTTGGATGTGGAAATCAAACTAAGAATCGAGCATTAGAAATTTCATTCGATCCAATGGCATGTTTCTACATCACAAAACGTAGAAGGTACATTGAGATCGAGGAAGGGATGATGATGCCAGATTGAAGCTGCCTTAGGATACCTCTGCCAGCCATACGAAGTCAATTTCCTCTAGAAACCAAGAATGCATCTTCCAGCAACAGCAAAATCCCAGGAAAAGAGGAGCAATTTCCGAATTTGACAATCTGTTTCAAACCAATTCTCATTCCGGCAATTTGTAAGACAAATTATTTTCTCTATTTCTGGGTTGAAGCCCAAGTTTGTAATTAAAAAATGTATTTATAACAATTTCCGGCAGGAGAGGTAGTCGCTGGGGGGGAAGAAGTCGATATGTAGGAGTTGTAGAATGAAGCAGTCAATTTTCTGGAGAAGTCAATAGATCAGAGAGTAGTTGTAGAATGAAGAGTATGTCAATTAAAGGAGTTGCGTATTAGAATGAGATAACTGCTCAATTTGTTAGAGACGCAAAGCAATGAGTTCCTCAATTAGAAAGCAGAATTTCCCATTTGCAAGATCGATTTCTGAAGATAAGAAGAGAAGGCGCAGAGTGTTAATCTGTCATTTAAAAGAGCAGAATTCTCATATGCAAAATCGAATCTCTCATAAATCGAATTGCCTAGCACAATGGTTGTAATGAAGCAGCAGATTATGTATTTGTTCATTAATGTTTGAAGCAATGGTTTTGATTTAATTTAGTATGCATTTATTTGTTTTTTTAATGTAAGCATTGTAATTTTGGTTAGAGTCCTCATTTTTCATAGATTTAGAATTTGTTTAATTTGTAGAATTATCTTTTGCTTTAATTGTTTTGTTTAATTTATAGAGTTATTTTTTTGTTTTAAATTGTTTTTTTTAATAATATCTAATATTACTTAATCTAAATTGTTTAATTTATATTTTTGTTTTAAATTATTTTCAATAGCATTTAATCTTTCTTAACTCTGCATTTAGATGATTATGTTGTTTTCCAAGTCTTGAGTTTAATTTAGAAATTAGAACAGATTGTATATGCTTTTCATTTGAATATGCTAACATTAAAATGATTGCACTCAATAATTAGATCTCTTTTAATTAGAATTTGTTTTGATTTAGATCACTTTTTATTTAGATTCTTTATTGTTTTTATAGTGTAATTATTTCCTTATGTGAGCAAGTTGAGTGTGGATTTGATTAGGTGGAAATATCAAGTTAAATACAGTGTGACCATTTGGTTTGAAGTAGGCTTGCTTTTTAATAGATCATTTTCATTTAGATTAAAATATTTGAATAGTTTTAGTGGGATTTTAAGTGAAGTAAAATAGTTATCTTTTAACAATAATTAGAATTGTAATTTGTTAATTTAAATCTTGAATTTGTTATCAAGAGTAATTTTAGTTTTGAAGTTATTATTAGAGTAATGTGTGTGGATTTATCATAGATCATTTGCGATGCAATTTTTAGGATCTTTTAAGTAGTTCTTTTAGCAATTGTTAGGATTGTTTCTTTTGTTATTTTAGAATCTTGAATTTGTTTAACAAGCAGTTTTAGTTAGTTTAAGGTGTGAATTTATAATGTGTAGTCTTTTGCTTATTTCAAGATTAGTTTCAAGTGTTAGTTTTAAGCTAATGAGAGAAATAATTAGATTAAGGTTTTTAAGTTATCATAGAAGATTTTTAATGCGAGTGTGAGAATGATTGAGGATTGTCTTGAATTTCATTATAGTTTAATTGCATTTGCACTGAGCGAAACTGTTAAGTAGGTTTCCTTTTCACGATTGCTTGTTTGCGAGCCAATGTGTGTTTCATTCTAGTGTTTAATTTATCATTAATAAGGAACATATTTATACTCTGATTAGTAAGTTGAGCCAATATGCAGTACAACTCACGTTTACGACTCCCAGATTGATAATTAATATTGAGAGGTTTAATTCGACAATTAAGCCGCCCAACATCAGTTAATCTATCATGGTTGTCTGAATACCACGTTGCTGAAATAATCAACATAGTACTCAAATCCCGTTGCTGAAACAGTCTGTGATTTGTGATTTTGAGGCAGTATTTCAGGCACGACAGCAACAAGAAAAGACAAGTAAGGAAGCTGTTACACTGGCTGTAACAACTGCACCTCGAACCTAGTACCATCGTAACCATTGTAACAACATTTTTCTATGGAAGAAAAAAATGTCCTATTTCAGTATAGAAGATCAGATCGGGTTAAGAATAGGATATTCTATGATGTAACCAATTGTGTAATAGATGTATCCTCTTTAAAAAGAGGAGACATCAACATTAGAAGGGGGGATTACAGAAGGTTTATTTTGAAGGAGACTTACAAATAAGGAACGGGAATCTTTTGTAATATGTTACATTTGACAGATGAATAAAAGCTTGTTTTGAGCATTTCATTTTAATTCCTTCTCCTAGGGAATCTCGTGAGAAGGAAAGGGCCCACCTTCTTCACAAGATTCACCCATTTATTTCCGTAATGTGTTAACTATTCTTTTCATTTACGCCTTGTTAAGATCTGTTTTCTGAAATCATTTATGCAGTGTTGGAACTCTATTATCTATTGTTGAAACTCTGTTTCCATTAATTGTTGCATTGTTTTCATACAATTCATTCCTAGGTAGTTGTGGATTATTTTAATTGGTAATCTTGTTTACAGAATGAGTTTGTGAAAGCGTGGTAATTAGAAACAGGTGTTGAAGATTCCTACTTTGGGAATAGGGTCTTGTTCTCTGTTATAGCATAATTGGTCTTTTCTTCTGCAGATTGGTTTCCTTTCCTAGATTGTTGTCTTTTTAATGTAATCCAGGATTCTTTTGGTGATTGTCTGCAATAGAAAGATTGCTTCGCTGTAACTCAAGTAGAACTTAAGTTTGTTTGAAGCAAGGTGTGATTAGTGTAATTTTTACTACAACTTTTCATTGCTTTTGAGATTGAGCATATACAATGTGTGATTGTCTTTGAAATAAACAGACTTCCCTGGGTTGACAATTTATGTAGCACTTGATTGTTTAAATTAATAAGCAATTAAAGTGACCAATAGGTGCAATTATAGAAGATGAAGAGCATGAAAGGACCTTACAAGAGGAAGAAAATGAGCGCAAGGGAAGCCCCATGCCCAAAGGTGTGGCTACATTGGAAAATTTATTTGATCTGCAAAACCAATTTCGAGGATCACGAAATACCAAGAAACAAAGTTCCACACTCTCACATGAAAAAATTAATATTCAAACTAAGGTTGGCCCAAATTTTATCAATCTTGGTATCAGATGTTCACCTAATGAAAGGCAGTCATTCTTCACCTTATTCAAGAGGCATCAAGACATATTTGCCTAGATGTATGATGACCTCAGGATATATGATACCTGGATCATTCAACATGTTATACCTATAAAAGAAGGGCTCAAACCATTCCGATAGAATTTGAGGAAATTTCATCCTACATTGTAGCCCCTCATTCAAAATGAGTTGAAGAAACTACTCAATGCACGTATTATTTTCAAATTAAGACACTCCACTTGGATCTCGACTTTGGTTCTTGTATGAATGAAGTCCGGTGAAATTCCGTTGTTCATATACTTTTGGAATCTCAATCGGGCTTCAGATAAATAAAACTACCCTATTCCCTCTATGGATCAGATTTTGAAAATTGTATTTGGTTCGGAAATGTTCTCCTTACTTGATGGTTTCTCTGGGTAAAACCAGGTGCTAGTTTCTAAACAAGATCATTTGAAGACGACCTTCAGAATGAAGTGGAGAAATTATTCATTTTGACGCATGCTATTTGGCCTTATTAATTTGGCGTAGCAACATTCCAAAGGGTGATGGACATCACTTTCAAAGGATTAATGGGTCAGAGCATGGTGGTTTATCTAGATGATGTCATGGTGTTCTCAAAGAATAAGTCTAACCACCTTCACCATCTAAATCAAATATTTGAGTTGTGCCAAAAATACAAGATTTCCCTTAATCCCAAGAAAAGAATTTTCACGGTATCAGAAGGAAACCTCCTAGGAAATATAATAACATAAGACAAAAATTTCCCTCAATCTTGAGCGCGTAAAATCTATCTCCCAGATCCCTCTCCCAAGTGGAAAAAAAGGTATGTAGTCTTTCCTGGGTAAAATAAACTTTCTCTACAAAACCTCTTAGAACATGATAAAGAAAGGTTCAGGGTTTAAATGGAATCAAGAGGAGAACGAAGCTTTTGATCATATCAATAAATCCATTGCAGAGGTACTTTCTATATACAATCTAGACTTCAGCAAGGATTTCATCCTATACACTTTCGTCTCAAAATCATTCATAGTTGTCGTGCTTACATAGAAATATGATAACAACGATGAGCAGCCCATAGCCTTCATGAGGACAGGACTACAAGGTTCATAGCTTAACTACTCAAACATGGATAGATAGGAATATGAGGTACACCAATAAAAGAAACATTTCAGGCCCTGTATTCTCAATAACCATGTGATGATATTTATCCCTCACCCTGTTGTTAGGTCATTATTCGTCCAACAAGAGTTGGGAAAGTGAAGGACCAATTGGATGACTTGCCTCCAATAATATGACTTGGAGTCAAAACCCACTCACACAGTCAAAGGATATGGGTTATGTAAATTAACCATTGAGGCCGTAGATCTACATAATGAGGAATCAAAAGGTTGGGACCATGAGATCAATATGTACCAGAATGAACTCACAACTTTGCATGACTCTTCATCCTTGTATGTCGATCTGAAGTAATATTTTGGGCAAGGGACCTTGTCTCCTACCTTGTCCGTGAGACATAAAAGGTTTGTGAGGCTTAAAGATGCATCTTATTAGCTAATACAAGGATACCTGTTCCATAAACACCACAATGGAATACTTCTCAAGTGTTTGGAATCCGGTGACGCCCAATGGGTGTTGAAGGAGCTGCATGATGGACTGATAGGGGGTCATTATGTTGGCGATGCCACAACCCTTAAAATCATGAGGGTTTGGTTATAATAGATTGCCCTATTTATAGATGCTCACTTGTATGGTTGTAAATTCTATATTTGTCAAAAATGTGCGAGAATAGAATCTCGTTCATCTGCTCCGCTTCAATCCATAGCAATAGAGGAACCCTTTCAACGGTGGGGATTGGATTTCATCGGGGAGATTGTGTCGCATTCATCCAAACAACATAGTTACATTCTCATAACTACCGAGTACTTCACAAGGTGGGGTGAAGTTGTTCCATTACAACAAATGAATGATCACGAGGTAAGATATTGCATTAATAGCACATTGTGACCAGGTTTTGTGTTCCAACCTCCCTCATTTTTTATAGTGATACTTATTTCTCTTCTTCAAGGTTATATGATTTCAATTTAGAAAATGGTATTGCTTTAAATAATTCAGCTAACTATTACCCCCAAGGAAATGAATTAGTAGAGTCTACCAACAAAACCCTGATTTGCATTATCAATAAAACCTTGCTCTCATGTAATGTTCCAAATTTTATGGAACATTAATTTTGTTAAAGAGATTAATAAAATGGGTAGGGGACCCATTTCTTGCATCATTAGAGAATAAAAATCCTCTAAGTATGAAAGAGGATCTTATTTGGAGCTATATTTCACACTTCCATGTGTGAAAGGAGATTTTTGCACACATGCTTGGCCAAGGTTGACCAAGTCAAACTGCGTTGGCATGAGTTGGAAAGCACAATATGGGACAACGTAGGAGGGAAGATTCTAGAGAAGAGGAAACCCTAATTCGAAATAGGGTCCATGGAGGGAAAGCTCATTGTATAAAAGAGGAGCAAGGCAGCCATTGTGGACATCTTTGATCATTTTACATTGGAGTCTTAGAGACTTGTTGCTGCCTCTTGTTGTTCAGCAGAGATGCAGTGCCTTCGGCCACAAGGGAGTCCTGTTGAGGATTTCCTCTCCTTCTTGAGTAGCTCATGAAGGATTTCACTCATCCTCCATATTCAGGAATTCAGGCCATTAGCTTCAGCCATCTACATCAGCGCAGTTTCTGCAGCAAAGATTGTGCAGTGTGGCCAGGTGTTGCCAGGGAGGTTTCCATACACCATCTGGAGCTAGTTTTCCATTGGAGAGAGGTTCTATTCATTGGAGGATAAACAATTGTGGTTCTTGAACATATCCCATCATCTTTGGCATCAAGCCAACCACATTCCATCATTAGCAGTGCAGTCCCTTCAGTAGACAGCATTTTCAGAGAGGAGACTTGCTGTGAGGGATTGACAGTCACTTGGAGGAGAAGTCTTGGGTGAAAGGATCAGCCTTTCACTTCAGATTTCTATTGGAGGAGGATTCTACATTTTTTGCAGCCATTTCAGCCTTCTCCATGCATTTCCAGTTCTTGAGTAGCTGCTACCCAGCTACTCCATCATTTCTTCAAAATGCCATTTTTGTATAGTTTTCATCCAATCCTTTTAGAGGATTGTTCTTATGTATTTTCAGGGGTTGAGATCTTGCTCCACCTTCTTTATTTGAGCCTACATTTTCATATCTATGTATTTTTATTATTTATACAGTAGTCCCTTATATGAACTGCGCAATCATGGCCTAGGGCTTTGTTTATGCAGCAATATATTTCATATTTTCATGTACAGGTTTTTTGAGGCTTCTAGTGCCTTTCTTGAGTGATCAGTTCCTTAAGGATTTGTATTCTTATATGCTGCTATGTTCTAATATGATGGCCATTACATTCTCTGGGATTCCATGTGTATATGATTCACTGTTATTTCCATTTGATGCATTTTCTTATTTATGTAGCTCTATCTTGAGGTATTCTCAATAGAGTAGCTTTTCCTAATAGGAAATCTCACATAGCTATAGATAGTTCTGTGAAGGGCTAGGTAGCCTCTGGATCTCACCCTCTCTTTAGAGGTGACATATCTGGAAAATGCCCCCACAGTCTATCTCTGGAATAGACTTGTGACATTTCTGAAAAAGGGATATTACAGTGGTATTATAGCATCGAACTGGCACAACCTGTGAGTTTGATTTCAGAGGAGAATGATGAAGAAGATGAGATTGATCTCATCTAATTTTGAAATGAAGAAGAGCCTCCCTGAGGAGGAGTAGAAGAAAAGAGGAGGAGAGGAAGGTCCATGCACTTCCTATTCTCTTGAAGACCAGCATGGCAGATGCTTGGATTTCCAGATCTTAAGCAAGTACCTGGGTGATTATAAACCCCATTCTACAACATTCAGGGGAGCTACAGTGTTCCCACATTCTATTCAACATATGGAGGAGAGAAGGCCCTATGGAAAAGAATAAATCAGAGACAATGGGTTTCTATTGTCTACATTTGATGGGGTGACTTCAGCTCGAGCTTGGGAGAAGAAGCTGGATGCAATTTTATTGCTACATCTAGTGGCAGAGAAAGAAGCAGTGGTGATGGAAGCATTGCACATGGAGGAGAAACCCTCTGTTTGGTGGTACAAACCCTTGGTCCATTCAAGGGTATGTTATTTTGGAAACTTTTCTCAAGGGTTGATTCAAACCTTTGATGGAGGGAGGACAAAGGAAGAGGAGCCATTCCACCATGGGAGGAGGATTGCACCAACACTACTACAGCTTTGAAGGAGCAGCCTTCTACATCTGTGGGTGAGGAATCCATTGGATAAAAAGCCATTGCAGCCACACAAAGAGGTCCCAAGATCCACCAAGGTATGAGTAAAGTTCCACTCTCTATTTCAGCAAATAATCTTAAGGATGGTGGAAGTTCATATGAGGAGGTCCTAGGATCAAATCACATGGCCACTTTAGGGCCTCATGATTGCACTGCACTGTGCAAAGGGGTTCAAGGAGGAGGATAACCCTCATCCTCATACATCTTTGATGATTTGCATTCAGCCTTATAGGTGGGAGTGCAAATTTTGAAGGATGAAGTAAACCATGACACCTCCATGGAGAATCATGAAGCAAATTGTAAAACTGGAGGAAGAGACAACTGCTACATCATTGGAGGAACTAGCAGTGCTATTGAATATGGGTGGAGAGGAGACATCACCTCCATCACATTTGGATCTTCATAGGTCCAACATAGTCATGGGAGAGAGGCCTTTCCTAAGAGGTCTCCTAGGAGCTGCATTTCAAACTCTCATGAAATGCAAAGAGCAACGAATTGATGGTAGCCCTCATGGGAGGAGTACCAAAAGAATGGGAAAGATGACAGGATACTTCCATCATTGAGCAGCATAGAGTATGGATGCATGATGTTGATGTGATATCCATATCATTCATCAAATGAGTTGTATGATGGAAGTATGGGAGAGCATCAAAATACTTTGTTGCTTTTCTTGAGAGAGCAAGGTCAGAATTGCTCTAATACTTTGCATGATGTTGCAGAAGGAGGAGATGGCATTATCTCCTTGGTCTTTGATGATAGAGAGGTACTTCCACCTTGGGAGGAGCTTCTTATATATTGCAGCATTATGAGAAATATATTTGACAAAGAACATGTCAAAGGATAGAGCTAGATATCGATGAGAGCCTATGTGCATAGGCCAACATCGTTCTCTCTTTGGAACAGTAACCGATGGATGAAGTGTGCCCAGCGAAAGTGTGGTGGATCCATAACCCACAAGTCCCAGGAACATTTCTTTGTTGCACTTGATAGGAAAAAGGAGGAGAGATGGATGAGGTAGTAGAAGAAGTTATCTATGATACATTCTTCTTGACTTGGATTTCCAAGCATAGGAAGAAGGGTCTTCTTGCTGTAACTAGTTCATTCCTCTTCATGGGAGCATGCCAAACAACTATGGAGGATTCATTCATGGATCCATACATCATCTTTCTCCCGGTATATGGTAAGAGATATGTTTTTACATTGGCTAATTTGTATACTCTTATCAATATTTTTGCAGTGCATGGCTCTACAAGAGGGCAAGCTTTTTAGATTGCTCCATCGATCAAAATTGGGCCAATTTGTATGATGGAGACAACCATATTTATATGGCCTTGGGCAAGTGTTTTCTTTCATGTATGATCAGTGATATATTCAGCCATTTGCTATTTATCAACAGCTATCATGACATACATAGCTATTCATGTAACACAAAACAACTTGCCATGAGATTTTCTTAAGCAGCAGTTTGGGAAAATTGCGCTGTCACTCTTGGGGGAAACTATTGGTACACTCTTGCCACACATGAAACCTTCATAAATTTCCTAATTTTATTTTTTATCATGACTTCCTTGCTGATATGGATCATACTTGTGAAAGAAGCATGATTATGAGAAAGGCACATGAGTTGGATGTGTCTTTGAGTGGGAAAAACTCTCACATTTTTTGCAGTGCATGTTCTAAAGGGAACATGAGAGGAGGCATGGCTACAACCACATATTTGATTAATTGTGGGGTAAGCCATGGGGCTTGGTAATTTTATCCATCCATTGTATTTATATTAGCAGGTTTTTGACCTTATGTTGCTGATTCACTCATCTATTTTACTGTTCAGTAGTAGAGGTGATATTCTGGTACAATACTTGCCATGCTATTTTCTGCAGCTGCGGTGGATGAGGTTGCATTATAACCCTGTGAGGAATGGTTTGCACTTGCTGCACATGGTATAAGCTACATAAAACATTTCATGGGGACATTCTATGGTGATCTTTCCCTATTCATCATAGATGGCATGTCTTGGGCCAGCTAATTTTTCATTGATGGAGGGGAGATTCTTGGGGAACTACTCTTCATTTTGCCATTTTAGGGAAATAAATTTGCAGCCCAAGATCAGAATACACTTAACACTTATCATAAGTGGTGGAGAGGATAGCATGGGGCAAGTTATAGTGCTTTCCATTATCATATTTCAGCCCACCTTCATTTCCGGAGCTCAAGGTGGAGGGGGATTTTTCATGAGTTGTCTTGTTGGGAGGAAAATTATTTTTATTATTGATGGCTTGGGATGAGAGATTCATATTGGGGATGATAATTCCCGTTATATATCATAACTCATTACTCAAGGAGGCCCTTGGACAGCTCTTGTTCCTTCATGGATAGTTACTTCTACATTATAATTGTTTGGGAATGTCCACCCCAAGGCTAGATTGCATATGTTGGAGGGACAGTTTGGAGATTTGATTTATGATATGGCATCCTTTTTCTTGAGGATATCATCACATAAGGATGCTACAGGAGGAAGAGCAAAAAGAAACTCAGTTCATCCTTGCAATTGCTTGAGGGCAAGCAATATTTTGAGAGGGGAGGACTGTAATGTTCCAAATTTTATGGAACATTAATTTTCTTAAAGAGATTAATAAAATGGGTAGGGGACCCATTCTTTGAATAATTAGAGAATAAAAATCCTCTAAGTATGAAAGAGGATCTTATTTGGAGCTGGATTTCACACTTCCATGTGTGAAAGGATATTTTTGCACACATGCTTGGCCAAGGTTGACCAAGTCAAACTGCATTGGCATGAGTTGGAAAGCACAATGTGGGACAACATAGGAGGGAAGATTCTATAGAAGAGGAAACCCTAATTCGAAATAGGGTCCATGGAGGGAAAGCTCATTGTCTAAAAGAGGAGCAAGGCAGCCATTGTGGACATCTTTGATCATTTTACATTGGAGTCTTAGAGACTTGTTGCTGCCTCTTGTTGTTCAGCGGAGCTGCAGTGCCTTCGGGCAGGAGGGAGTCCTGTTGAGGATTTCCTCTCCTTATTGAGTAGCTCATGAAGGATTTCACTCATCCTCCATATTCAGGCATTCAAGCCATTAGCTTCAGCCATCTACATCAGCGCAGTTTCTACAGCAGAGATTGTGCAGTGTTGTCGGGTGTTGCCGGGGAGGTTTCCATACACCATCCGGAGCTAGTTTTCCATTGGAGAGAGGTTCTATTCATTGGAGGATCAGAAATGGTGGTTATTGAACACATCCCATCATATTTGGCATCAATCCAACCACATTCCATCATTAGCAGCGCAGCCCTTCAGTAGACAACGTTTTCAGAGAGGAGACTTGCTGTGAGGGATTGACAGTCACTTGGAGGAGAAGTCTTGGGTGAAAGGATCAGCCTTTCACTTCAGATTTCTATTGGAGGAGGATTCTACATTTGTTGCAGCCATTTCAGCCTTCTCCATGCATTTCTAGTTCTTTAGTAGCTGCTACCCAGCTACTCCAGCATTTTCTGCAAAATTCCATTTTTGTATAGTTTTCAGCCAATCCTTTTAGAGGATTGTTCTTATGTATTTTCAGGGGTTGAGATCTTGCTCCCCCTTCTTTATTTGAGCCTACATTTTCATATCTATGTATTTTCATTATTTATGCAGCATTCCCTTATATGAACTGCGCAATCATGGTCTAGGACTTTGTTTATGCAGTAATGTATTTCATATTTTCATGTACAGGTTTCTTGAGGCTTCTAGTGCCTTTCTGGAGTGATCAGTTCCTTAAGGATTTGTATTCTTAAATGTTGCTATGTTCTAATATGATGGCCATTATATTCTCCAGCATTCCATGTGTATATGATTCACTGCTATTTCCATTTGATGCATTTGCTTATTTTTGTAGCTCTATCTTGAGGTATTCTCAATAGAGTAGCTTTTCCTAATAGGAAATATCACATAGCTATAGATAGAGTCTGTGAAGGGCTAGGTAGCCTCTAGATCTCACCCTATCTTTAGAGGTGACATATATGGAAAATTCCCCCACAGTCTATCTCTGGAATAGACTTGTGACATTTCTGAAAAGGGGATATTACATCTCACATTAAAGAAAGTGGCACAATGCCTTGAGCAATACCCTGTAGGAAAACTGTGTCACCCCGAAACCGTCTCTTGGAACCTCCTCTTACTTCCTATTCTATGGGAAAGAAGCCATTTTACCAAAAAACCTATACCTACCTACCCTAAATTTTTCGTAAAAGTCATGAGGTGCACCCTGTCCCCCCATGTAGACCTGAATTGACACACTGCTCAAACTGGAGGAAGAAAGGAAAAATGCGAGGGAAAATTTTGTTGTGCAAAAAAATTGAATCAAGAGATGGTTAGATAAAAAAATACGTAGGAAATAAATAGTTCAATGTGGCTGACCTATTCCTAAAATGGGACAAAGCACATGAGGACAAAGGTAAGCAGACCAAATTTTAGGCCCTGTGGATTAGTTCCTTTCAGGTTAAGGAGAAGATTGGCCAACATACCTACAGATTGAAAACCTTGGAAGGGAGGGCTGAACCCATCCCTGTAAATGGCCATGACCTTAAATTAAACTTCACTTAGCAGCTCTCGTGGCTGCTTCCCCTACCTTTGTACTATAGTTTCCTTTTCTGTTTTTTTTCCTGTTGCTTCAATGTTTTAAATTTGGTTTCATTCTAGTTCATGTTTTTAATTCCAATAAAAGGCCTACTCTAAATAAAAAATTCTGGAGCATCACTTAAGTTAGACACCCTAGGGTTGAGGTAGCCTCTACGCTAGTGGCTAAGTTGTACTTATTTATGTGCTTACACTTGATCATCCCTAAATTCACGACCAAGGCAGAGGGTTGCAATCCATTTTAGTGGTGAAATCTAGTCATCCATGACACCCTATCCTTAAACAGTAATCCCCTACCATTAACTTGGCTATGCATTTGGAATGAATTGGTTTGTTCGTCTAACTCAAAAAATGACAAAGGAATTTTTTTTAATGAGCAACACATGTTTCAGAAAACAATAAATTCTAAGAAAAACTAGAAACAACCTCTCTTGCAAGTAAAATAAGTCGGGATCATTCATCTGCCCAGGCTAATAAATTCCATATAAATAAGTTTCAATGAGAACATGTGAATAAGTGACAATTAGCACATAAATAAAGTCAAATAAGGGCAAAAGGATTGAGAAAAGCTTCCTACAAAGAGAGGCAATGCAACGAATCCGTAGGGGTGTTGTCCAGGCTCACTAAAAGTATAGCAACTTTTGTGATTTATAGGTAGTGACTCCACTGGGGTACTGTTCAGGCTCCTTGGGAACAAATAAAAACCAAATATATGTAACCAATATATCGAAAATCTATACAGTTCATATCGTTATCCAAAACCCTATGTCGAGCCATCGGGAAGGTCTTTACCCTATGTGTTAACAAGTCGAGTCAAGGTAGCTAGGGACTGTTGATCTATACTAAGGGAAATCTGGAGGCGTAAGTGGGACCCACAATCTTGAAATGAAGAACTCCTAAAGGTTAACCTAACCCTGATATTAAGCATACGTAGAGATACTAAGGTTCTTCCAGTGAATCGCCAATTGTTGTAGCCACTTCAGCAACCCTAAAAATTTCCTAACCCTTCAAAATTTTGGAGCCTCTACATTATATCCATATTCATCTCTCACTCCCAAAGCTCTACCTTGACATTCCAGTAGTTATTCAACCCCCCTTTTGGTCCATTCATAATTCTATATTTCAGAGACCTAAAGATCATTTTTTTGGCTTAAGTCGCAGGTCACATCAAGTGAGTGTTCTTGAGCTTAGAACTTGCGACCTTGTAACCTACTCCATTTTTTTCCTAAGTTAGTTTTCCAAATTGAAAAAAAAAAAAATTGCAACCTTTCACTCATCCTGCGAATATGCGACCTAGAGGCCTCACTCAGGTGAGGTCGTTGGATTGCAAGGTCGCAAAACCCTGTAACGATAAAATTCCCCACTCGTGCGACCTTGCGACTTGGCGACCTCAAAATGGTCACAAGGTTTCATAGATCACGTAGGTTTCAAATGGTCAAATAAGCCACCTTTTCGACCCTTGCAACTTTACGGCCTCGACAAAGGTCACAGGGTCACATAGTTCACTAGGTCGCAAGAGGAAAACCCTGTGCCCCGTGAGACCTCTCTGACCTAATTAAATCATCACATGTGTGACCTTTTTATATATAGTAGCTTGAAATCATTTTTCATTCATCCAGTTCATTAGAGCGCTCGAGAGGCTTGGCGATTGAAAGGGCACGTGACTTCCTTGGCTATTGAAAGGGCGCGTGACTTCCTCTAGGTAGGTGATATTTCCCCTTCCTACAATCATTTCATTTTTCCATGTGTTCCCCTCTGTCACCCAACCTTCCTCCTTCCATAATGGTAGGGTTTTATTCGCCTCCAGCAAACCTTCTTAGCCCCATTTTGTCCTTGAAAACCCCCCATCTAAGCATTTGATCACCCTACCTTCTCTTCCCTAGAAACTAAGCCAACTTCTCACCCATTTTTCCTTATTCAGCTTCAGCTAGAGTTTTTTTGGTCCAAAGGGCCCTTAAACCTAATAATTGAGCCTCGATGCCTTCCCCAAACCACCCTGGTAGACAAGTCATACGAACAAAAGCCGTGATAGAAAAATTGTTGTGACCTATGACCTATACGACCTACGTGACCTACGACCTCATCTACTGTGTGACTGAGTGACCTCATGACTTGTGAAACCACTGCAACATATTCCTCCATGAAACCTACGACTAGTGCAACACGTTCAAGACTATGACCTAACTTCCAAGTCATGTAGTCGCACTCCTATTCATTCTCATTCAGTGTGACCCCCTCATTTGTGTGACCCTGTGACTTGTCCTAGGTAGAAATCCTCCTTGAGACTTTATTAAACATTCATAAGCCTTGATTTATTATTTCATTTCCAGTATTCACACTATTCATGTCATCTCTCTTATCGTGGGACTATATGTTTGACATGCCAAGCGACATTGAGCTCAATTTCATTTTGATTTCCTCCTTCTCTGGAAAATTGGCACCGTCGGTAGTCTAGCCTTCCTGAAGGCCGAAGGATCTCTGAAGGGAGTGCACAAGAAAGTTACCATATCCCACCACCTCCCATTTACAGAGACATTGCATGGAAACTCAACAAAATCACCAAGCTATCTTGGTTTGATATTTATGCAGTTTTTTCCAAACAAGTCATCCTAGAGAACTAAGAATACTTACAGGTGTACATCAATGTCAATAGGTATAAGCTCCAAAAATTGGCCTCACATCCTCCTATTTTTCCATGTGCGAAATCCATCGAGTGGATTCTACAAAATACAGATACAGATTGGTGAGTGGTGAGGAATCATACAGGTGAATCTTTCACATCCATATATTCGACATATATTACTTCTTATTACAGGTTTCCATAAAAGGAGGAATCATTCAATACCTGATGGTTTTTAGATTTCAAAATTCCAACTAAGTACTTTCTAAGGAATTGGTGGCAAGATCCTTCCAAGTTCCGAGTAAAGAACGACCAAGTATACAAGAAGGAAATTCTAAAAAAAAGTCTACCAACTCATCATCGCAAATGATGAATCGATTGTATGGAAGGGCTGACATCGATGCCTTCCATAGGACATGGTTTCCTATTATATATTTCATTGACACTAGAGGTATGTTATGAAACCAACTCCAAAAATAGAAGAAAAGAGAGATCAATGCCTTAGAAATAGCCTCTTCGAGGGGGTAACCTCTAATACATTACATAAATGAATAATTCTTGGATGATACAAATGACCAAAACCTCCTTCTATATATAGAAGTCCATGGGGCCACAATATAATCCTATCCAACCTAAAAATAATAATTTAAGGGCACAATAATAACAATATTGGGGTTACAGGGGTACAACAATAACAATAAGGGGGCTACACTAATAACAATAAGGGACTAAACTTAGTAATATAGGGACCTAACATGCCCCTTTCCTTCAAAAAATTGTTGTCCTCAATGCTTGAGTAGCTCTGGGTGCTTATGCATAAAATTTTCATCCTCCCATGTAGAATATTCAGTGGGTAAGTTCTTCCACTTGATGAGATACTCTGAAATTGATCGATTTCGTAGTTGTCAAGTTCTTGTTTCTGTGACCGCTTAAGGTTCTAGTATGATTTTTCCTTCCTCATCAAGTTCTGGAAATATTTTTTTAACTAGAAGATTTTCACTTGTAACCTTCTTTAAGAATGAAACATGGAAAACTGGATGCACTCACAAGGAAGCAGGAAGCTCCAATTTGTATGCCATAGTACCAATATTTTGCAACACCTTGTAAGGACCATAGTACTTTGGCGATAATTTATTATCCTTCTCACCTTGATTGAGGGACATTTGTTTGTATGGTTTTAGCTGTAAAAATACCCAGTCTCCTACATCAAAACTTCTCTCGTTGCGATGTTGATCTGCCTGTTGTTTCATTCGATTTTGTGCCAAATTTAGGTTATCCTTTAAGAGTTGGAGAACTTCTTGTTTATGCTCGATGTGATCTTCCACTGCTTGAACCTTAGAATTTTCTCTTAAATATGATGTGATGGACGATGGATGATATCCATAAAGTTCCATAAATGGGGTCATTTTTGCTGCAGTATGGAAGGAAGTGTTATACCACCATTCAGTGAGAGGTAACCACTTGACCCATTTTGTTTGTTTAACAGATACAAAAAAATGAAGATATCCTTCTAAACATTTATTCACTATCTCAGTTTCACCATTGGATTGAGGATGATAAGATGAGCTATGAGCTATTTGAGTACCCAAACAATAAAATAACTCCATCCAAAAATTTCTAGTAAAAATGGGATCTCTGTCGCTTACAATAATCTTTGGGTTTCCATGTAGCTTTTGAATTAGGTCCATAATTTTAGTAGCAACTGTACATGCTTTAAATGGATGAGATAATGCAAAGAAGTGTGCATACTTGGTAATTCTATCAGCTACCACCATGATGACACTCTTTCCTTCAAACTTGGGTAAACCTGTGATAAAATCCATTGAAATATCCTCCCAACGTTGACTTGGAATGGATAAAGGTTGTAGAAGACTCGGGGTCTTAATTTTCTTAACTTTATTTTGCTGGCAAACGAAACATTGCATTACAAACCTTTCAATATCATATTTAAGGCCATCCCAAAAAAATTTCTTCTCACCCTGTGGTGAGTTTTTAAAAATCCTGAGTGTCCTCCTAAAGGAGAAGTGTGCAATTCAAAAAGAATATTTTGTTTTAGTAGGGAATTCTGACAAAGATATAAGTGATCTTTGTACCATAAGGAATCATTTTTCCAACTAAATTTATCAGATGTACTAGGATCTTGCTGCAACTTTTGAATGAGTGTCCACACTTCTTCATCCTTCTTCCATTCATTCCTTTCTTCGGTTATCCAATTTGGTTGGATAATAGAAATGGCACAAAGTAGTGCTTCCACCTCTTCATTATTTCTTGAGAGTGCATTTGCAACAACATTTAGCTTCCCTTTTTGTATATTATTTCAAAGTCATAACCTAACATCATTGTGACCCATTTTTTCTTCTCTTCTGAAGATAGTCTTTGTTCCAAAAAGTGTTTAAGACTATCATGATCATTTTTTACCTTGAAGTGTCTTCCCATTAGGTAAGGTCGCCATTTCTTTACTGCATGTAGTATTGCTAAAATGTCCTTCTCATAAATATCTTTTTGTAAATACTTTCCTTTTATTGGAAAAATTTCAAAAGAAATGGGTCTTCCTTCTTGCATTAAAACAACACCAATTCCATTTCCCGAGGCATCACATTTCACAATAAAGTTTTTTGTGAAGTCTAGTGTAGTTAAGACCGGTGCTAGGCACATTGCCTCTTTAAGATGTTCAAAGGCCTTGGTTGCTTCAGGAATCCATGAAAATGCATATTTCTTCAATAATGTTGTTAGAGGTGCTTCTATTCTCCCATAATTCTTAACAAACTTGCAATAATACCCTGTTAACCCGAGAAATCCTCGCAACTACTTTATGTTTGTGGGGACTTTCCATTCCTTAATGGCTTTAATTTTTTTAGGGTCTACCTTAATACCCTCGTGAGATACAATATGACCCAGATATACCACCTCTTGTACTCCAACGAAACATTTGGATGTTTTTGCATATAATTGTTTCTCCTGCAATAGTTTGAGAACCCTGTCAACATGTTGAACATGATCCTTCCAAGACCTGTTGTAGATTATTATATCATCAAAAAATACTAGCACAAATTTTCTAAGAAAGGGTTTGAAAATGGAATTCATCAACCCTTGAAATGTATAAGGTGCATTGGTAAGGCCAAAAGTCATGAAAAAAAATTCATAATGACCCTCATGAGTTCGAAATGTTGTTTTCGGAATATCTTCAGTCTTCATTCTAATTTGATGTTATCCTAAACGAAGATCCAACTTGGTAAAATAAATTGCTCCATGTAATTCATCCAATAATTCATCAATCACAGAAATGGGAAATTTATCTTTAATAGTGAACTTATTGAGCTCCCTATAATCCGAACACATGCGCCATGATCCATCCTTCTTGTGCACCAATACTACTGGAGCAGAGAAAGAACTTTGACTAGGTTGAATTACACCAGCCTCTAACATTTCTGCAATCATATGTTCAATTTCGCTCTTTTATACATAAGGATATCAATAAGGCCTAATGTTTGGAGGAACACTTCCTGGAATCAAATGAATAGCATTATCATGATCACGAATAGGTGGGAGTCCTTTGGGAGTTTCAAACACCTTGGAATTATTGTCCAAGATGTTTTGGAGATCTGCAGAAATAGATGATTTTGATGTTGGAACTTCTAGTGAGCATAATTGTGAAATTACGCCTCATTTTTATTTCTTCAGAAGCTTTGTCATGAAATTATAGCTTATTATCTTTCCCGGCTTCCCTGAGATACCCTGTAATTTGACTTCCTTTCCTTCTGAAAATATTTCAAGAAAAGTTCTTGAAAATTAAAAGCTATCATCCCCAAAGATTGTAACCATTATACTCCTAGTACAACATCAGCGCCTCCCATTGGAATGCATTGGAATATTGAATACATATTCCCCCATGGTTAGCTTGATATTATGGCATTTTCCAAAGAAATTTATAGTTCCTCCATTTGCAACCATCACTTGACATTCTGGTGCTGAGTATAGGAAACAATTCAATTCCTTGGCTACCTTACAATGAATAACATTATGGGTTCTACCTAAATCCTGCAGTCTTTAGTCTCCATTACAATCGCCAGAGTTAGGATCCATGAGAGGCGGTTAGTCCATGTCACGAAATACACAAGGAGCGTTGAACCTAATGTCCAACAATCTCCCCCCCAACGCGAGCCGGGTGAGTTTCGAACTCGATACTTATCGCTCTGATACCACTTGTTGGAATCACAATTTTCGTTAGACCAAAACCTGCAGGCTTTAGTCTCCATTACAATCACCAGAATTAGGATCCACGAGAGGCAGATAGTACATGTTGCGAAACACACGAGGAGTGTTGAACCCAATGTCCAACACTTTTATCTTGAGAGTTTGAGGAGTGGTAATTCCTGCCAATGCATTACACTATATGGTCAGACTCATTTCCTCCTCTTCTAGGGTTGGTTCCTGGTGTATATCCTCTTCTTTTGAAGTTTATTTTTCAGTTTCTTCTTCCTCTTCACAATCTATGTAAAATAATTTCTTCTCGGCACACTTATGACCTTTAGTGTATTTTCTATCGCAACTATGGCAAAGCCCTTTTTCTCTTTTTTCTTCCAATTTTTGTGGTGTCAACCTTGTAGGTTGTGGAAGTCTAGGAGTAGCAACACTTCCATCTTTATATATGTGAGTGGTAGGCTTCCTTGTCGCCATAATTTTACATTAAATTTTTCTTGCCAACCTAAATGCCTTTTCCAATGAATCAGGTTCCCAAACATGAACTTCATGTTGGATGTTATCCTTCCAAGTCCCTATGAAGACATCAATCCTATGTTCCTTTGGAATATTAGTTACCCTTATATTCAATTTTTGGAAGTCCTCAATGTGTTGCACCACTAAACCCTTTTGTTTGAGATTTATCAATTGGCTAAAAAAGGTGTTGATTTTTGTATCCTCATAATGTGCTATAATTTCCTCCATAAAAATTGACCAAGTGACAATTTTTTTACGGGAGCAAAGCCATCAATACCATACAAATGTATTTTGTTCTAAATGTAAAGTTTCAATGCGTACCTTTTGTGTGTTTTGCACATTATTGAGATCAAAATATTTCTCCATCTGTAGTATCCATGTTACAGGATCCTTCCCATCAAAATTCCTCATATCCATATTTGGAATATGATGGTTCTTCCATCCAACATTAGATTTTATGAAATCATGATTAACATTTATTTTTTTCTCATCATGGGTTTCCTCTACTATCTTTTCGCCATTAGGAATCAATTCTTGTATCAACTTTTTCAAACCCTCCATGTCTGATTTTAGATCATTCTTAATTTTTTCCATGTTGTCTTTCATTTTTCATCGATCTTAGCATCCATGTCATCCATCTCATCTTCCATGCTAGCTTCCATGCCATCCATCTTATTTTTTGTTTCTCTTTGCGAGAGCGAAACTTGGTGCACTTGCTCTTGTAATTTTGATATGTCATGTCGCATTTCTTCATCTTCATGAGTCATAGTAGAGACTTCTGAAGGCTTAGTGGGTGTTGAATTATTTTTAAGTGGAATTTTAGTACCCAATACTGATATCTATGCTACAATATGCCCTTGGAATCAATTCAAACTGATTTTTCACACAAGACTTATACAATTCGAAAAACAAATACACACCTTTTTCTTACTTTTGAGGAGCTTGATATTGAAACTGAATTATCTCTGTAATTTCAAATCTTAAATAACTAAAATTCAGGCATGTAGTAGCCCTCTTAAGCTTCTTTCAAATGTCATAGGTCTGACCTCATTTTGATTCTTAAAAGAAAATTTATACCCAATATCCCACAATGAACTAATTATGGACCAGTTCAGTAGGGAAAAATTGTACAACGTGCCATGTGTCATCGTTTCCTCCTTCACCTCTAAAATTGATATAAAGGAAACTTCAATCCATGTGATTGTGGCCACTTTTTACAAAATTCCAATCTGATGCTCAGAGAGAGAGTTATGAATATTTTCCCATGGTCACCTCTTTGAGATGAAATTTGGGAGCCTAAAACAACTCTAACTTCCACAGATGATATCTCCGAAAATATTGTGAATCAGCCTCTGAAATGTTTCCATGACATTCCTCGGGATTTAATCTACATGTTGTAAAAATTTCAGCTTCTGAACCCACGTACAAAAATAATTATTGCAAAAATTCCATGATGACATGTTTTGGTTAAATTCAGAAGCCTACAAAAAGACCTAACTTCCACTGATCATATCTCTGAAAATGTTGCGAGCCAAGATCTGAAATTTTTCCAATAAGTTCCTCAATATTTCTTCTTCGCGCTCTAAAACATTCAGCTTCTGAACCTTCGTAGAAAAAAATTTATAGAAAAAATTCCATGATGACTTGTTTGGAGTAGCGAAACCCTAGAATCCAAAGCTCTGATACCAATATTATGAAACCAGCTCCAAAAATAGAATAAAAGAGAGATCAACGCCTTAGAAATAGCCTCTTAAAGGGGAAAACCTCCAATACATTACATAAATGAACAATTCTTGGATGATACAAATGACCAAAACCTCCTTCCATATATAGGAGTCCATGGGGCCACAATATAATCCTAGCCAGCCTAACAATAATAATGTAAGGGCACAATAATAACAATATTTGGGTTACAAGGGTACAAAAATAACAATAAGGGGGCTACACTAATAACAATAAGAGACTAAACTAGTAATATAGGGACCTAACAAGGTACAATTCTAAACTGGGCTAGCATCCTAGTTTCCACATTAAGGACTAATATCATTGCAACAAAAATTCCTGAGGCAGACCAACCGTCAGAATTATACATGGCCTCGTATCTAATGGATGAAATTTGTGCGAGATGTAATTTTTACCATTGGATCTACAACTAGACTATGACTACTGAGGAACCTATACACTGACACTATAAGATCTTATGGAACCCAGGCTATAAAAGTATACATGAGTCTACCTCTGAGACGTTCATCGTCCCATTATACCGGTTGCTTGTCAAATAATACCCTCCATGCATGTCAAATAGGGCCATGGAAACTCTCGTTAAAGTGGCGCATTGGTTCCCCATCCTCACACTCATCAGGGTATTTGGCTCATATAAAACCCCTCACGCACTTCCTAGATTTTTCACAGATAAGTTACTGTTGTAGGAGGTAGGTTATCAAATGACCATCAATTATTAAAAGACACTGAGTAAAGGGAAGAATAAATCATGGCGCACCTTCCCTCTCACCATTGGGGCATACGTAGTTGAAAACTTTAAGGAAGTTGACGTAGAATCTAAGGAGATGAAGGGGTTCTATTTTTTGACTTTGAATCACTAGACCTATGACCTTAATAGGGTGGTAGTATCTCATTTCAAGAAGGCCAAATTCAATTTTTCATACCAACACACCAGGGATCCCCATGACAACAAAGTTAGAAACTGGTATAACATAGGCCACTAGCTCAACCCAAGTAAACAAAAAGAAGAGGAGGACGAGCAAGCTGGACATTCATAGGAGAATGTAAGCCTACGTTAAAGGTAAGCTTCACTCAAGAGAAAGAAAGAGAAAGAAAATTCAGTAGGGAAACTAAATAAGCACAAATGAAAAGAAACAGAAGAGTACCCGAGTAGCCAAGATGAAGGTGAATATGACGAAACATTAGAGCAAATAAATGTGACCTTATCCAAACAGAAGTAAGAGCTCAAGAGGAAAAGAGGAGAAGAACTAAAACGGTCGCAAAAATCAGAAGACCAGAATTAGAAGAAACGACGAGTGGATGAAAGAAAGAAGAAACAACAAGAGGAGGAACAACTGAAAAGACAAGAAAAGAAGCAAAGAGCCTGAGAGGAAGAAGAGAAGAAAAGTCAGGAACAGAAATCTTAGGAGGATCGTAAATTAGAAGAAGAACTAAAGAAGATATAGGAAGAGGAAGAGCAATAAAATAAGAGATTGGAGTATGAACATAGGAGAAATGTTGAAGAAGAAAATAAAAGAAAGGAAGAATAGGAACAAAAGAAACAACGGGAAGATGACAACAAGGAAACTCTAGAAGCATCTGAAAAACAATGACAACTCAATAAGAAAGTTGAGCTATCTCCAATAGTTGTTTCCCCATCCACTCCCATTACCAAAGGGAATTTTCCTCTTAGGGAGTTTGGAATTCCAAATGAGGTGGAAGAGGAGGTGCTAGACCTTTCCAGGTTTACCTTCGATCAAGTCAATCACAAGATCATGCAAGAAATAAGGAAATTTTGTGCTAGGAACCCTATGAAGACTTTGTTTGTGACCATGGAAAAGGAAATTGTCTTAGATATCACAATGAATATTGAAATGATCATCTTGGTAGGGAACTCCTTTGTAACTTCAACTAAGTTGAATGTTGGCAGAATGAGAAAGCATATTACAGAACTCCAAGGAAATCTCTATTCATTTGAAAAAAGATATGTCAAGGTAGAAGTGGACCGAAGGAAACTAGAAGAATAAAATATATCACTTCGCTTATCTCACTAAAGCATGAAGGAATTGCATGCCTCAATCAAGGAATAAGTTGAAACCATCAAAGGAGCCATGTAGGTATTTTATGAAGAGATTATAAAGTTGCATCACATGTTGGCCCCTACCCTTGTCGTAGAATCTAACACAAAAGAAAAATCCTCCATGCTGAAAGAATTTTTTACAGCTCTAGACAATATTCATGAATGTACAAATAAGTATCTAGAGGCACCGACAGCTATTCCAAAGAAATATTGGATTCCCACCCAGAACGAAAAATTTCAGCTATGCATCAAGATGTGTTCACAGGATAAGCTGGCTAGAGATGTTGACAAGGTCCTTGTCTCTTACAATCATCGTTTAGGAGGTTGGAGTAAGTGATCAAGGTCCATGGGGTTACTTCTATCAGAGCAGTTGGAGGAGTGAGGAAGCAGGAGGAAATCTTACAATAAGATAAAACATTTCTCGACCCATTCAGGTAAGTTTCCAACATAAGTGATGTGCACGTCATGAAGGATAACATTACACATTACGTAGTAGAGCCATTGAGGATGTACAAGAAGCTGGTAACTCTATCCAATCATATCAACGTCAAGAGAGGTACCCTCATTCTAGACAGCCTTGAATGCCTCCTTAGACATGATGAATAACAACAGAATATAGATCCAATAGTTGTTGAATACAAGCTTTGGAAGACCTACCTTGTGGAGCAGCTACACACGAATGCCCAAGAATTATATATTACTAAATTATTAGGGTATAATTAGCCTATTTTGTTGTGGATAGAAAGCTAGTGTAGAGTAGAAAAAACTAGGAATTTGAAGGTTCACGAGGAATTCTAAGTGTCATGAGGAAGTCCAAAAGTCATGGGTAGACTAAGAGTCACCCTATTTTTAATAAATACACCCTCATGGTTGATTTGTATTTGAAACTTGAGAGTTTATGGTAAAATTTGCAAGTGAAAGTATTAAGGTTTTTAAACACTTATGTCAATTTCATTAACACATTAACATACTTTAAAACTTATTTTTTCATAAAATAAATAAGACATTAGTACCATAATAGTATACACAAGACAAAAAATGATGAAGGATTTCACCCCTCCTGGGCTACATCTCCTAGTCTTTCTTCCAATGGTTGGGCCTCTTTCATTATGCTAACAAAATATTTTTACGTCAAGTTACAGCGCTCATAATGCTAAAACAATGCCTCCAATGGCTCCAGAACATTCAAAAACCCCTAGTTGGGCTCTCAAAAAAAGGTTAAAATATGAATAAGTTATGCTCCAAAGAAGTTTTCTACTAAATTTCTCACAATTCTCACTTCCTTGCTATTTGTCCTACATTTTTTGACTTTTTTGACCATGTGGAGTGACAAATTTACCCTGTGCTGGCGAGATTCCTGCCGCACTAGGTGCAAATTGTTGAACACTTAATTTCCTATGCCGACCATGAACCGAACAAAACACATCACTTGGCTTCTTCATAACCATTAGATCCGGGTTGGTTGGTTGAATAAATGCATTAATTATTTTTAACCATACTCTGCATTCAATCATAGTTTAATCTTGGCACGAGTTGGGGTTAGTAGGAACCCTGCCCAAGGCAAGTTCTGCTCCCCCACCCATTAACCAACCGTGACAACAGTAATTAATCGTTGTTGCATGTGACCACGTTTACCGCTAAAACTATCTGATGGATGTTAGACCACTGCCAACATAAAACTTACATGTATCTGCAAACTGTTGCCATGTGAACTCCTCTGACCATCGGGCTAACCGTCGAACCCCAACACAAAATTTTTGGTGCTCCGACCTTTGATAAACGTTTTTTTATATGGTTTTATGGTGTATAATAAATATTTTGTCAGTTCAGTGATTATGGTAATATAATTTGGGTTATACATATTATATCATTTGGGGTAGGGGTTAACCCCGAACCCCTTGTTTCCCACCATGTTGCATGGGTTGGGTGGACCGAGAGTTATGGGTTAACCCTGGTCCCAACCCCCCAATGCAACACTTAGAAAGTTTAAATATGCAATGTGCCCATAGTATTATAAGAACCATTGTAATAGGACTGGTGGGAGGCTCTATTGGTATGCGTGAGGTATCAGTTTCGAACCACATGGAGGTAGCTTGACCCCATAACAAAATTTTACACTAATGAGTGGAGGCCACGTGGTAGCCACTGATTGGTCCACATGGCACTCCCTCATTGGGCCACCTCAATAAACCATTAACCAATCAAACAACACTAAATCTCGACCAATAACATCGTGACAAGTGGCAGTAAACGACTGGTCCATAAAAATAGATAGTCAACCCAGTCAAATGGCTAGTCAATTTATGGACTACTGACTAGGTGTACCTGCACCCAATTCCAAAAAATTTATTATTTCCCAATTTGGACATAACGCAATATCGGGAAAATATGATGTTGGATTTGAGTGAAACGACTTGTGTCGAATTAAGAGCAATGAGATCTACGCTTTGGCATTATTTTTGAGCCAATATGAGAAATTTGAATTTTGAGCAATAAACTGATCCACCAGATCATTCCTCCCCGCTGGAATATTTTGGACCTCTAAAATCTCTTTTATCAGTCAACTAATAGATGAGGGTACAACTCCCTCAACCTTCTAGTCTTAATTCATTGAACCTTGCTTGAATTTGACACTTTGAGCTTTTCATGAAAATAAATCATTTTCCCCGATTTTGGAGTCCTTTTCTTGTTGTCATGGATGACATATTGCTACAATTTCCTAGAATATGAAGAACAACAAACTGCCTTTGAAGGAACAAACCCATTCCCTCCTCAGTTTTAAATCAAAGCAAACTTAAACAATCTTAAATTCTTCTCACCTTGAACATTGTCGACATGACGATACTTAACATGTCTAGCATTGCACTTGCCTCAAATCTTGAACAAATGTGATCACCATTTCCATGCACCCCATAGGAAGAAATTTTGGAACAAATGTCCTCTTTTTCAAAGTTCTTTTGCATTTATTCTTTGACCCCTGCATTCTTTAACACTAGCATCTTGTTCACACCAATGTTCAACAATGATGCATGCTGCTGCAAATTCACTTCACCTTGTTTACCTCTTTTAGGAGGCAACATGTTAGACTCTTGAAACATATTATGACATTCATTAGCAACCTCAATGAAATAAGATTTTGCATTTGATTCGTATCCTTGAAAGGCCTCATTCTCTACATTTTTATGCTTGAACATTAACAATGCAAAATTCTGACTACCATTAACAAGTCTCTTCCAGGGAAAATTTTAGGGGCGAATTTTTTATATAAAACCCCTTTTGTATAGTTTTATATAGTTAGCCCTATAATTATTTTAAAAATAATTAATTATTAGTTGTTAGCCCAAAAAAAAAAATGCACATAAACATTAAACCATGGATTCGCCTTTGCGATTTTCTAGTTTGGAGCGGATTTGAATGGCATTCACCACGATTTACTAGGGAGGAGGGGGATTGGATTTACATTTGCCCCCATTTTTTACAGGTTGGGGATTCACTATTTCAATAAAATTATGGTATTCTCATGGACACATAATAATCCATGCCGACGAAGTTGGTATGGAGTTGGGTGTGAGAAAGGCCGGGTAGTGAGGCTTGTGCTCCAGGATCTCAACCTCGTGGGTCTGGCATTCTCATGGACACATAATAATCCATGCCAATGAAGGTGGTGTGGAGTTGAGTGTGAGAATGGTCGGGTAGTGAGGCTTGTGCTCTAGGATCTTGACCTCATGGGTCCGATTGATACCTTAGAAGGTCTCCATGAGCTCAGAATTCTAAGCTTGAATAGAAATTCACTCAGTGGCACCATTCCTAATTTTTTGAACTGGTGAAGTCTTAAGTTCCTGTTTCTCTCTGATAACTATTTCTCAGGTCCCTTTCCTTCTACCAATTCTTCATTATATCGTCTCTTGAGATCGGATGTATCAAACAATCATCTCAGTGGGAAAATACCATCGATTCTTACTTCATTGACCCATTTTCTTACTCTAAGGCTTGAGAAAAATTAGTTCTCTGGCAGAATTTCAGAGTTGATGTTGCCCAATACTATTGAAGAATTCAATGTTTCAGACAATAGACTCAATGGCATGATACCTACAAGTATGTCTAGTTTTCCAAGCTCTGGGTTTGTGAATAATGAAGCATGTTGTGGAAGTCCCTTGTAGAGTTGCAATGAAAGTAACAATGCAAGCTCTGATTCTTATCCCTACATGGCCTCCAACCCCTCCATGATTTCAGGCTCACTACCATTGCAGAGAGAGAAATAATAGCTTTACGCAATTCATCAAAGGTGATAGTATAGCAACAGTTGTGGGTAACGTTGCAGTTTTATCACTCATAGGATGTGTAATATTCTTCTATTACTGTAAAAATAAGGGTGTAAAACAGAAGAAACCTAAGCCTGCCCAGAGATGTCCAATGGATAGGTTAGTCGTGCATTATTTAGATTTTTGTCCTAATAATCAGTCTATTGCTTCAATAAAATGCAAGCTTATCTTCTTTGATGATGGAAGACCTTTTGAGATAGAGCATCTCCTATGAGCTTCGGCCGAAATGCTAGGAAAGTGTAACTTTGGAAGTGCTTAGAATGCTATTATGGAAGATGGATCTGTTGTTGTTGTCAAGAGATTGGAATATTTGCAAGGTATTGGAAGGAAGGAGTTTGAGCAACATATGGAGCTCATGGGAAGTTTGAAACATCAAAATGTAGTTAATTTAAAGGCTTATTATTTTGCTAGAGATGAAAATCTTCTGGTCTATGACTATATGCCAAATGGGAGTCTGCATACACTTCTTCATGGTATCTATACATTCCCCACTCCCTCATTCCTTTATCTTTTATAGGTAATATTCTACCATGTAGCTCAGATTTCAATTCTAAGGCAAGTTTGTTTCCCTATGTTTTATATTATGAAACCATCTGTAATAGCATCCAATATGTAGACGCGATTTTTTTTTATTTCCTGCAACATAGAAAACAACATATTATAGAAATGGATGTTTACAGGTTCACGTAGGCTATCATATTCATAGGGGTCATTTGTTTCCTTTTCTTATTCATTCATTTTGATTCAGTGTATCATTCAAATGAGACAAAGGAATCCATATATATAGCCCTATTCCCTTTTAAATATTATTCATTAGCAACACTACGCTACAAAGCAACGAACTCTAGTCTAGAACTCAAAACACCAAGCTTTAAGAGCAATAGATTCAAGATTTGAAACAACAAATTCTAGTTTCTCTACCTACCTAAATACTTAGGTTATGATCCAACGATTATAACAAAATAATGAAGTCTTTTATTACCTAACTTAATATTGACATCTATAGACAAGTAATCCCTTGACATTAGTCTACTACTCCATTGTGGATGTTAAGGTCATCCATTGATGTCAACATCAATCCAACCATCTTGCCAGTACGTGGAATTGGAAATTTACCAGTATTTTTAAACATCAACTTCAAGAATTTCATCACCAAATTCAGTCTTCAATTGTGGGAAAGTTTGTTTACCTAGGTTTCGTGTGGTGTTGCAGAGGGTATCCGCGATCTCATGTTGTGAATATATTTCAACTTCCTATGCAACCAAAAGTTTTGAAATAGATATTTTTCACTTGTTGTAAGCTATTGAAACTTTCAGTTATTTCCTTGTGAGATTTTTACTGAAACTTTTTTTTATTGTTATTACTGAATTTGGTTTCACTCTCATTCCTTGGGTTAAAACTTAACTTTTAATTTGCAACAAAAAAACTACATGAGGCCACATAATAGCTATTTATAGAGCTCATTAAAAGAAATAAGTTAGTAAGTAGACTGTAGACAAACTCATCCTCTTTTCCAAAAAAAATCTTTCTCAATTCTGGTAGGAATTTGTAGGAAGTATATTTCTACCTTATTGATCAGGACTTTGATGAAGAAACTTTTAAAGTGGAACTTTCCCTCATCGGAAAAAAATAAACTCTAACGAAATTTAGTTTATCCACTAATTAACTCTCTCTTTTTAGACAACTAGTGTCCAAGACTCAAGTCCATCAATGAAAAACTGATAATAATATCCAAATGGCACTGAGTCATTAACCATAAAAGGCCAAGGAAAAACAAGGACATTCTCCATCTTTACCAAGCCTTAAGAGCCATCCACAATGACATCTGCATTTTCATTTTAAATCACTTGAGAAGGGTGAAATGCATTCAATAATCTCTAAAATCAGAGTTAGGTTTCCACTTCCTTTTTAAATTCATCTGTTTCCCTCCTTAAGATTTTCAGAATTTCAAGTTCTCAGTCAGCTGAGAATCTTAAAATGGACAGGTTGGAATCAAAGTAAAATAGGAAATTAGGGATTTTGTGTATCTTTCTACTTGGAATAACCTGAAAGTTGGAGGATGTCCTCTTTTTGAGGCCTTATGTGGTTTCTTTTATATGCAGGCAGAAGGATTAACTTGTAATAAACCAAACCTATCTCTTAAAACATAGTGAAAACTTGTAATCAACTAAACCTGTCTCCTAAAACATAGTGACAACCTGTAATCAACTAAACCTGTCTCCTGAAAGTTGGAAGTAGGTGTAATATGAACCTTAAAACGTAGTGAAAACCTGTAATCAACTAAGAATTTCTCCTAAAAGTTGGAAGTAGGTGTAACATGAATCTTAGAAGTTAGCTATGCATCATTACCATTAGCACAGATCCATGTATCAAATTACTCTGAGGGGTCATTCTCAATGTTTTTGCACCATAACCTCTTCTGATGAATAGAAAACTCCAAGAAGAATTCTTTTAGTGGTGCCTTGGGTAATGGAAGTGTCCACTTGAACAGTGGGCGAAATATTATGAAAATTCAGCTAGCAATGCTCTATATTATATGCAATGTAGAGGTGATAGAAAATTAGTGTAGTGAGTTACTAGAAGAAATAATTTTTAGGTGAATATGCCTTGAAGATTCTCAACTTGCAATCAAAGGAGGTGACCTTAAGAGAGGCTCACTGCAAAATTTTGGGAGGAAGAGATCTGATCAATGAGGCTCATGAATAATCTATGGCCATCGCATGGGCCCATGTATTCACATCTTTCATCCTTAAATATAGATGTAATATTAAACATATTAATGACCTAACCTCTAAACATGGAAAGGCTCACTGATGATGCCCTCTTAAAACTCGTTGAAAGGTATCAAGGTCAGTTATGAAAATTGACTATAGTGGAGTGCCTGAAAATTATAGATGATGGACTGAAGAAAGTATTTGACATCAGTCCAAAGCTTACAAAGGTTGGTATCTGTCTTTGTTGGTTTATGATTTTGAGAAATTATAGAAAGAATTTGTTGTTCAATTTTCTTTTCCATTTGATTCCAGCATTACCTGCATCATTGTTAATACACTACATACTTTCCAATCTAAGTGGATGCATTTGCAAACCATAAGGTATCCTAAGCCACACCATTGTTTGAAGGATTGGTCTAAATGACTATATTGTAATCTGGGTTACCATACAAAGCAAACTTGAATACCCTGATCTTATTTTACGAATGAGAGTTGATAGAAAAATAAAATATCATTTAATAAGCATACCTTCAGATGCAGTACTTATGCTCAATGGAGTACAAGAGGTCGTGGATACACTCGTTGATTCTTTGTATTCAAGAGGAAGTGTAATATCAAGTTCATAGTATGTCTCAATGATTGATATGGTAGAGGATGTCTTGGTGTCAATAACATCTAAATAATAGTATCTGTTGTTGTAAGATACCATGATGTTGTCATTTGTAGTTAAGCGGGAAAATTTCCCTAAAGTTGTTTCCACTCTACATAATAAAAAATAAAGTTAAACCTGTGTATACATAACTTTCTTGAGACATGCAGTTGTAAACTTGTTAAAGGCAATTCAAGGAGCAACTAAAATCATCCGCTATCACATAACTTCCATGAAAATTCCATTGCAATTATTTGGAGTATGATAGATGAAATACTTACACAGCCTTAGGATTGGATATGTGAAGAAAATATTTTATGTGAGGCTGCAATTTCACATAAGTTCCTTTTGGAAGTGTGGCATTTTTCACCTTAACAATATCTCCCTCTTGTAACAACATATTTTTCATCATCTAAATACAACATGATACATATTAGAAAAATCTCCTAAACAATGCTTCAAATTTTTTACAAAAGTTGGATTATCTGTTAAACATGCCAGGAAAAACAAAGACTCACATATCCAGTATGGCATGTAAAGCATGCCCTCATCAGTAGTAAACTCAAGTACTCCACAATGCGATCTGTGTTCTGTTGCGACATTATAAAGCTCAAAGAGCATAGGATAATCTATTTGTAATGAAGCTATATATGAAAAAATAAGAGAAGTGGAATCAAATCAAGGCTAGAGCCCAGCTTCAAGAAAGACAAAACTTAAGATGCATAAAAGAGCATATGTCAGATGCCAATGATTAAAAATATCTTACAACTAATAGTAGCATTCACTTGAAAAAGGTGTTTGACCAAAACCTCGAGATTTCCTCCAAGGGCTTAACATTGAACAATTTAAGTGGCAACCACCAAATATAATGCACGTCCTCAATGTCTTTCCAAACCAAGCAAAGTTTGACAATCTCCCATGTTCTCCATATACTCTATGCCACAAACTTACTTTTTATTTTCAGCTTAATTGGTGTAAATAGAAGGGTTTGAAAGTTTGCATCACTTCAACTTCTTTTACTCGACACAACCCCAAGTGAAATGCACTTTCACACAAGCACTCCCAACTTTTATTTCCTTACCCTACCAAGATGATCCACTTCATGTATAAGTTAACAACAATTAACCCTCTTACTAATCATCCTATAATATATTAATGATTACCAAGTTGAATTTAACCTTCCATGCAGCACCTAGAATTTCTAGTCTCTGGACCAAGCATGAAAAGGGTCCTTCCCTTTAACAATGTCCCTCTTAAAAAGCCTAAAGGTGTTTCCAAAACCAAGGGATATCCTCCAAGGGCTTATCATTGAAAAATTTAAGTGGCAACCACCAAATATAATGCTCATGGAATTATAGACATGCCCTTATAATGTCCCTTCCAAACGAGGCAAGGTTTGACAATCTCCCATATTTTCCATATACTTTATGCCACAAAAAACCCTTTTTTTCTAGCTTAATTGGTGTAAATAGAAGGGTTTTAAAGTTGTCCTTACTCCAACATATTTTATCGACACAACCCCAAGTGAAATGCACCTTCACACCAGCACTCCCAACTTTTTTTGCCTTACCCTACCAAGATGATCTACTTCATGCATAAGGCTTGATGCTATCAAAAGAATCCAATCATACCCATACATATTGAATCCTTGGGGCTGCAACAGAAGATCCAATGGACACGATGGAATCCTTTCTTCCCCTAAAGTTCAACCCAAAAAAATCCTCGAAAGAGTTTCTCAAGCGTCTGTAAGGTCATACCAAAGGAAACCCAACAAGATGAGGAATAAACATGCATGGTAACATGGAGCTTTGAACAAATCTGTTATCTAGCTACTAGTGTCATGGGCAGTGCTACAGGAACGTCCCTACCAATTTGTCAGGAAGATCTCCCTCTGGAGGGAAACTATAGTAGTTTCTGAACTATTATCGCTTCAAAGTCATTATTTTTTAGGTGATGTTTCCATATTTATTGATGTGAATAATTATCAATCAAAGATTATGTATCCATTAAGGGAATTTTGAGGTCTAAAATGGGCCTCCTAAGGAAATAAGAAAATAATAGCTAAACTAATAAAATAATATTTATGATTTTTCAATTCACTTTTTGCATCACAATCCATGTAACCATAGTTAAATTGAATTCAAAAGTTGTACCAAAATAAAATTAATAAAAAAAATTTATTGATGTGACTATAACTAAGAATGAACTTTTCAAGAAAAAGTCATTTTTATTGAAAAACTAATGCATTTGTCCTTTGTACTTAAATAACTTAAAATAAAATATAAATATAAATTTATAAATTCTTAATTATATTATATGCTATTAATTAAAACTTATATTATTTAAATTGTATAATAACATGTAATTAATATATTATATAAAAATAATATAATTTAATATAACATAATATAATAAATGTATACGGATATGCATTGTTTCTTTCAAAAAATATGAAATGAAAATAATATATTTTTATTCAAAAAGTGTGAAATGGAATTTATTATGAGTACTTTACTTTGACTTTAAAAGTACTTAGAGCACTACCATGGTTAACCATGAGATTTTATCCACCATTGAGAATGTGACAAGTAAGTACCTTTAACTCAAGAAATGCACCTCAACCATTAGGGATGATGTCATCCCCTAAAATGTGATTGGTTCTCATAAAGTGAATTTTGATTGTATATTTTCCTTAGGAGACCCATTTTAGACCTCAAAATTCCCCTAATGCTTTTGTTTATGATGTTTTTTATCTACTTTCATAGGCTACATTTTTTCCATTTTGCAGTAGTGCTACTCATATAGCTATCCCACTTGCATCAAATGGTTGCAACTAATTTTTAAGGGTATAAACATCAAGATAGGTGTTTCTATTAGAATTTTCTTTAGGCAACCTTGCAAGACATATCTTGTTTCATTCATGAACTTTTATCTTCAGCGGAAGGTGCATCTTTAGAGGAAGGTGCATAAGACTTTATCCAGCTTTATACCAACTTGAAAGAATAATGTATCTACTTGGAATTATCATTTATGTATTCAATATACTTCTATAATTTAATTATTTCATGTTGTATATGTTGAAATGGTTCAAAATTTTGGAGCTTTTACGGGCATATTTTACAATCGGAATTTTCCCAAAATCTGGCCTAGATTTATTGCAATCACAAGTATGAGCTGTGAAATCTCCACAACCTGAGGGCCCCAGGAGTCTTTCAGAGCGTTGAATCTATATATGCACTCAAAAAGACATTTTAAAAAACAAAATATCACGAATTAAATGAAAATTGTTTCATTGAATTCCGGCCAAAAACTCCAAAACGTATAATAGTTAGACAATGCCTTTTTCAAGTATATGACTAAATTATAGAACATTGACCCATATTAGCAACTGTATTTTTAAAATCAGGTGTTGCACAATTCAAATAAATTCATCAACTTTTGTTCACTTACCAATGATTTGTTCCGGCTATGGACCAAAATTGCAAGAAATAACAAACCAAAGCTGAACATAAGAAAACAAAATAAAGAAGAGACTTTTAAATTCAAGTTATAACCAACAATGTTCAGTATGTTTTAGCATGCCAATAATTTATGATAACAAACCTTGTTGGGGAATTTTGGAACATGGTCTCCTATGAGCTATGAAACTGGTCCATTTTGGATACTTTTGATTAGATTTAATCTAGTAAAGGGGTTTTGGGGATATTTTCTGTATTTAAGCTGCGAAGATCTGTGTAAGTGTGTTTTTTGTATCTGGATCTATTTTTTTTCTGTTATGCAATACTGTGCTACTGTCATGAAAGCATATAGTTATAGATCTAGCGCACGTGGATGCGAATCGAGACCTAATTGACCCTACGCAGAACAAGGTAATAACGCAACTCTGCTTGCCTTACCTATCCTTTCTCAAGGTGTGGAAACCTAGTTCCAGCACCCACCCATACTACTTCGGGTGAGACTTTGACCTGCCCAAGCAGATCACTGCCGAAAGGGCCAGTATTATAGGGTTTTGTTTGAAAACCTTGAGCTCTGACCTGGGTCAGGACCCCTCGAGCCAATAAATGGTTCTGTTGCTGGGACCTATAGCATTTTGAGGAAGTGATCAGGTACTGACAAGTGAATACTGAAGGTCTAACACGAAGGTGAATGAGCGCTACTTTGGAGGGAAGTACAACACGAAGCGGTAACTACTATCGAGTTGATCAAGAAAAGGATCACTCTGCCCATAGCCCACTGATAAGAGCAACAACACAAGATTCGCCAGTTACCCCCACATCAGACTCACGAGAGAACAAGCGCTCAACCGAAACCTTGCTAGAAGGAGACATGGCAGTACACTTGAAATTACCTACCTTTAAAGGAGCAGTCGATGAGGACATGGATTGTTTTTGGTTCATGGCCGACTCGGTATGGACTGCGCAGGGGGTGGTGAGCGATACTGTGAAGAAAGCATAGTTGTACATGGCCTTCGAAGACATAGCGTTGGACTGGTATATGCAGTACATATCTCAAAACGGGAGTGCATCTCTTCAAGATATTAAGGATGCCCTAAAACAGCAGTTCTGAAAGCCAAAATCGTACTCTCAGTTGGTAGCAGAAGTAAAAGACTTCAAGCAAGGTACGTTTGAGTTAGTGTGGGAGGCCGATCGGTGATTGAAGAAAGTGATCAGGGAAGGAGGGTTCAAGTACGATGACAGACAACACAAAGAATGGTTCATCGCTATGTTGCTACCTCACCTACGTATACCAATGGGCCACCAGACCTTCGAGTCGCAGGAAAAAGCCTTGGAAGCTGCCATGAAACTCGAAGCTACACCCAAGGACGACACGCTGGGAGGAGTACAGCGAATTCAAGAGCATCTTGGAGCCATGCACATGGAAATTCAGAGCTTACGGACAGAACGGGGAAAAGGAGCTAGCGCAGACCTCTAGTGCATACGATGTCGGGTGTCTAGCCATACAAAGGACCAGTGTCCTATATTGACGGATTACATGCAGGTAGGAGGACCTAGTCCACCACGCCCCGACTCTAGTGGATCTGCGCTATGGTGTGATGATTGTCGGGTAGCGGGACTACATGATACGGCCCAGTGCCCTCGACTAAGTATGCGTGAACTAAAGTAACAATGGTGCAGGTTCTGCCGATCGGTAGGGCACGATGAGCAGAGCTGTCGCACATATGACTTGATTGTGGATCGATGGAACCCTAGTAGGGTACAATTAGACCCTGCATCGCCAAGATCTCCCATGAACTTTGGTGGCTCCCCAACAAGGGGCAGGGGAGCTCAGGGAGGAAGCGGAGGACGGGGGCGGGGGCAGCTGATCTGATATAACTGCGGGGAGGTAGGGAACTTCGCAAGGGACTGCCCAAATCCCACCAGGAAATCCTGCAAATATTTCCAGCAGCTGGACCATGAGATTGAAGACTGCCTGATCCTGATAGCCAAAATGTAGGAAAAACAGCACACCCCTACACAGAACGTGCAAAGAGTTAAAACCAAGCTAAGGAATGCAGATCTGAGTGTAAAAGTCATGACACGCAGCGAGATGGTCACCCAGGTAGAAAAGGAGGAGCTTGCCTCTTGGGAAGGAGTGAATTTCAAAGAACAGGAACCACTGGCATCTCCCGCGCAGCTGCCGGTGCCCCTCAAGAGAGAGGAAGGGGTTGAGCCCTTTCTGAAGGCATGTCTAAAACTGCTACATAACCTACCAGTTGTAGAAAATCTTCAAGTATTATTGCATAGCTGCGCAGCCCAGCCCAACAAAATTCCTGAGACCATGGATGTACACAAGCTATACAACTATAAGAAACGCACCATAAGAGAAATGCGGTTGACTGCGTAGATTGGTGACTACGAGATGGATCAAGTTATTCTCGATCTGGGGTCGAATGCGAACATATTACCAAAGAAAACATGGCAACGAATGAGAGAACCTAAGTTGGAATGGTCCACCATATAGTTGCGCATGGTAAATAAACAAAAGATCATCCCAGTGGGACGGTTACCAAAAGTCATGGTAGATATCGCAAGAGTAAAATTCCTAGCTGACTTTGAGGTCGTAAAAATCGTGGAAGATACAAATGTGTACTCTGCACTCCTCGAGCTGGACTGGGCTATAGACATGGGGGGTGTCATCAATCTCAAAAAGCGCAACATGGTGTTTGAGAACAACGGTACATGCATAATAGTACTGCTAGATCTAACAGAAGGCGCGCGGTATACAGAGCCAGCCTACAAGAAGGAGGAACTAGATCACATTTACAGATTGACTACGCAGAACAAAGACAGGGTTAACCCCATAGCAGATGGAATACTCTGTGGGGGGAGAGATAGTGAATTCTTTTCTGACGCTGATGAGGAACTGGAGATTTGGCAAAATCGGTTACACGAGGTTTTGGCGCTGCGTTGTCCTTGGGTCGCAAGGACCCTCTACTGCATTTCCTCAAAGGTAAGAGATCTACCCCACTTTGATGAGGCTAGTAGTGTCCAGGAATTCCTAAGGACACTAAAAGCTAGGGTGCCAAGAGAACAATGGCTCTAGGCCCTTAATCTGGCTATGCGTGGGACACCCGCACATTGGTGAGATACCTACAAGAAAGCATTCCTAGACTAGGAAACGTGTTGGGATAGGATGATTCTGCGGTTCGCCCCGCCAGCTGACATACACACCAAGATATTCCTCGAACCCGGGGATCCCCACGCACATCTGCATGCCTGGATGACCAAATGGTCTGACCGAACTACAGAAGAATGGTTCCATCTATTTGTTCATTCCTTGGGCCCTATCCCGGCCACTTGGTACTCAAATGCGGAGTTGCACCAGCGCACCCACCACTGGGAAGTGCTAAAAGAGGACTTTGTAAGAACGTTTGGATTTATTGGGGGGACAAAGACACTCGACGAAGCTCTGCAGGACATTGATGCATTTTTATTTAAGAAGTCTCATCACCATGCCACACCAGCGGTCCTGACATGGGAAGCACAGATGCAAGACATAGCCAACTACCGGAGCTTGGCGATTGACAAAGAAGATAATCCTCGAAACATTTATGTCCTATAATCTGAAGGGGAATGCATTTTTATTGGGCCATCGCTGTAGAATATTGATGTAACGTAGCCTCTCAAGCTGTGAGACATTAATATTGGGACGGAAGAACACCCTAAGCTGGCTAAAATTGGGGACTATTGGGATGAAGGAACTATAGGAAAAATTGCAGAGTTACTCACAGAGTATCAAGACTTATTTCTGACAAATTTTTCTAAGCTCAAGGGAATCACCGGGGACCTCGACATTATGCACATCACTTTAAAACCTAAGGCACGCCCCATCAAGCAACAACCTTACCGATTGAATCCTAAATATAAGCAAAAGGTCAAAGAAGAGCTGGAAAAAATGCTTGCCGCAGGTGTCATTGAACTAGTTGAATGATCGGATTGGGTAAGTCCAATGGTCATCCAGGAAAAGAAGACCAAGGGGGAAATACGCATCTGCGTAGATCCACGCAAGTTAAATGACGCCTGCGTCCATGACCCCTTCCCTACACCCTTCTCTGATGAAATCCTTGATAGCGTGGGCGGACAGGAGGCCTATTCCTTCATTGATGGGTTCTCAAGGTACCACCAGATCCGAATTGCACCTGAATATCGCAGTAAGACTACCTTCGCAACTGAATGGGGGTATTTTTATTATACAGTCATGCCCTTTGGTCTCAAGAATGCACCTGCTATTTTTTCAAGGGTCGTAGTTGTTGTATTCAAGGATTTTATTCACAAGTTCCCTAGAGGTTTATTTCGATGACTGGACGGTTTTCGACCTGGTAAAGGAGCATGTCTCTAACCTGCGATTAATGTTGGATGCATTCCAGAAGCACCAGATTTCCTTGAATATTAAGAAGTGCATCTTCTGTGTACCATTTGGAATTTTTCTCGGGCACATAGTATATCGGAAATGGTTTATGGTTTATCCTGTGAAGGTAGCCGTAATTATAAACCTTGCGGTCCCAACAACGAAAAAACAGCTGCAATCTATTCTTGGACACATGGGCTATTACAGGAAATTCATTCAAGGGTATGTCCTGATCACGGCACCCATGGAAAAGCCACTAAAAAAAGATGCTTCCTTTTTTTGGGATGATGAATGTCAGAAGAGCTTTGAACTGCTCAAAGAGGAGATGATTTCTACACCCATACTAGTATTTCTTGATTGGTCGAAGGAATTTCATGTACATGTGGATGCATCAGGCATTGCTTTGGGCGCTCCTCACTCAGCCTGGAGAAGGAGATATTGATCACCCGGTTGCCTTTGCGAGTTGGAAACTCTCGGGCGCAGAACGGAACTACTCTACCACTGAGCGCGAAGGATCGGCTATGGTCTACGCGTTACAGAAATATCAGCACTATCTACTGGGTGGACACTTTAAAATTTTCATTGATCATTTGGCTTTGAAATACCTTGTCAACAAGCCTGTGTTGGGGGGGAATATTTGCTGCTTGCTGTTGCTATTCCAGGAATATGATTTTGAGATCATCATCGAGCCCGGAAGGTTGAATGCAGACCCGGATCATCTGTCTCGCATTGAAACAGGGGAAGAACCTACTAGCTTGGAAGAGGGTTTACCATATGGTAGTTGTTCACCATTAAGGTGGTTGACGTACACTTTGATGATATCATTGAGTTCCTCACTACAGGAATGGCCCCTGCAGAATATTCGATGCAGCAAAAGGAGGAGTTGGTTACTTGGGCAGCGAACTTTACTATCATCGCCGATCAGTTATACAAGCTAGGCGCAGATGAAATACTACGTAGATATGTCCTGGAACATGAATGTCCTGCCGTATTAACAGAAGCACACGAAGATGTCCCAGGAGGCCACTATGCAGGACGAGCAATGACACAAAATAGTTTGAGGGCTGGTTTATGGTGGCCTACCTTGCATCAGGATTCTTACACCTATTGTAGATCATGCGACACCTGCTAGTGAACAGGATGGCCCTCGCGCCGAGATGAGATGCCATTACGACCTCAAGTGGCTTTACAGGCTTTTGACAAATGGGCCATTGATTTTATAGGACCCATCAACCTGTCGAGCAAGAAAACTGGTGTGCGCTGCATTATCACTGCCAATGACTACATCACTCGATGGGCTAAGGCAGAAGGGGTGAAGGATTTTACTGCAGATATTGTGGCGCACTTCATCTTTGAGAAGATTCTGACCAGGTTTGGCTACCCAAAGATCCTGATGAGTGACAAAGATATGCAATTTGTTAACCAAATGATTCAAGCCTTGAATGAGGAATTCCATATCCACCATGCGAAGAGTACACCATACCATCCCCAGGAAAATGGAGCGGTTGAAGCTTTTAACAAAATTTTGGAACAGGCATTAACTAAGGTTTGCAATTCCAATCGTAGTGACTGGGATGTTCACATTCCCTTTGTTCTGTGGGCCTACCGAACGACCTGCAAGAAGCTGACAAGCAGGACCCCCTTCCGAATGTTCTATGGCAAGGAGGCCATTATGCCCATAGAGTACGTTGTTCCTAGTCTACGCATTGCAGCATTTACAAATATGGCGGACCCCGATATCATAGAGGAGCGTCTTGCGCAACTTGTGGCTTTGGAGGAAGATCGGTTTATTTCTAATTTTCATCAATAGGTTCAGAAGGCTAGCAATAAAGCATGGCATGATCTACATATTCACCAAAAGACATTCTTCGCAGGCAACCTCGTCCTTTTATATGATAACCAATTTTCGAAACACCCAGGCAAATTCCGGCAGCACTGGCTTGGTCCCTATACAGTTAAGGAAATTACGAATGGCGAAGCAGTCCAGCTAGCTACCCTGTGTGGTGACATCTTACCTGGCTTTATCAATGGTAGTCAACTCAAGCCATACTGGGTTCAATGACTATATGGTGGCTACAGTGACTCAGGACGAGTCACAAGATTGTGTTGGGGGACTGTTGGAACAGGGTCTCCTACGAGCTGCGAAACTGGTCCATTTTGGATACTTTTGATTAGATTTAATCTATTATAGGGGTTTTCGGGCAAGTCAAAGCCACGAAAGCATTGTAGTGGGTAAAAGGGTAAATCGGGGGTCTGAAAACCACAGTTTTCAGACCATAGGAAAGTCTAGGATAGATTATTATAAATAGAGGAACATTTTGTATTGTAAGGTAGAAAATGAAGAGCTATTGATGTGAAGTGTGGTTTAGGCTATCTGTTTTGGTTTTGGGGAAAGGACTCCTGCTAGCTTTGTGCACGGAGATCCAAGTCCAGTTGTGTGCAAACCCTGCTACTGTGTGCGCAGGCTAGGAAGGGAATTGTAAGAAGGAATTGAGGAATGAATGAATAAGAAAGGTTGATAGAGAACTGAATCTATGAGTACTCTTTGTGTGAATCATTGGTAATTACTACATTGTGTATTTTCTATATTTAAGTTGTGAAGATCTGTGTAAGTGTGTTTTCTGTATCTGGATCTATTTTGTTTTGTTATGAAATATTGTGCTACTGTCGTGAAAGCATATATTTATAGATATAGAGCACGTGGATGCGAATCGATACCTAATTGACCCTATGCAGAACAAGGTAATAACGCAGCTCTTCTTGCCTTACCTATCCTTTCTCAAGGTGTGGAAACTTGGTTCCAGCACCCACCCATACTACTTTGGGTGATACTTTGACCTGCGCAAGCAAGTCACTGCCGAAAGGGCCAGTAGTATATGGGTTTGTTGGCAAACCTTGAGCTCTAAACCTGGGTCAGGACCCCTCGAGCCAAGAGGGAACATTGTTCATTGGTCTACCAGGCCCTTGTACTCCAATACCTCCAGCTCCAGTGTGACTCAGTCCTGATACAGGACTTTGTCCAGCACCAAGATTTATGGTCTTCCCAAGGTTGGCTCTAGCTTCACCCATAATGTTTCCAATAGAGCTTGTTATCATAGGCCCTGCATTGCTTATAAGAGGATATACTCATGATCCTGGAACAGTTTGCATCATGATCAAAATTACTACTGAAACAAGGAATGAGCCTTGAGCATACGTGCCAATCCCATTCATGCTAGTATTAACAAATAATATTTTGTTGTTCATACTAATAGTGAACATAATAACTTCTTGCTAGAATAGTACCTCCTCGGTTTGTTATCCTTATATGGACATGCAATCCACCATGTGATAACTGCTAGTACCAAACATTTCATATTAGTAAAAGTCAGGAAATATTGCAGAAGGTCAAAATGTTATGTTTCTAGCAAACATTCAACATAGCAATCCCATGGGAAATCAAAAGATTATCTACTAACTACAGCAAAATTGACCTATTGAGAACACCATCAGAACTAGAACAAGTAGACCTGGGAGATAGCAACTAGAAGTTTGTTTGATGCAAAGCGTCCATTAGAAAGGCTCCCAGAGAGTTGATGGACTCCGCCAGAGGGGAGTCCTCTAAATCTTGAATTGCATGTATATATAGAGGTTGGCATGTTTGGCATACTGTAATTACCATGCACATTACGCAATCCCTATATATTGCCTACTTTAATGCATGAAATACATTGTCAGTTGTTTTCTTGAAGCTAATCATGATTATTAAATATATCCTTGAAACACACTACATATCAAATGAGTCCTCACCAGAGTGATGGAAAACATGGTTTGATCCCAATTGTGTAGAAAATGTTGTCGCAAAAGGCCAACCTCTTCTTGTAGAATCCAACGATTTTGAAGATGGAATATTCAGCATAGATTGCATACATAAATTTCCATTGACCAAGTAATATGCAAAAACTACACCTCATTAAAAGTTTGAAAGAAACCAATAATATTTGCTAAATTTTCTAAAGAAAACCATCAAAATACCCAAGTACACATCATTATCCTAAGGAGAGTAATTAATTATATGCTTTCATTTTTTTATTAGGCTAAGATTAACCCTTGTATTTGGTCGGTGACCACCATAGGTTTCCGTGTAGGCCTTGATGAGATCAACAGGATATATCACACTGCTACACAGCAGTAGGCTTCCTACCAGCATTCTGCCCATCCATCTCCATGGCCAAAAAGTAGTCCATTTCTGGAAACCACCAGGTTTCCCCTGCCTAAACAAAATACCAAATGTGGCCTAGGAGAGTGTTTCAAATGGCATATTTGATTGCATTATTTTGGTGCTACAATAAATGATTGTGTATCGTGTATGGTAATATGTTTGGCCTGAATGCTTTTGATTACAATTTGGGATATTCGCATTTTTATGTAAAAAGAGATCAAACATTTTGTTTGTTTTTATGAATTTATGTATATTTTTGATCCAGTGGAGATGAGTGGTGACTTGGGTTCCTTTTAATCAGGCTTCACCATGTGGCCTTACCTAGTGATACACAACTTGTCTCTTGATTTTTTCTTCCCTTGTAACTATGTCACATTACTCATACCATAGAGAAAAGTATTGGTGTAATATTGATGGGTGCTTGTATTATTTTTGGAATTTTTGAGTGCTTCATTTGGTGCTACAAACAAGTTTGGATGTGTGTTACTTAGTTTGGCACAACTCATGAGTGTTTGAGATATTTTATTTGGATTGAATACTTTTGATTACAGTTTGATGCTTCTAGATATGGATTATTCTCAAGTATTGAATTTACTTCAACACCAATTTAGAAACTGATAGAACCCTATTGTTTGTTGCTTCATTTGTGTTTAACTATCTCTTGCAATATCTGGTAGATATTGATATCAATATCTTTTTATCTGTTACAGGTCAATGAGATTGATTCCAGTGTAGCTATGAACATGTATAGGTGTTTAGACTTTGGAGATGACAAATTTACCATTAGTAGTTGGGAACATAAAGTACTAGTTAGCAGAGAAGGATAATTGAAGCTATCAACTGAAGCATTTTTTGCTTCAATTTACCAACGAAGTGAACATGTTGTAGGGGAGAGTGCTTGTATTGCTTTGGTAGCAATTATTGTTGACTGGTTACAAAACAACCCAAATTCTATGCCAATAAAATCACAGTTTGACACATTGATACGTGAAGGATATCTAGAGTGAAGGAAGTTGTGGGAACTAGAGGAATATATATAGAGGTTATCTAATGGGCACTTTGATTTGGAAACAATATTGCAGTCAAACATGTTTTATAACTGGCATTGAACCTCCACATATTTTTAAATTGTGGCAATTGTTTTATGATTAGATTGGGATGCAAGGGCTTTGAATTGGTTTTGATTGTAAAGATTATTTCTTTTAACATTATTGATTATGCACACAAGTGTCAAGGCTCTTGTGTGATTTTCTAGTGATATTTCAATATTGTTTGTAAAGACTCTGTTTTTCCTGCGAAATCTGGCATCCCCTAAAATTTAGACGAGAAGTGGGTTGGAATTGTTGGCTGCCTCTGAGACTCGATAGTATCATAATAATACAAAACAGAATTAGATGTTAGTAGAATAGTATTCTAAAATGTGATATTTACATATTAATACTACTGTGTTATTAAATAATAGACTTTATTAGACAATAATGTGGAAGTTAAATAAATCTTTGTCAATGACAAATTGTTGAAATAATTATTTATTCTCATATTGTACTTCAGTTTTTTTGATCCTTCGAGTGGCAAGGCACCTTCTATTAAGAAAATTTGCCTCCATGACATATCCTACTTGTAAGTTAATCATAAATCTGTAGATTGGTTTTACTTACTTTTGATGATGGGTTGTTCCAATAAATGGAAATGTTTAGTTGGGTTCAATGTTTATCCTCGTTATATAGGATTGACTTATGAGAATAGTGTTTTATGCCCTATGTAGACATTGTTCACTAGCATTGAAACTCTTAATGAATAAGGCTTGGTGTCGTTCTTGTGAATGTGCGTTGTAACTCTTTGTAAAAATATAGAATGTTTTAACTATAATTTTAACTTCATTAATCAATTTGTAGGGGCAGAGTGATACCTACAGCTCTTGAGGTGTAGGAGGATGAATTTGGAAGTGATGATGATGGTGGTCATCAAATACCAACATCGAAGAAGCGAAATAAGTGTCTCCTCTGGATTTTTCTGCCTTTCTGGGTGCTTTTTGTTGGAAACCATATCTGTTTCTATCTATGCACTGTAATTAATACGGTAAGCTAATCTTTAATTTAAGCAATCTGGTATATAAGCAATGCTATATTTTTCTCATAATTAGTTATAATTATGTTGACTGGAATTACAGACCCCTGGTCATGTAGCACACCCCTTTAGCCATGGTTCTAAGGCATGGGCAGAAGACTGGCATCATGTAAAAGGAAACTATTAATATAAGATGTCAAGTCTGATTTGTTAAACCGTAATTAATCTCCTTGTGATAGTATGCTGTAATTTTATGTTTTAAAATTATTTTGAGATAGCCACAAAGTTGGAACATGATGGAGATTGTATTTGTTTTTTAGTCCTTCTAATCAAACCTTAAGCAACACAACATTCATAGGTTAATTCCTTAAAATTGTCCTATAAAGTGAAGCATGTGTAATTCAAATATTTACATCGTTTAATTTGTTACTTCGTACATTTTAATTTTTACATCCTATAGATATCCTCTTGGATGATTTTTTTCATATTTTATTTGGTTGGTAAGAGATGGTCAGGTGCATATAGGGAATATTTGAATAGAGTAAGTTGTTCCATCATAATACTAATTGAAGCAAGGAGATCAATCCGATGGAGTAGTTGTTGCAATGGACTCTCATGAGCAAAAGGCCAAGTATGGATACCGATCATGCCCCTTTGTTGTATCAGTGGATTTTTGAGCATAGTGTAAAATAGGGACAAGACAAAACATTGTCTCAAGTAGGAAGGGGTGAGTTGCAAACTCTATAAGGATGATGGGTTGAGGAATTTGCTACTTTCATTGAAAAATGCGACAAAGGAGGATGATCTATACTCTCTTTGTAGAAGACCAATTAGACTCTAGTAAACTAGGTACCCAAACCTTGGAACCATTTAGAACTCTGGGTTGGGCCAAGAGTGTGCATGAGTGACATCTTCGTAGATATGTCTTGAAAAATATTTGAGAAACACTACCTCTCAAGAAGTGCCAAGGACCCATATCCCTTGTTGAGTCAGGGCTGAAGTGCATGTTGCAAACTAAAGCAAGGTCTTGCAAATAGTACCCCTAGATAAGTATATGAGTTTGTGATCTCGATTTCCTCTCTGTTGAGAAAGAAATGGTGATCAGGGAGAATTTTCTTCAACATATTGAAGATTATGACTTTGGTTTTTACCTAGGTTGACATTCAATTGATGAAGATCACAAAAAAGGGTCAGGGCATCGAGTTGTCTTTGCAATTTGTCTGGGGATGAGACTAGAAGGGCCACATCATCTACGAACATCAAAATATAAATTAAGACATGGTGTAGAAGGAAACCATTGCCATCTTGGATGTGCTCATGCAAGGACTCCAACTTGTCAATATAGATCCAAATAATGTAGGGGACAAGGGGAAACCTTGTTTTACCCCAATGATACTTAGGATAAAATCCGATAGCCCATGTGTTGGTGCATAGATGACTAAGGATTGACTCATATATAATGTTTTCTCAAATTCCAATATCTCTGAGTGCGTGGAATAAAGCCTCTATGGGGATAGAGTCAAAATCCTTTTTGAAAGTCTACGAAACAACAGTAAACTTTCCAGGAACAATGTTGGGCTTCCTCAATTATGGCCTGGAGTGTAAAGATGTGATTAATATTCTAGTGCTCAGGTTGGAATCCAACATTTCCTCTAGATCTATGTCGCCTCTTCTCAAGCTCCCTAAATAGTTGTAGGTGAAGGGATGTAGCATAGAGCTTAAAGAAGAAAATCACAACAAATAGGTTGAATGGACTGCAAGGTACATCGGAAATGATATGTAGTGGGAGAATGAGTGCAGCTCTTATAAACGGAAAATTCTGAGGTCCAAGACCTAGAGGTTCAAATTCTTCATCTAAGATATAAAATGTTACAAAGCTCAGAGTCCAAGAGAATAAAGGGCCCCTCTCAAGAACTTGAGAATCAGGAGAAATATCTTGATTGAAGGTTTCCTGCAGAAAGTGATCAAGGTTTGGAGGAGCTATTTGTAGGTTTTAACCCTGTACAGAAATTATCTGCAAACGAATCTGAAAAATAGAAAATAAACAATAGCGAGAGCATAAAACATAAAAGAGATATACACAAATATTTTCCCCTGGATCCCAAATCGGGACGACCAGCTTGATTTTTCATTATATTCCTTTTAGTGTTACAACACATATATATACATGTTGAAGCATACATAAACCCCAATCCATTAACCCTAGATTAGAACATAACTATAATTACCTTGACTGGATCTACAAAATACCAAGGGCCGAAAACCATCATGCCCCAAAACCATGTGCAAACCCATGCACAAAACCATGGGCGGGTCCGCCCACTGAAAAATAGGGTCCAAAAAAAATTTCCCGGGGTGATGCCTCGGAACCCGAACAGGGGGGGTTGTTGCCCCACCTGTGATCCCCCTGCTACGCCCAGCACAACGTACATGGTGGGCTATCGCCCCCCTTGTGACCCCCCACGCGTGACTAGTCGTGGAAAGAATATAACACATACCCAACATTCTCCCACTTGTTGTTTTCTTTCCGCAGGGGGCCACAGGAGAGCTTAGTTATTAGCCCAGCTCCGCAACAGCTGTTATTTCTCTACACCAATAGAACTTCTGAGTGCTCACAGACTTTGTCAATGCATCTACAACATTCTTCAAAGTGTCCACCTTTACCAGCAACACCCTTTTAGCCTCAACCATATCTCTCACAAAGTGATATTGAACATCAATGTGCTTTTTCTTTGAATGATAAGCAGGGTTCTTAGTCAAGAAAATTGCACTTTGGCTATCATAGTCTATCCTTATATCTTGTTGCACCAACCCCATACTTGAACACAATCCCTGCAACCAAACTGATTCCTTGCTTGCATGAGTGGCTGCCATGTATTCTACCTATGTAGTTGAAAGAGCCACTACAAACTGTCTTTTACTCATCCAATTGACTGCACCTCCAAATAGGCTAAACACATACCCACTTGTAGATCTCCTTTGGTCCATATCTCCAGCCCAATCTGCATCAACAAAACCACGGATGTCCAAAACTCTGTCCAACCCTGGTCTTCCCTGGTAACACAAGCCATAATCACTAGTGCCACGCAAATATATGAAAACCCGCTTCACTATTGTCCAATGCTCCTTCCCTGGGTTTGACATAAACCTGCTCAATACTCCCACTGCATGTGCAATGTCCGGTCTAGTACAGACCATTGCATACATCAGGATACCAACTGCACTTGCATATGGAACATGGGACATATCCTCCTCTTCTTCTTGTTTCTTGGGACACTGTTCAACAGACAACTTTACACCTACAAGAATAGGAACATTTACTAGTTTACTATCCTTCATATTGAACCTATGCAATATAGTCTGGACATAATTCCTTTGGTTTAACCAGAGCTTCCTCTTTGCTCGATCTCTCTTAATTTCCATGCCCAAAATATAGTTTGCAGCACCAAGATCCTTCATGTCGAATTTGGAGAACAATTGGGTCTTCAAATCTTGGATAATTTCTTTGTCATTTCCAATCAGCAACATATCATCCACATACAAGACCAAATAAATAGCACGGTCACCAATTAATTTAAAATAAACACAGTGATCCTCCTTGCTTCTGGTGAAGCCAAGTCCCCGTATATAGGTATCAAATTTCTGATACCACATCCTTGGTGACTGTTTTAACCCATACAGAGACTTCTTTAACCTACATACTAGTTCTTTCTTCCCCTTCACCATAAAGCCTTCAAGTTGTTTCATGTAGATCTCCTCTTCCAGATCCCCATGAAGAAATGTTGTCTTCACATCCATCTGTTCTACCTCAAAATCAAATGCAACAGCAACATATAAAAGTAATCTAATAGAAGTAACTTTGGCAACAGGAGAAAAAATATCACCAAAATCAATTCCCGGCACCTGGGAATAACCTTTTGCTACCAACCGAGCTTTGTATTTCTCCACCTTGCCTTCCACATTCATCTTCTTCTTAAACACCCATTTTCTCCCAATGGGCTTCCTTCCAGCCGGCAACTCCACCAGATCCCATGCCTCATTTTTGTGCAAGGATGCCATTTCATCAACCATGGCATCCTTCCAGAGTTTTCCATCCTCTGAATCTACTGCCTCCCTGACAGTTCTGGGTTCATCATCAGTTATAGTTAAGGAAAAACCTGAACAGAAAGCAGATGGACTATACCTTTCTGGTTGCCTTCTTTCCTGAACTGATCTTCTCAAAGCTGGAGTTTGTGGCTCTTCATCTTCTAAGTCTTCTTCTGTTGTAGAGTCTGATTCATCCTCCTTTAGCTCAAACTCTATCTTCTCAGGTTCCTTTGGTAGGACTTCATGTTTAACAACATCTTTCAATTCTCTAAACACCACATCTCGGCTGTACACAACCTTCCTTGTTTCTGGGTTCCAAAGCTTGTAACCCTTTAAACCATCCTTATACCCAATAAAGATGCACCTTTCAGATTTATTATCCAACTTGGTCCTTTTCTCCTTTGGAACATGTAAATATGCATCACATCCAAATACCCTTAGATGTGAAAGAGAGGGTTTCTTACTAGTCCATACCTCATGTGGATTCTTATCCTCCAACGCTGATGAAGGTGATCTGTTAACTAAGTAACATGCAGTCTCCACTGCCTCTGCCCAGAATTCTTGTCCTAACCCGGTACCACTGAGCATGCTTCTTGCCTTTTCCATCAGTGTTCTGTTCATTCTTTCTGCAACTCCATTTTGCTGAGGTGTGTATGGAGTAGTCTTCTACCATGCTATACCACACTTCTTACAGAACTCTTCAAATTCCTTCTTGCAGAACTCCCCACCATTATCTGTCCTCAGCGCCTTTATCTTCTTCTCTGTCTGGTTTTCCACCAGAGCCTTAAATTCTTTAAATTTGTCAAAGACTTCAGATTTCTTCCTCAAGAAATATATCCTTGTATTCCTTAAGAAGTCATCTATGAATGAAACATAGTACATAGACTTTCCCAGTGATGGAACTGACACAGGTCCAAACACATCACTGTGCACAAGTTCTAATATCTTGTTCGTCCTCTTAGCACCAGAAGGAAAACTCACCCGATTCTGCTTCCCATATAAACAATGTTCACAGAACTCGAAATCTAGAGAGAAATTAGACATACCTTCTACCATACCATTTCTATGCAGTATCCAAAGGCCCTTCTCTCCAATATGTCCAAGCCTTTGATGCCATAGCATGGTCTTTTCTCCAGAGACAACTAGGCTTTCCGCTCCACTTTCAGGAACCACAGAACTATTACACCCATCAATAACAGTGCTACCTTGTAGCTTGTACAGAGTTCCAGTCCTAACTCCCCGCATTAATACCAGTGCTCCCCGAACCATCTTGCAGGCATCTTTCTCGAACACTGTTTTTACACCTGCATCATCCATCTTGCTTACAGAAATCAGATTTCTGGCCAATGCAGGAATATGCAGAACACCAGGAAGTGTTCTAATCCTTCCACCTTGCAGCTTCAGCTTGACCTTTCCACGTCCAATGATTATGGCCTTCCTATCATCCCCTAGGAAGACATCACCACCATCATATTTCTCATACTCGCAGAACCACTCCCTATGGGGAGTGAAGTGAAAGGATGCACCTGAGTCAATCAACCATGACTCATGGTCTACATGTGTATTTGAAGAAGAAGCCAAATACACATCCCCACCTTCATCCGAGGTGGTTTTTGCCTCTGCAGAAGGAGCATCATCATATCCCTTTCCTTTCTCAGGAGCTTTAGATCTGCAGTCCTTTTTGTAGTGCCCTTCCTTTCCGCATTTCCAGCACACCTTTACAAACTTTCCAGGAGATTTAGATCTCCCACTCAAAACCTTATTCTTGTTTATGTTTTGGGACCTTCCTCGTACAGATAAGGCATCTCCATTCTGACCCTCCATATTTCTCCATCTCATTTCCTCCGACAGCAAGGCTAAGACAATGTCATCAAAATTCAAGGTAGTTGTATTGCTACCTATTGCAATAGCCGGACCGTCACATGAATCTGGTAGAGAACACAACAAACTGATGCATTTATCTTCATCCGAGATTTCAATATCAATAGATGATAGCTAGCTTACCACAGTATTGAAGGCGTTTAGATGCTTTGTCACCGAGTCTCCATCCTTCTTCCTCAGGTTATACAGCTTTTTCTGCAGGAACAATTTATTCACCAGAGACTTAGATTGGTACAAATTCCCTAGCTTGTCCCACAAGGTCTTCACCATAGCTTCCCCAGATACATTCAAAAATACTGAATCTGAGGCACACAACCGTATTATGCTCTTTGCCTTCCGATCCAGCTTCTTCTAGTCTTCATCTGACATTTCCGTTGGTTTAGTACCCGAATCTACCACGATCCACTAATCCTTATCCACCAGTAGATCCTCCATCTTAAGCTCGCCATCTTCTTTCACTACAAGAATTGATCTTGCAGATCTCCCACTGAACAAGGTCTACCTCAGGCCCGAGCAAAAAACCCCTTAGCAGCAAAGGCGTCCCCTTTATGCCGAAACAGCTCCGATACCAAATGTAGGTTTTAACCCTGTACAGAAATTATCTACAAATGAATCTTAAAAATAGAAAATAAACAATAGTGAGAGCATAAAACATAAAATAGATATACATAGATATTTTCCCCTGGATCCCAAATCGGGACGACCAGCTTGATTTTTCATTATATTCCTTTTAGTGTTACAACATATATATATATATATATATATATATATATATATATATATATATATATATATATATATATATATATATATACATGTCGAAGCACACATAAACCCCAATCCATTAACCCTGGATTAGAACATAACCGTAGTTCCCTTGACCGGATCTACAAAATACCAGGGGCTGAAAACCATCATGCCCCAAAACCATGGGCGGGTCCGCCCACCGAAAAATAGAGTCCGAAAAAAATTTCCCGTCGCGCTGTCGCCCCCCGTGTGACCCCCCTGCTGCACCCGGCGCAACATACAGTGGGGGTTGTCTCCCCCACTGTGACCCCCCCGTGCGTGACTAGTCATGGAAAGAATATAATACATACCCAACACTATCACCTACTAATTAGGGAGGACTAGGAGAAACTGCTGGCCTCTAAAACTGTATTACCAGTAAGTGAATATCTCCTACCATCTGAAGCTAAAGTGAATAATCCCCTGATGGATAACTTTGGATAAATTGGAAGATCTGATCTTGTGCATATAGGCTTCTCTTTGTAGAGACCTGGATCAGTGGGAAGGAGGGTGTCTTATGTGATTGTAAAAAGGGCCTAGACAGAGACACTATTGCAAGGGTTTCATGGCTGGAGGTAAGGCATCTCCTCAAGATCTCATGAATCTGCATACTGAGGTGGCATTTCTCTCTACCTGTAACTTATTGCTTTTGTGTGTGAGCTCTACAAAGGAGGGAGGTGATCATCCTATTGTGTGGGTTGATGGGATTTATTCTAAGGCTCCTCTATTTGAGTCTATTTTGGGTGGAAAAGTCGACAAGTTGAATTGTGCCCCGATTGGATGAATTTACAGCATCAAATATTCTTTATTCAACTTAACAGAAAATATATTGTTTCAAGTGATACTATTGTTGAAGTCATATAAGGAAGCCTTTGTTGCCTGCACATTAGATAAAACCTTTGTACAATGCAAAAATTTGTAGTGATATACATCTACAATTCATATAACCTATAAAATTCTAATATTTGAAGTGTTTTCTTCCACTTCTAACATCCACATCTACAATTCATATAACCTATAAAATTCTAATATAACTTCATACATTATGGTGCTTTCTCTAAAAAAGGTTCTGAGAAATCCCTAAGCTCAGAAAGATTTCTTTCACTGAAAACTATCAAGTCTCTGCATCTGAAATAATTTGAACATGAATAGTTTTCCTTCCCATAAAACATATCGGTCCCCATTTTTTTTACCATGTTATTCATCTCATGGATATATTTTTAGAGCAGCAGGGAGTTCTAATAATGTTGTAGAATCTAGATTTGCACGACAATATTTTTTCTAGAGTTTTCTCTTCATGGATTTTGCATAATGGGTCTATTTAAATTTGAATATTATGTTGCCTTCATGATCACTCATCAAACTCATCACCACTACTACACATGCGATCATCACTAGGAGCTACATAAACATCATTTGGCTCAGAGTCCGAGGACTCCTCAAACTCCTCTCCAACCTCAATATTAGTGCTAGTAGTAGCATGAGCAACAACACTATACTTAGCAGAACTAGAAGAACGTGTTTTCCAAACTGCACGAGAACTACTTCCCTCATGAGTCACCATGTGCCATGCTTGGTCTCGATGGTTCGCTTCCTTCAACTCCTGGTTCAACTACCATATATTCATTGGAACCAACACCCCCAACTCCACTAGACAACTATTCACCATTTTGTACTAGTGATTCGCCATGATTTTACAAGATAATATAATTTCGTGAGAGATTCGCCAAAAAAATTATATATACATGTTATATTATTAATAAAATCACCTTCCATTTTTCCTATGTATCATGGGGATCCGCCCATTTATTATACATATAAATTTAGGGGGGTTCTTAAAATTTTCCCTGGTCTCTTCATTTGTCCATCATTCATAAGTGTCAAACTCATTTTTTTACTATGCACTCTAACAATGTACTCAATCTCACTCTTGAACAAGTGATACTTATTCTCATGGAGATGAAAAATTTCTCTCCTATCATAAAGATATGGGCTTCCCAAAACTATAACACATATATCAAGCCGAACTACATCAAGTTCAACTTCATCAAGAAATTTTGTAGTGATTGAAAATCTGAGTACACACTTCCTTGTCACCTGCAATTTTGCATTCTCATATACCCAACATTAAGGATATGGTTTAGGATGTGGAATGTTCTCTAATTTAATTTCTTGACAATGTCTATAGAAATAAGATTTTCTTGTGAACCACTATCAAAAAATGTGTCTATCTTGGTATGCTTTGAAATAACTCTAATATGGAAAAGCTCAATTCTTGTTTTTTCATCTTGAGTATCACTGAGAAAACTTGAAGAACTAGTACTTGCAATGTCCTTACCTTTCAAACCCATGGTTGTGATCTTTATTTCATCTCTGGAATTAGAACCTTAATCTTGTTGTATAATTGCAGTTGTCTTCTCCTTCTCCTTGTTTTTAAAATTTTTGGATCTCATCTCTGGATGAAGTTTCTAGTAATGATCTTCATCATGGCCATCTTTGAAATAGTGTTTGCATGTGATTTTTGCTTTCTCCTTCTTGATGGAAGAATTCTTCTTTCACTTTCCCTTGAACTTAACCTTTCCTTTTTCTCCAGAGTCAAAAGTGTTCTCACTTGTTTCATCATAAACATATTTCCCTCTTGCCTCTAGATGTGTGGCATGTACGCAAATTTCATCTAAACTTGTAGGATTAAACATGAGAATAGTGTGTCTTAAATAGCTATGCAAACCTCCAATGTATTTCAACAAAGTGTCTTGAGATGATAAATCTACACCCAATATCAATGCTCTTCTTTTAAACTCTTGGGTATAGCTTTGCACACATTGTCCCTTTCCTTGCCTAAAGTTTTTCCAATCCATTATAGCTTTATACATGTATGCTAATGGATAAAATTATCTTCTCAATGCAGAAACAAATTCATTCCAAGAGGTTAAGACCTTACCATGTTTCTTCATGTCCTCTTGAGTTTTTTCTTCCCACCAAATAAGTGCTACACTTTCCAACCTTAATTAATCAAGCTGAATCTTGGTCTCATCATCCTTGATCCTTTATATCTTGCAATACACTTCAAGTTGACGAATCCAATTATCTAATATTTTAGCATTTACCTCACTATCATACATAGGAAAATAAAACTTTATGTCAAGTTTCAAAAATGGAGTTTTACCATGTCCCTTTAGAGAATGTAAAGGTCATTGTGAATGGGTAGATGTAGAAGATGATGATGGTGAATATGGTGGAGAGGATGTAGGTGAAGATATTGGTGGTGTCAAAGGTGGTTTGTCACCATTCCCTCTATTCCCTTTTGGAGTCTTGTCCCCATCTCCTCCATCTAATCTTGAAGACTTATCTCCCTTTTGAGGATTGGAGCTCTCACCTTGCAACCTTGTGTTTCTCTCTTCATAGAGACCTTTCACCATTTGTGTCATGTCAAATAATGCTTTTATAAAATCATTTTCATCCTCTAACATATTTTTAGGCTCTCCTTCATGTGTCATGACTGTTAAAGCTTCAAGTGCAACTTGAGGTGAAAATTGCGGTGGAGATTGTGGCAATTGTGCTCTCCTTGTCCTTGACCTAACTTGAGGATTTGCAACCACAAGCTTTCATTATCCTCTCTTGAGCTTCAACCTTGTAAGCATAAAAAATACTTGCAAACAATTTAAACCCTCAAAGAAACAAAGAACCAAAGCTCTGATACCAAACTGATCTGTATTTGAAAGCTTGAGAGTTTATGGTAAAATTTGCAAGTGAAAGGATTAGGGTTTTTAAACACTTATGTCAATTTCATTAACACATTAACATGTTTTAAAACTCATTTTTACATATAATAAAGAAGACATCAGTACCATAACAACATACACAAGACAAAAAATGATGAAGAGCTCACCCCTCCTGGGCTACATCTCCTAGTTCAGCTTCCAATGGTTGGGTCTCTTTCATTATGCTAAAAAGATAAGTGTGTTTACATCAAGTTATAGTGCTCAGAATGCTACAACAATGTCTCTAATGGCTCCAGAATAGTAAAAAACCCTTATATGGGCTCTTTTTTCTCCAAAAAAGATTAAAAAGTGAATGAATTATGCTCCAATGAATTTTTCTTGCTAACTGTCCTACAATTCGCACTTCCCTGTTATCTGTCCTATATTTTCCAACTTTTTCGACCACGTGGAGTGACAAATTCCCCCCTTGCCGAAGAGGTTCCCACCGCACCGGGTGGAAATTGTCGAACACTTAATTTTCCTATGTCAGCGATGAACTAGACAAAACATGCCACTTGGCATCTTCATAATCATTGGATCTGGGTTGGTTGGTTGAATAAACATGCCATTTGTTTTTAACCATACTCCCCCACCCGTTAACCAACTGTGACAACAAACGTTAACCGTTGATGCATGTGACCACGTTTACCGCCGAAACTATCCGTCGAGTGTTAGACCACTGCCAACATAAAACTTACCTATATCTGCAAATCGTTGACATGTGAACTCCTCTGACCGTCGAGCTAACCGTCGAACCCCAACTCACAACTGTTGTTGCTTTGGCCTTTGATAAAGGTTTTGTTATATGGTTTTTGTGGTGTATAATAAATATTTCACATGTTCAATGATTATGGTAATAAAATTTGGGTTATAAATATTATATCGTTTGGGGACAGGGTTAACCCCGAACCCCTGGTTTCTCATCACGTTGTGTGGGTTGGGTGGACCGAGGGTTAGAGTTTAACCTCAGTCCCGACCCCCCAATGCAACCCTCCGAAAGTTTAAATACGCAATGCACCCATAGTATTATAAGAACCATTGTAGCAAGATTGGTGGAAGGCTTTGTTGGTATGCGTGAGGTCTCGGTTTCGAACCCCATGGAGGTAGCTCGACCCCATAACAAAATTTTACACTAATGAGTGGAGGCCACATGGCACTCACTCATTGGGCCACCTCAATAACCCATTAACCAATCAAATAACACCAAATATCAACCAATAACATCATGAAAAGTTGCAGTCAACGACTGGTCCACAAAAATACACAGTTAACCCACTTAAATGCTCAGTCACTGTACGAACTGTTGACGGTGTGTACCTGCACCCAATTCCAAAAAAATTTGTATTTTCCCAATTCAGACAGAACGTGATATCTAGAGCATCCGATGTCGGATTTGAGTGAAACAAGTTGCGTCAGATTCAGGGCAATGAGATCTACACTTTGGTGCTGGTTTCGAGCCAATCTGATCACTTTGAATTTTGAGCATTAAATTGATCCACTAGATGGACTTTGAGCTTTGGAATGATTTTGGTACATATTGTTTCAAGAACGTATGCTCTTTTAATGAATACAAGGAGTAATAGCAGGTTTCCACTATTGGATTCGATGAAATGCCTATGTATTGTGGTGCTATGAATATTGTCATCTTAACGAATTGGAAGTTCCTATGAGCTTTGGTGCACTGTCTCCTCATGTATCTTATGATGTTATGAGTTTCCTTTGCAAAACATGGATGGTATACGATATGTTGACCTTATGCTTATGTTGATAATCTGCTTTATTGACATTGGCATAATATCATTGTGGATTGTGCGCTTACTTGTGGTTTAATTGCTTAACTATCTTGAACCCATTCTCGGTTGTTAAGTTTATGTCTTATCTATGTGTGGTCTTATTTGAAGTTTTACTAATGATGCTTTTCTTAAGATTCATGCTTTGAAGTTCTGTTATTGCTATTTATTGTATCCATTTCATGGGGCATTCATCAGTTAATTGTGTTTGTCAAAGTTTATACGTTTTGTTTAGCCGATATTCCCTTCCTTGTCCCAAGCATACTTCAACCAACAAGATGGTAGCCAGGCCTACATACGAGATGGGATCCCTAAACCAAACGATATAGAGTCTAATTGGAATTCTGCACCGAAGAGATCCCTAGCTGTTGACGATAAATTCCAGCCCATCAACAAGATGATAAACAATTTTCAACATTGATCCTATGTATTTTAAAGATACTTAATGATTGGATCATCGTGTGGATAACGCTCTTGATGGATGATTGTAACCATACCACCAATAACCATGATAAACCCACCTATTTTTTTTTTCTAAATTGAGCTAATTCTGTTTATGTATAAGTAGTAGTACAAAACTGTCGCAGTTCAGCTGCGTTAGCCTGAAACTGGGCTTGAAAGTCAAGCATAATGCTGAAAGGAAGCTGCCCATGTAGGGAAACCAGCTTTTTTAAAACAGTCTCGCCGCCCTTATGATGGGAAACCGGCTGAATTGTTATGGTTGCAAAGACACTGTGACAAAAAGCTAGTACTATAATGAACGAGAGCCCATAGGCTGCTAAGTACATAGTAAAACTAACAGCAGTACAAAAAGAAGCTATGTCTAAGACCATACTGTTCCAGATCGAGGCTGAATCAGTTGGAAGTGCCTGGAGAAGGTTGCTCCTCCAGAATTGGGCAGCCATAGTAGTTTTCCGGATCATCCACATCAGCATCTGTTGCATTCTGAACCATAGCGCCTTGAGCCTCCGAAGTTTCCACCTGCAAGGGAGAGGGACCACGGGGGGGAAAGGCAGCAGCATCAGGCGTGGCCAGGTCTTCAAGAGGAGTGGCAGTCGAGGTGGAACGAGGCGCGACAGAGGTGGAATGGGGGTCTGGAGGGACGGTAGTGGAGGCATTCACAAAAGTGGAGCGGACAGTGGCATCTTCACATAAAGTAATGGTGATATAGGCAGTAATCGAGGGGCGGGTGAGGGTGCCATCAAACCTCAACTCTGCGTGTTGGGTGGATTGACGGATGAATGGCCTGCGGGTGGGCAGAGGGACATAGACAAAATCAAACGAGACTTCAGGGGCAGTTCTGCTGGAAGAAGGTCGCTCCCCAGCGGAGCCACCACGAGTGCTGCCTCTGCGAGCTGTCATACGAGGCCTGAGACGAGGCATGGCAGTTTCGGCGGCGGGAGTCTTTGGAATAAGGATGGCAACAGCAGAAGAGCTGGGAGTGAGCAGAGGCAGACCACCGGAGTGCAGGACGTCGGGCGGGTTATGAAGCAGCTGAGGGGCAGCGTTCGCTCCAGAACAAAACCTGTTGTTCGAGAAGTGAACGCCCGGAGAAAATTCAATACAACTGAATAATGAGCAGCGCCGGCCTGTGACTGTGCGAGCACTTGGCTCAGCACAGTGTGCAGGGCATTCACCGGCCAAAGGCACCATACAGACGCGGAGGGAGGCGATGTGCTCTTCAAACAGAGAGTTGAGCAGAGTGTCGATGGCCATGATGCACATAACAGTCGAGACGAGGCTATAGAGGTGCCGGCGCCAAGGAGCATTGAATAAGGTTGCAGGCGCATCGAAGGCGCATTTAGAAATGCCGTGGGGAGCCATGTGGCCACCATGCTCACAGGGCATTGGGAAATGGCCACCACACGTATCCTCTGTCCCCATGGGGCTGTCAAACATCCGCATCCGGAAGATAAACCCACCTATTAATGACACCAGGATTTTTTATTTATGTGATTGTGTTGCATGTTTTGTGTGGATAACGCTCTTGATGGATGATTGTGACCATACCACTAATAACCATAATAAACCCACCTATTAGTGACACTAGGATTTTTTATTTATGTGATTGTGTTGCACGTTTTGTGGTTTCTAGGCATTATAATTGGACCTATATACATTTTATTGAACATATATACACTAAAACGGAGTTGGAAATGTGCTTTTAGTGTCTTGCAAGAGAAAATAGTTTGTTTATCACCCATGGAATCCTACCTTATCGTGCCTTATTTGTCCTATATACTCCTGAAAAATATGATTCCAAATGCAATGACACAATTCTCATAAAATCATGATGTTCTCTTATTTTAAAAGTTAACTAAAATTGGTTGGCACCGAAATGTACCAAACAATCTACCTGGAAACAAATCCAACCAAAAAATTCACCTGTGATAAATATAATTAAAGAAGTGCCTTCAACTTTTTCCTTATACGGCAGGTACCACCTTTTCCTTTTTTTTTCTTTTTCTTTTTTTTCACCAGTTACCGATTGGCAGGTACCACTTATTAGTGACTACAACGTGTCAATTTCGTAGGTGCCAGGAAACTCGTGGCGGAGAAAAGGCAGAAAGCTTGTGGCCAGAATTATCGATTTCTCCATGGCCTCCAACTCTGATTGTGACGCTCCTGAGCCGTTGGGCAGCTGAGATCTGCTATGTGGCAAGTGCGGTGGTCCTTGTATTACATAGTACTTTATATCTAATTTGGGTGTTTATATATTTATTGAAATTGGTATATATGTTATAGAATTCATTTATTTTTAAATTTTTATTACATATGATTTGGGAGTTTATATATTTATTGAAATTTGTATATATGTTATAGAATTCGTTTATTTTTAATTTTATATTATATTGTAAAGCATTTATATGATGGAAAAAAAATTCATGTATATATAATTTTAGCTAATTTTATTTAATTTGATTTAAGTTTTAATAAAAATTTGTTAAAATTATAAGTTAAAATTGTATAATTTTAAAAAATCAAAAAAATAAATTCATTTATATATTTAAATATACATTCTAAACAAGTTATTTATCTCTCATTTCATTCCTATTTTGATTTATACTCCACACTTACCTCTCCATTATCATCTTCCATATTTTTCCATATGTCTTAGTCATGTGTTATATCGTGACAATTTCACCAGTTTTACAAGGATACTAAGTTTATAGGTTTTATTTGCCATATTTCCTTAATATTTTTTTTGTTTTGATGAAGCTTTATCTTTTAATCTATTTTTTAATATGATCTTGAATTCCTACTAATGAGGCTTTATCTCTTATCTCATGGAACTTATCTCCTTTCAAAGTGGATATAACCCTAGTATGATGGATCTAATTTTTCCTCATTTGACTTATAAAAGTAGTGCCTGCCATAGAGTTTAGGTTGGCTTTTGGAGACTCTGATTATGCCCTTATGCTGCTAGCTTCAATTTGGAGGTCCATAATCCATCCTTATGTGTTGGTGTGATTGAAGGCTTTATCATTGTGGCAAAGAAAGGACGAGAAGGCTATGAGAGATTTGAAACATCCAAGCTGTTAGCTCCCTGTAATTTGCAAGATTGGCAAAGTCAAGCTGCAGAAAGAACACTATTTCAACCACTTTGGGATTCTAGGATCTAGCCCTCCTGAATCCAGAGAGGGATCTCTCCAATAAGTGCAAAGATGGATTTATTTTTAAAGCTTTTGGGTAATGATATTAGGCTAGTTATGAAGTCCAAGGGTTTTTGTTTGTTTTGGATTATTGAGCATGATTATTATTTGAGTGGAAATTTCTAAATGGAAAGAGTTTCAAAGGTGTGAAGTTGCAAGCAATCAGAACAAGCTTTTGGCTAAAAAGATAGATATAACGCTGGTTGTTAGTCCATTGGGCTATGGAGTCATAACAAGGCTTTAATTGAGCAACAACTTCAAGAGTGATCCAAGGGGCAAGTCATCTATATCACAAGATCATTTGAGATAAAATGATGGAATGGAAACAATAAAAGTGTTGGAGGGGTGGAAACTAATAATAATTTCAACAAGGATTTATAGTCAGTCCAAACAAGAAAAGCCTCTTAAGTAACTGTTTAAAACCAACCAAGAACAGGGCTCACCATAAATTTCTTGGGCAAGTTCATATTAAAGCAACTCAATAGACAACAATCTAGTAATCCGCATAATTACCTTCAGAAAGTATGAAAACAAATAAGAGAAACAAAATGCAACTTAAGATCAGATAAGGTACTTTTAAACCTAGTCTTCTTTCAGCAAACACTTAGGGAAACTTTCAGAATTCACCTTTGGAGATAGAAACTAGAAAACAAGGCACACCATCACTTTTCTAGTCTAAATTTACTAAGCTGACAATGAAAATAGCATTCAAGAATAACGTTTAAAGCAAACAGTAGGACGAGGAAACGCCGACATTCCTAACCGCTTAAACTGTATTGAATCATTCTTAAATAAACAAATTAGAGGAAAACATTGAAATAAAGTTTATCAGTTAGAGAAGGGTACTGTAAACAGTAGGTCCTAACTCTATGCTTGTTGTTCTTTATCAAAGAATTAATGGAAAAAATGGCATACACAAAAGGAAAACAATTACACAGAAAGGAGCACTTCACCAGTGATATAGACCAGGATCCCAAGAAACAGCTTGTTATTGATGTCAAACCAGTTACAGTCTTCAGGTCCAATGTTTCAATTCAGCAATCATCTTCACTTCTCAGCCTAACTATTCTATCACAAACAGAGCTTCAAGAGCCTTTGAACACTATTTACAGGTAGAAATTTTGAGCACAAGTATATTTCAAAGTTTTGCAACCAACCTTGTTTCATCTTCTACAGAAATATTTATAGAAGAAATGAGGAGGTGGGATCTGATAAAAAGATATTCAAGGTTCAATTAATATAGATTTAATACTTCACGGCCTTTGAGGGGTTCGATGGAGAAGTTTACAGATATGTCCTCTGTATTAAATGTTTACATTAAGAATTAAGCTTGGTGGAGAGCTTTTGTTGAATTTAAGACTTTCTGTCATGTTGTAATAACTCTGCTGATATTTTTTGCATTAAGTTCCTTTGGCTGAATTAACTATTCGGCTGCGTTGAGGCAAATATCATCTTTTCTGATCATAACTCAGCCTTTGTTGAATGCTTTGAGGCTACAGGTGGCTATCTGGTAGCTGAGAGGAATCAATTAGCCTTTGATGTGGCAGTGGAGGCAACTTCTGTCTAACAGATATTTTTTACTTGCCTTTAAACTGTGTTTAATTTAGTGGATTAGGCTTTTGATTTTCGATCTTAGCTGTAATCCACCAGAACTGTATTTATTCCTTTAATTCTTCATTTCTGGCTTGTTTTAATCTTCAACACTGATACTCTTTGTTTATTTCAATTCTCTGTGTCTTGTTGATGTGCAGGTGCTGCAGAGGGTTCATAATAATATCAGTGCTCATGATGCTTTGATAAACCTTGATGGGAACCTTTGCCAAAAAATTTCTTTGATAATCAAAGGCCTAGAGAGTCGTCACTCTCAGCCTTCCATTTTCTTTTAAAATATTTGAAAAACCTTTATAGTCCTGCACAAAACAAGAAATGACTAAGAAATCCTATGTATTTGGTAAAAAATGCTTTGGAGGTTGTGGTTAGGAGCATGGTCGTTGGATGACAGCATCCAACGGTGGAGATCGTGCATAGAAATCAAAAGGAGAGCGGTTGATGAATAAGCGGTGGAAAATTATATCAGAGTTATTGATCTTGTAGAGATCAACGGTCGGGAGCGACCCGGGAAATATAATGGAGAAAGGCCGCTTTATAAAGAAATGGACGAAATATAAGGAAAATAGGTGGAAAATCCCTTTAGAGGGGGAAAAATGCTGTAATGAAAATCAGGGTTTCGCGGATGATCGTGGGCTATCGGATGAGATCGGCCTACGAGATCAACGGTGGAGAATGATCTACGATGGCCCTTGGAAAAGACGAAGGGCGATAGTATAAAGGTGATATTGAATATTGGCCGTTGATCTATAAAGATCGACGACGAATATGAAATGCGATAAAACACAACAAAAATGAGGGAAGGCGGTTTCGGAAGGAAAAATAAGCAGTATCACGTGGCGAAATGGGAGAAAGGTGGTTTCACCCTTTTGAACGCGATATGCGATCCCACCCGACACGTGGCATTTGAAAACAACTTATATTGTGTAGCCCTTGGGAAATTAACCTTCGCGCTTGAAGTTACGTGAAAACACACGTCAACCGTTGGATCTGGGGTCTCAGATCTAACGGTGAGGAGTGAGCACGATATAGACCAGATGTGTGGCAGATAAAAGGCAGGGTGGTTTTGTTCTGAGCCGTTGGATCAAAGATGGACGGCTAATATCAAGCTTGGAGGGAGGCAGGACCCACAAGGGTTAGGCCTGTCGGGGTTAGTATGGGCCGTCAGATGTAAAGGATCAATGGTCAGGATTGAAAATGGGGTTAAACGAAATAATACACAAGGCGGAGAAAGGTTTAATATGAGTCATTGATATGCAGAGATCAACGACTAAGATCTGCTTGGAAAACATTATAAAGCGGGGTTGCATGTTTTTTTAACCAAGGTCGGGAGGAAAGATCTGGACACGTGGACGACCCAGATGCAATTGGAGCTTCGCGATTGGCGGGGCAATGGACATGGGAGTGCCGAAGCAATTGAGAGATGGTCATCGATCTGCAGATCAGATCGACGATGGAGAATGAATCGGAGGGGAAGCAATAAAATATTTGATGCGCCAATGAAAATCTCCGATGCAATATAGCGCTGGCCATTGGATTGGCCCAAGATCAACGGCGGAGAAGGGTTCCGACCAATGAACGAGCAGGACCACATTATAATATAAAGAATCAAAATTTTATGAAAAAGAAAGGTTTTTGGCGTTGGGTGGGTTATATATATGAGGTTTGGTGCCCGTCTGCGGGGACCTTTAGATATATGAACAAGTGAACGGGACCGGGGATTTATATGCAAGGTGCCAATCGAAATCGGGAGGAAGGGTCGGGTTTTTCAATCTACCCATTCAACTAATCTCCGATGCGAGATTATATGGATCGTTGATCAGGGAAATAAAATCAACGGTCTTTTTTCATTAAAAACATAGCACCAGCACGTAAAGTTAAAAACATAGGATAATGGGTTTTTATGAATTAACAAAGGGAAAAAGTGATTGGGAAGGTTTATATGAAGAGTTAAGTGCCCGATTGCGGGCCTTTGTTTTTGTGAATGAAACGAAGGATCGGGGCTTATACATAAGAGAGCTAATCGCATCGGAAGTCTTACAAAACAAACAGACTTGCGCTTTCCAATTATTTCTGATGCGATAAGCACTGAAAGGGTTTAGCGCTTGGTTCCAGCACCAAGGATATGGTGGGGAAGTGGTTAGGACTTAGCCCAAAGGGGCTTAAGTCCATAGTGAAAAAAAACTTATTTTTTATGAAATTTTTCAAAGTTTTTGATGGATTTGGGGGTTTCGTCAAAGTTTAAAAATGGGTTTTAAACTTTGTAAAGAGGATTTTATGAAGGGGAAATGGGAAACAATGAAAAATAGAAGAATTTTATGGGGGAAAGAGGGAATAAAATGAAGGTTAGTTTTGAGTGGAGGGAGGGGAAAAATGGAATTTTGTAGCAGTCTTTTCTTATGAAAATAATAGTTTTTCATCATTTCGAGAGGGAAACAGCAGTGAAGATTTAACAAAGGGAAAGATGTCTTCATGAGTCTTCAAGAGATAGCACTTTTAGCAATAAAACTTGTTTCTTGAAGGCTCCAAAAATGATTTAGCCACCATTTGATATGACAAATTTTATTGGTGGCTAACACAAGCCTCAACAAGAGTTGTAATCTTTAATATTTCTTTGTTATCATTAATACAAAGTACATTGTTTTTCCCATACATCATGTCTTTTATTATACATGTGTCGATAAGATTCCTTGATCAATTATTTAGAGTTATTTGAATATATCGTGTTATATATCTCGATCTCTTTGGTTGTCTTGGCTAATTTTCAAGTTCTGCTTTCGAGAGTTAAAGTTGGAACTTGAGTGAACAGATGCAGAGAATAAGGAAACTTGCACTCAACACCAGGTAGGTATTTTTCTTATATTTCAAATATCTCTAGGGAAAGATAGTGTAGTTTGTTTGGTTTTTTCTAGGTTTAGCCACTAAACCTATGGGGATCGTTTCTGTCTGCAAAAGGGATTACTACAAAAAACACCACTGGAATCACCATCTATACATTCAAAAAAAAAGTTGCATCATCCATCTAAATGCCACTATCAAGGAAGACTTGTAATATATAGCTTATGAAGAAAATTTTCTATTTTGTAGAGTTATTTCCTTCTAACTATGATAAATTTGAAGGAATCGCATGTAACATGTCACTTGAATGATGAAGATTGATATCATGTTTTCATTTTTGTTCAGTTGAAGTCTTAGTCTAGGTAGATATTTTGTTAGAATATTATTGATGAATTGTTTAGTCCTCTCTTTCAATGAATTTCACTCTTATCAATGGTCACTCTTTAAATATTTTTCAAATAGTTGATATTAGTGATAGTATAATTTACAACATCATCATTAATCGTTTGACTTTAGTTTTTTCAAATAGTTAATCTTAATCATCATAAATTCACAATATTAGTTTATTTTGATAAACCTAATATGATTTTAGGTTAAAGTGCATGAGAATTTTTATGTAGTTTTAGTTTAATTTATTGTGATCTTACTAAAAAATATGCAATATATATTAAGATTTATTGTCTAATAATGATTACCTACCCTTGATACATTTATTAATATTATAAAACACTAATTGAAATATGAGAAAAATAATATTGTTTTTTCTTCTATATTTATTAATATTATAAAACACTAATTGAAATATGAGAAAGATAATATTGTTTTTTCTTCTATATTTATTAATATTATAAAACACTAATTGAATAGGAGAAAAATAATACTTTTCTTTTTTCTTCTAAAAATTATTAATGTTATAAAGCACTTAGGAGAAAATTAATACTTTTCTTTTTTCTACTATAATTTATGTGTCTCATTTTCTTATTTTAGATCTTAATTTATTTATTTTCTCGTAAGACCCATTTTGGAACGCAAACCATTTTCTTTTAAGTAGAATCCTAGCCTAACAATGTTTTGGTTTCTAAAATTTTAATTAGAATCCTAGCCTAACAATGTTTTGGTTTCTAAAATTTTAATTAGAATCCTAGCCTAACAATGTTTTGGTTTTTAAGCACTTTTGCAAATACGTGTCACATATTTAAATTTCTAAATCACTAGCACTAGCTTATATATATTGAGGAAATAGGTATAAACATCATTGCTATGGGTATCTATGTTTATGAAAAGTATCATTTTTACCGTACCAACTACATCCATTAAGTATCTGTAAGGACATGTTTGAATCAATTTTTGTGGTGATAGATTTTAAATTTAATTTTTATTAATTTTAATAAAGCAAAAGATTAGTGAATTATGTTTCGTTTATTAAACAGTGTTAATTTATTCTTTCATGAAAGGGAGGTATGGTTCATCTCTCTAGATGATGAAAACATGTGTGTCTTTAATTATTCCCATAAATGTTATTGGCATCACACCCTTCAAGTAAGGAGTCATACACTTGGATGTTATGCCATTGGTAGAGGTTGGTTTTCAGGCTTGATGTGTTTGGTATGATTTATTGAGTGAAACTAAATGTATTTTATTATAATACATTTTGTATTGAGATAAGAGAAACATAACTTGGGAAAGCATAGGTATGATCAAGGTATATTTTGATGTTTGATCTTATTTTAAAACAAATATAAGTTGAGTTAATTTGATGGTTTTGTTGTGGTCTATCTAAGCGATCATGGTAATACCATGATCAGGCTTGAGATTTATAACTAAATCCATGCAATGTGAGTTGGAAAATATCTAGTGAGAGAGGTAAACATTTCCTATCAAGTTGAATATACAAATGCTTCATAGACAAAGATACATTTATGATCACCCAATTATGTGAGTGAATGTTGAACACCTTAGATGTGTTTGTTCATTTCTTCAAAGTGTGATCCATAATTATGATAACATATGAGATATAGAAGCAAATTCTTATAAAACATTATATATGATATTTACTGATATGCATAAATGTTATGATGATTGCGACTTTTGCAAACAATGAAATTAGTTGCAATTTTACTTTTGCAAAGAAGTTTTTAAAAGATTCATCACAAAAGCACTTTCATGGATGGTATGATACTAAGTTTTGAAAACACTCTTTGTGAAAAAGAAATGAAAAGAAAAAAAGAGTGGTTGTTGGGTAAATTAATTTTCAATCATTTACATTTTAGTTTTCCAAAATGTTATGCATAATGTGTATATGTAGATATGTACTTATACAATTACTCTAATTAGTTGGACAAGTTTAGCTTATGATGCAATGTGTCATTGTGCCAAGTGTAGTAGTAACAAAATTGGACAACTCAAAATATTTCATATTCTTAACTTCAATCAATTATCGGATAAATTTATGGCCAAATAAAAAAATTAACACAAGAAATTTAAAACATGAAAGTGTAACAATATAAAAAGGCACCAAAACTAACAAAGTCATTACAACACTTCCACATTAATTTAATACAATAACTCCACAAATAGCATGTCAGCCTAGCCCATATCTACAATGAATTTAACATAAAGAAAACTTACAATTTGTGTGTCCCAAATTTAAAATCGACCATACTACATTCCACTCCTACCAATTAATATGATTAGCAAAAGAAACAATTAATCAAATTAAGTGCAAATTACTACAATACATGGTATAATTAATTTTGCATGGTTTAAAGACTTAAATCTCGAATTAATGATTATATTATTTTAAATTTTATGAATTTTGACATTTTTTTTTGGGTTTTCAAATACATTTCAACATGAGAAAAAAGAACATTCCATGAAATGTCAAATCTTAATTTCAACATGAGAAAAAAGAGCATTCCATAAAATGTCAAATCTTAAGTCTACGCCCAATTATCTATAAAGAACCATGTGAGAGAAAACATTCCATAAACTCTGAAATCGTAAATTTACATCCAATGATCAATAAATAATAGTGTGTGATTATAGCTAGATAGATGTATGAATAATTAAATTGAACTTTCCCCATCAAATAAAATTCTGATAGAAACTTCTAAAGTGGGGTATTAGGTTTCTGCTATGATTTTTAACAACAACAATAATAATTATTGATCGTTTTTTCAAACTCATTAGAAAAAAGAACACAAACCCTAAGAAATTATGCTTAAAATGATGAGGTTCTCATATAAATTATGTCAATACCTTTAATAATTATAATCCATGATCCTTATTATAAAATAACCAGCCTAGATCCATTCTAACTTTGTATCTATTAAGTGTCGAGAAGGACCAAATCTCTCAAGTTGTAAACCCTTCCACAAGTTTTACACTCAAAAAGACATTTGTGCCTTGAGAGATTTGATCCCTCTCGGCATTTGATAGATTTAGAGTTAAAATGGATCTAGGTTGGTTATATATATATAATTTTGATTTTATTTTAATGTAATTTGACCAAGTCACAATGTTTACATAACATAACATAACGGGACATTAAAACTTCTCTTCCATACTAGGTTGGAGAGTGTCTCTCATCGCAATTATTATAAATAAAATTAGCCTTAAAATTTTTAAATGAAGTTCTATTAATGAAGCTATTTAATAATATTCGCATGGAAATTTTGACTCGCTAAAAAAGGAAAAAATAAATTAACTACCTTAGTGCCTTCAAAAAATCTATATGTAATAATCAAGAGACCTCATCTCTAAGAATAAATTTCACTATCTTGAACAATAGTGTCACTTTGCTTTACCTACACTACAAATATTATAGATAATTGGGTAGTCTCTTGAATCACAACTTTGTTGTGAGAGACATTTCTAAGAGCATGTGTTGGAAATAAAGCATTAGATGTATATAGAAAGAATATTGAACATGTTGAATGAGATTGGGGAAGAGTATCAAGGGATTAAAATCTACAACCCATATGATTCCATTTCCTTGGAAGATAGCCACGTTTGATTTAAGTGACATGCCAAGCATGTTTTTCTATCAACAATGATTTGATCAATAGTTTCAAATTGTCCTTCGTGTTAAACAATGTCCATATCCTTCCAAAATTCATTAAACATATTATCTAAAGTGTTTATACCCAATACCATTTTCCTATATAATGATTTCAACACTATATTGGCATCATCGAGAAAGAAACTATCTAAAATATCAATTTTCATTGGATCTCTTAAAAAAATGGAAGTATAATCCATATAAAAATTCATGATCCCCATCTAAATGAATCCATTGAGTTGTAGCTTAATTCTCAGTTGTAGCTTAATTCTCACTAGCTAGAAATTTTTCTTTCTGAATTAAAACTTTTGGAATGCTCTCTTTCCATGGAACTAATTTAGGAAAATCTTGCTCATGTATTAGGACAATCTTGCTCGTGTATTTTGATGAGCTTATATTAAACCTTTAATGTTGTATATATGCATATGGTCAAGATGGCCTACTATGGACCCATGGCATGCTTGCTTCGATAATAAAAAGATCCCTTGTTTTGATAAGTGATGGCAGCGGACAAATGGTAGGTTTTAGTTTTGTTTTAGTTTAGAGGAGGATATGTTAGGAAGGATCAAGGGGAACAATCCTCTATGAAAAAACCTGCATCGTAATTATAATTAAGTTTTTTTCATTTTCCATATAACATGTAGAAACTTGATTTGTAAATTTTATTATGTATAATTATTTGGATTCTTACTGAATATTTCTTTGGTACCATCAATGTTATGTATGAGTAGTTAATGTGCATTATTATTGAAAAGTTAATGCAAACCATATGAACTATTAATGTATACTACATTAGATAATGTGGTTAGTAGGTGGCCTTGCTTATTAGGTCAAGGTTAATTATCTATTTTTTAAGGATGGATAATTCTATTCAATGATGATAAAAGGATCCCACACTTGTTTTAATTAGATAATCCCTAAAAGTAATAAAATCCTAAATGTATATTATTTTGTTAAACTTGCAACCATAAAAAAGGAGAGAGTGAAACTCTCCAATTAAGGGCTTAAGGATTACAAAGTTTCATCATTTGTAAACCCTATTTTGCAAATATAGAAATTAAAGAGAACCGACAAGTGGATAGAGTATTGTAGCCTTATTTTGAACTAACCACAAAATCACATAGAATGCATCCAAATCACATAATCAAGTAGTGCATTAATTTGTAGTTAGCAATTGTACTTATTTCAAATGAGTAATTATAAGGCTTTCTATATTTGAAATGAATAATGAAGGGGTATATTCAAGAGTTGTTGGGCAAGGGTCATATTAAACCCAAATCGTCACCTTACAGTTCTATCATGGTTTATTCCTTGAATAAATATGACATAAGAGAGTGTTCATGGATTATCAACTCTGAAATCAAATTATAATCGAGCATCAATATCCATTATCATACAATTATGATTTGATAGCTTTACTTTATAGACTTAGATACTCCAATAATATTGATTGAAATTTTGTTTACTACCACATTTGTATTAAGAAAGAGTAAACATGGAAGATAAATTTTGAGATACACCAAAGATTATTTAAAACATTTATTATGCAGTTTGGTCTTAATAATGATTATAATTGTTATCACAAAATTGTACTTGATTGGTTGATGATCAGACAACTCTATGTAACTATTCCAAACCAGATTTTGACTGAAACTTAGCCTCTTCAGTCTGAGAGGACTCTCTCAAAGGGGTTTATGATATTAGATAATGATAGTACTATATGGCTAACTCTATTTGAAAAGTAACTAGATTTTTGTGCATGTAGGTTGAAAAGAATGCAGGCTTGCTACCATTGGGCTTATGGAGTCAACAAATCAATAGATTCAGTGGCAAGGTTTCTTGACATGGAAGCTGATGCAAATAGGGGTCCTTAACAAAGGAAAATCACACATAGAACATAGGTCAACACAGTCATTTCATCAATAAGGGAAGTCAGAGCATAAACATATGAATTCTAAGTAATATAGATGAAATCTACTACAAGTGGTAAACATAAAGATATAGATTAGAAAAACATTAGAAACCCCATGAGAATCTCAGGTCTGTCAAGAAGAAAACCTTTTGTATTACTGATATAAGTCAAATTACATAAAGCAACAGTATGGTGCAAAAAATCTCCAACCCTTTACTACTTCGATGATTTGCCTTTAAATAGACATTCTTAAAGCAGGGATGATCTGCCTCTTGGCTAGATTCATCGAATTCTTCCTATGACACCTCATATAACAGAAAAACATGTATTTTAACAAGTAAATGACAGCTACACCCTAAAGATGACTTTTCCTAATAGGACTCAAACTCCTATTTATTACATCATTCTACCTTATCTTTGAAACAGTTATATATTAGTTACGCATAAGCATCACATGCTCGAAAAGGCTATGACATAGTTCATCACTACTTTACACATTAAAAACCATCCTAGACATGTGGAACAAAACCCTATTTTTCAAGAATACAAGACATTATCTTCAACGAAAGCTTTAGCTGATGAGGTGTCTTCACTACACATTCTTCAAGTCATAAACGTTTGATGATAAGGTTTCCTGACCTGTTGAAGGTGTCCAGCTGTCCAAAACTGCCTTTAAACTGCTTCAAAACCTTATTCTCCAATTCTTCATGAATCAATTCTAATTGCTCTTGGAGGTCTTTGACTTGGAATTTTAGTGTCTTGTTCTTAGATTTCAAGTGTAGGTTCATTTTTCTGATATGCTTCACTTCTCCTCTCAATGGATGAGTCCATTTGATCAATTATTGTGTGTTATCTAAGGTCTATGACATAGTATTAACCTGCTCTTTCCAAATTTCTTTCATTTTCTCAAACTTTACTTTCTGAACCTTGTGCTGCCTTGCCTCTTTCTTCAATACTGATATTTCATTATTTTCCAGCTTCAATTGCTCCTTAAGGACCTCAATCTCTATTTTTTCAATAATTTTCTCTTTTCCTTTCCTTTGTTTAATGACTAATTCTTCTTTTGCAGGTGAGGAAAGGTCAATGATGCTTGGTGGTGGCTGGACAATTTCAGTGACCTTCTTAGCTTCTTTACTACTTTCGAAGAGATTTCTAGCATGTCTTGTCATTGGATTCTAGCTTGAAACATGAATCCTACATCCTCACCTTCAAACTCTAACTTCTTAGCTATTTTGGCTTTCTTGAGCTTCTTTCCTCCCTCATCTATATCTTCAGCTTGGAATATGGGAGTTTCCTTAATATCAATAGCATGCAGAATGTATTCTAAGTTACCCTTAGCCATTTTTTGGCTTCTTGTAACTCTCTTGCTGCCATTTTTGCTCACTGCTAGCTTTTGTTTTGAAGGTGTAACTTTGGGTGTGTCAGATTTCTGCGATGGCTCTGTCTCCATGATCACTGGCTCAATTTTCTCTGTCAGCTCAACTTTCTCTGCCACTGAAGGTGATGGGATATCTCTAGGTTTAGGAGTTCTTTTAGGAGTGATGGCATCCACTTCAAAACCACTGACAAATAGAAAATATGACCAGTCTCTGCCTAATCTTTTTAACTCTTCTAATACCAGTAACTTGATTAAACCATGATGAAAAAGTGAGGTTTCATTTCCTTCAGATTTGGCTTGAACTTTGTTTGAAATTTTAGCTAAGCTTTTGTATAAGTAAAAAGGTAAATCAAGAGACCTCTTACCAAAAAAATGTAGCAGAAGCCTGAAATGGTATGAATAAACCATGTGGTACCTCCCTTCACAAGTGAAGTATTTCTGAATGATTAGCAGCAGCTTTGAGAAGTTTTCTTTCATGTAGCTCCTTGGGATGGCATTTCTGAGATTAATCTCACTATGCTCTGGCTTGATAAATTCGTTACATTCCTGCATAGTGAACTTGAAACCTTAGAACCATTGTTCTCCTCCTCTAGGAATTCTCGTTGCTGATGTAATGGTTTCTGGTATTACTGTGAGGTTCAAAATCCCCACCTTTGAAGTTGTCCCATTGAAACTGATGGAAAACTCCTTATGTTAGGATGGATTCTAATCGCAAGTGTATGAAAAAATCTCACTTTAGTTGTGCATAACAAACAGGCCTAACATCAAATATGGCTACCAATTTCTTTAGATCTACAGTTAGTTGACCAAGATAAATGCTACAAAATCTAGATCTATGCAGTAAAATACATTAAGCAGTAAATAAAAGTAAGAGTTGCTCCATCCATCCAATAGACAAGGCAAGAATATTTTTTAAATATTTTTTGTATTTTTGACACTTGGGAAGGGAAAATAGAAATATGTTACCAGTCTCCCTCAATGGGATGGGTTCTTATATGTCCTCAGCACTTCAGATCTAAGATCTCTCTCTCTTGATGGTGTAGAAAACCTAGACAAAAAATTGAACTCAAAGGGGCCTCACAAGAAAAATGGTAGCAAAATATAACAATGATGGAGGATCAAAGTCATACCAAAAGTATAGATCCAGAGTGATCTTTAGGCAACAAAAGGTAGTGAGTGAATGGAAAAACCCTTCTATTTATAACAAAAGATTGAGTTAGTCTAGATATTGGTGCATAATTAAAACATTATTAACCAATTCTAGATCCAAATTTTATGAAATATTTTATTATATTTGTTGGAGGGAAAAATAATTTGAATTTGGTCAAATCCCTTTATTTGTAAATAATAAATAAATAAATGATTTATTTATTATTTTAAGGATGTAGTTGAGTAATAATTAAATAAATAATTATTTATTCAATTATTTATAAATGATTTAATCAAATTTAACAAGGAATATTATTTAAATAAGGTTTAAATAATTATTCCTAGAAAATAATAAGATAAATAATGATTTATTTAATTAATTTTCCTATTTTTGGTTAAATATGACCAGGAATATTAATTAAACTATTGTTTAACAATTATTCCTTGAGGAAAATCAAAAAAATGTGGATTTATTCAATATTTCCTCATGGGGTTTCCTGTTTAGACCTTAAACAACTTCATAAAATAAGGATTACTAATTTAATTTTCATAGTGAAAACAATTTTACTTAGGGTAAAATTGGTCTTACATTGTGTACTTTGGTCCATCTAATAGTAACAGGTTAGATGACCAAAAATTGGTGTAACAGATTTCCCCCCAGCGTGCGAGCGTTAGGAGCTAATTGTATGACCGAAGTACGTTGTAAGAACTCAATCACTAGACACCAAAGGTGTAATGTTCCTAATTTTTAGCCTCAAGCTAAAAGGAACATTATAGTTTGCATATTTTCATTTTGTTGAATAAAATGGGTAAGGAGACACCTTAGCCCCTTTAGATGGAGAAATAACACTCCTTGTGTGAAAGGAGGAATAATAAAGCAGCTGAATTGAGCACCACATGGTGTGAACAGGATTGGATCATGCTTGATCTAGTCATTTTGACCAAGTCAACTAAAACTGTCTAGATACATTGAACCTTCTTGGACAATGCAGTTTTAGTGGAGGCCCCACTTGCATGAGATAGGGGACAAGTGTGAATGGGACCCATGGTGAGAGGAGTTCATTTTCTTTAAAAGGAGGAGATGGCAACCCATTTTCATTATGCATTAGATTATCATTTTCATTGGGTCTGCAAAGGCTTGCATCCTCGGGCTGTTTAGCAGGGTTGTAGTGTTCTTGAACCCAAGGGTGTTCCTGTTCGGGAATCCCTACCTCATCCTCAACTAAGGAGAGGGTTTTAGCTTCATTTCATCATTCCAGCATTTGGCCAAGCTTAATCCTTCAGCTACAATGTTATTATGTTGGGCAGAAAACGTTGAGTTGTTGGGTGCAGCAACAGAGGAACTCATAGAGTCATTCTTCGGCTTGTTCTTCAGTGGAGACCTTGTATATTCTTTGGAGGAGTAGCATAGGAGACTCTCAGGCATCATTTCAGATCATTGGCACCAGGCCAATCACTCACCATCTCTCACAACGCAGTTTAGGGCTGGAACTGTGTTATTTTATGGAGGCAGTTGCTGGGAGAGTCATCAAAGCTTATCAAGAGGAGTGTTTTTGAGTAAGAGGAATCAACCCTTTTACTTGAGAGCATTATCAGAGGAGGGCATGAGTATTTCAGATCTGCCATAGCCTCATTCTTTTTTGGATTCAGCTGCAGTGACAAGTTGTTTGTCACATTGTACATTTTTCGACATTTCTAGCAATCTTTCCTAGATTGGCTAAAAATCTTGTATTGGAGCCCATTCTTCTATCCTTGGGCGTTTCTTTGTATATTTCAGTCATATTTCATGTATGCACATCTATAGCAGCAACTACACTCCTAGAGACAGTGCAGTCACTACCTTCCAACATTTTATGTAGTTGCTGCATCTCATGTACTTCATGTGTTAATCTTTGGAGGTTGATTCCCATTGCATGAGGGGTTTATTCCTCATGATATTTCTATATACTGTTGTTGATCTATTAATGTACATGATGGTTGTAATACATTTCATCTTATGTTGCATTCAGATTTGCAGAGTTTAATGATTGTGTTCGTGTATTGTTGTAAGCTCTCTCTTTGAGCATTCTTTAAGGGATCTAGTTTGGGGAGATCTGAATAACCCATCTAGAGTCATTTATTTGGGCTCAAATTCTGGAAGAGAAGTGTTTAATGTACTCACAAAGGGATCCAAGACCCCTTTCAGCTTATTTTTACACTGCCTTATACAACATCCTTGAGGACCATATTGCAGAAATTCCCGAAAAAGGAATATTACAGTGGTATCGAAGCATCAATCTTGGCTCAGCCTGTGCAACCCAAGATAATATGCCATTAGAAGGAGAAGATCCTCATTAAGAAGAGGATATGTACAGAGAAAACAAGAAAAGAGGAATGACGGAAGAGGAGGTTTCCCTTCTTCTTTTCCAGACCATGGAGGGTATCATTGAAGACCTTGAGGAGAAAGAAAGGGAAAACTGAAGAGATTTTTCAGAGAGGGTTTGTGGATGAAGCAAGCCCTAGTTGTGACCACATTGGGTGGGAGAATTTAGCCACACATGCAGATCCACAACATATTCCATTGCCCACTTGCACTACTGGGAGGATGGAGGAAGGAGATGAGGCCATTGGAGGAGCAACACTGCAACTCAAAGGTATGGCTCATGATTGTTGGCTTGAATTTTTTTTTTCATATTTTCATGCAAATGCAAAAATAGATGATGCATTCACTGAGGGTTTGGTGAAGAAACTTGATGGAAGTCAATGTGGATCATCATGTATCATAACTTCAAACACTTTGCATGCATTGGGAGGAAACATGAAACAAACTCCTTTCCTTATTTCCGAAGGGGATAAAAACATGTATGATGGCTTGCCAAGGGAAAGATCCCCATTATGTGAAGGGCCCTATACCATTTTTGGACTCATGGAGGTACTTCCTTCAAGAGATGACCAAAAGCTAGGGTCTCTCCTTGATGATGAGGTAATCTCAAATTTTGATGGGGAGGATGAGCATAAGAGATCTAACAGTGTTGTCCCATTGGGAGGAGATCCACCACAACATGGAGGTGAAAGAGGAGCCATTGATTCTCATAGAGGAGCCCTTGAATCTTTACAAGGAGTTCCAAGTATTTTAACATGTGGGAACCATAGCACAATTCTAGAGCCATATGTAGCAGCTATTGGGAATTGTGAGATGGAGGAGGAAGAGAAGGATCAACATCAAGGGTTGATACACCCTTATCTATTCCAGAAGGTCTTTTCACAAGAGAAGGAGATTGTATAGCACAGTGAAGAGATGGAAAAATTAGTCCACTCATACATACAGTCCACTTCTGAACTTGATGTTTCATTATATGGAGGCATTCCACCTTGGAGGCCACCTGATCTTGAGTTGATGAGGGGCATCTTGTCATTTGGTTCACCACTCTTGGATTCCAGAGAGGTGGAGACATTGGAGGAGTCCAGCACAATGCAGAGAGTTTGGGATAGACTCAAGGAGGAGGGAGACACTCTCTCATTTTCAGTATCACCCACTCTCATCAGCTATACTGCGCTGACAGAGTTTACTGCAGGGATGGAGGATGGCATCTTCATGATGCAGGACAACTGCTCCACAGATTTGAGGGGGAAGAGGATACTTCCTTTGGGGGAGGAATCTTTCATACATAGGAGTGGATGGAGGCCACTCATGCTTACTTTGACCCAGCTTGGGAGATTCTTTCTATATGACAGCTTCTCATGGGAGGCCAACTTCCAAAGGACACCAGCACTATTTGAGCATGAGCAGCTGCATGATGGGCACGACAGCATTTTGGAGGATGACTTCAGCATGGGGGATGTCGAAGTAGCAGGCAGCAGCGTGAGGGGAGCACCACATTGCAGATTACCAGCGCTGTCTATGAGGAGGATAGATCTAGATTGGAGGTCTCAACTCTTGGTAGAGTACTCCAAGGATCTAGGTGCATGCATGATGTTGGATGACCCGGATGGAGATAACAAGTACATGATTGATGATATGGTCATCTATACCATTGACAGGATATTCTTGACTAGAGATTCTTGTCTCAGGGAGAAACTATTGCATGCAGCACATGAGGACTTCCTAGCTATGCACCTTGATGCATATCTTGCCTTGATAGAAGACTTCAATTGGGAGGGCATACGGCCTGATCTATATCAGCATATGGAGAGATGCATAGCCTAGATGATTTCAGAAGGGTTGGCACAACCATTTCCCTACTCATTGGAGGTAAGGGAGAGCATTCAGATGAGCTATTTCAGCTCAAGGACCAGAGTACATGGTAAAGGAGGTATATACTCTCATTTTGATTTACCTTTATTTTCTTTATATGAGCAGCTTGATGAGCTAAGGATGATCGCATCTCCTTATGCTCCTTATTATGATGTACTTATGGCCCATTGCAGCAATGGGAGTGGCTATTTTCATGATGGTTTGTGGGGGAAACCACATATTTCTTGGTGTGCACCATTAGCACCAATTTGTACTTTCATGTTTTCACCTTATGAGATGTTTGTGGCAGCAAACAAGTGGCTGGGAAAGCACTTGTTGTTTTTATTTTTGATGCAGGAAAGAGGTGCACTGCGTTGGTCCCATGAGTGGAGCAGTGACTCACTCTCTAGTTGTCTTATGACAACTTGTTTTCATTGCATGTTGCCTCCTTGTATTGCTGATGTTTATACATTCACAAGGAGAAATATTGTGAGAGTGTTGTATATTTTGGGACAGCCCATTGGGAGCATGACTCTCCCCATTGTACATGCTTTTTATTGCAGGAGACACCATGGGAAAACCATGATTGCCACATTGCTACTTTTTTCTTCTTGTGGGAAAAACCACTTGGAGAACTTGAGGGGGCATTTCATGGCTGATCTTCTTGATGGGGAAGCTTGGGCCATTCTTGGAGGCCATACCATTTCATCCCAAGGATAGAAGCAGCCCCATATGTACCACAAATGGAGGGAGAAACACCTTGGGAATCAAAAGCCCAACTCTCCATTCAGCCCCAACACATTGCATATACCAGGGGTTGAGATTTTTATTTGGATGATAGCATGGATGAGAGGATCATCATTGGGGACAAATTTTTCCCATGCATGTCATCACTCCTACCTTGAGGAGGCTGTAGCACAGCAAGAAGGTTTCTACCTACACCTTCTATCTTTCCATGAGGTGCATCATTCCGGTTTTCATACTTGGGAGGAAGCAATGGAGAGCAGATTTGTTGCAGGATATCTTGAGTAGTGGTGGAGATTGTTGATGAGGAGGCCACAAGAGAAGAAGGGGGAGAAATTTTGTTCTCTCTATGTATTTTCTTGAGGACAAGCAACATGTGGGAGGGGAGGACTGTAATGTTCCCAATTTTTAGCCTTAAGCTAAAAGGAACATTATAGTTTGCATATTTTCATTTTGTTGAATAAAATGGGTAAGGAGACACATTAACCCCTTTAGATGGAGAAATAACACTCCTTGTGTGAAAGGAGGAATAATAAAGCAGCTGAATTGAGCACCACATGGTGTGAATAGGATTGGATCATGCTTGATCTAGTCATTTTGACCAAGTCAACTAAAACCGTCTAGATACATTGAACCTTCTTGGACATCGCATTTTTAGTGGAGGGCCCACTTGCATGAGCTAGGGGACAAGTGTGAATGGGATGCATGGTGAGAGGAGTTCATTTGATTTATAAGGAGGATATGGCAGCCCATTTTCATTATGCATTAGATTATCATTTTCATTGGGTCTGCAAAGGCTTGCATCCCCGAGCTGTTTAGCAGAGTTGTAGTGTTCTTGAACCCAAGGGTGTTCCCGGTCGGGAATCCCTACCTCATCCTCAAGGAAGGAGAGGGTTTGAGCTTCATTTCCTAATTCTAGAATTTGGACAAGCTTAATCCTTCAGCTACAATGTTATTCTGTTGGGCAGAAAATGTTGAGTTGCTGGGTGTAGCAACAGAGGAACTCATAGAGTCATTCTTTGGCTTGTTCTTCAGTGGAGATCTTGTATATTCTTTGGAGGAGCAGCATAGGAGACTCTCGTGCATCATTTCAGATCTTTGGCACTAGGCCAATCACTCACCATCTCTCATAGCGCAGTCTAGGGCTAGAACTGCGTTATTTTATGCAGGCAGTTGCTGGGAGGGTCATCAGAGCTTATCAGGAGGAGTGTTTTTGAGTAAGAGGAATCAACCCTTTTACTTGAGAGAATTATCATAGGAGGGCATGAGTATTTTAGATCTGCCATAGCCTCATTCTTATTTGGATTCAACTGCAGTGACAAGTTGTTTGTCACATTGTACATTTTCTGGCATTTCTAGCAATCTTTCCTAGATTGGCTAGAAATCTTGAATTGGAGCCCATTCTTATATCCTTGGGAATTTCTTTGTATATTTCAGTCATATTTCATGTATGCACATCTATATTAGGAACTACACTCCTAGAGACAGCGCAGTCACTGCCTTCCGACATTTTATGCAATTGCTGCATCTCATGTACTTCATGTGTTAATCTTTGGAGGTTGATTCCCCTTGCATGAGGGGTTTATTCCTCATGATATTTCTATATATTGTTGCTGATATATTAATGTACATGATGGATGTAATATATTTCATCTTATGTTGCATTCAGATTTGCAGAGTTTAATGATTGTGTTCATGTATTGTTGTAAGATCTCTCTTTGAGCATTCTTTAAGGGATCTAGTTTGGGGAAATCTGAATAACCCATCTAGAGTCATTTCTTTGGGCTCAAATTCTGGAAGAGAAGTGTTTAATGTACTAAAAAATGGATCCAAGACCCCTTTCAACTTATTTTTACACTGCCTTCCTTATATAGCGTCCTTGAGGAACATATTACAGAAATTCCCGAAAAGGGAATATTACAGAAGGGGAAGTTAGAGAGAGAGAAATATAAGGTAGACAAAAGTGCTAGAGGAAGATACCATGAGAAGGTGAGACTTACAGGTGCGACAAGTCTCTTTTATGAGTGAGTACCTATGCTACAAGAGGTGGGGGAGGCATACCTATGCCTGCCAAGACAAAGTACAAAGAATAATGCGTCCAGTAAACAAAGGACTGAACTATATAGTACATGCTGGCATAAACATGAGCTAGATAAAAACATGATAATGGATCCCACAGACATATTGTGCCTGGGATAAAAGCCAGGACTTATACAATAGTATCTGAGTACATGAGATATAAGTATAACCAAAGAGGCCTTGTAACCAGGAGAGGGCTCTAAAAATATGAATGATACATGCAAACTAAAAGGCGTTGCAAGCGGCTGAGGCCGAAACCATCAAATATATGGAGCAACATAGAAGGTTGTAATGAAGAGGTCATCCGGGCATGTGGGGGGCTACCTGAATGACCACACCCTCATGAGGTCTGAAACGTCTCACAGACACCTGGGAATCATCGGTACAATCTGCTGCATCACTGAACCATCAAGTATACAAATCTTGATCATGCCGTAAGGAGCTGGAGCTGAGAAAAAATCAAGTCAAAGGGAAATAAGGAGTCCCTTTTCCTAGTCCGAGGCACTGAACAAGAGTGGAAGCTGGAACTAAGGTACACCGCCCTCTAGACCTATCTTCTGGAATGAATGAGATGATGTCGACGGAAGGAGGTTTTCCATAGGTGAGGCAATAAGGGATCCTCAACTAAGGCATGAGAGAAAATAGTAGAGCGACTAATAGACTGACACCAGGGATGATGATGAAATGGGGGGTACTAAGTAGTGGGCTGACGACTTCCCTTGTTAGAGCATGAAGGGCATGGATGAATTGGTAGCAACTGACACAATATCAAAGGGGACAGGGGACAGTAGGACTGAAGGCCATAATATGCGACACGAGAGAGGAACCAAGCAATGAAGGATGGAGGACTATAACAGGATACAAAGGGACTCGGGATAGACTCCATGAATGCGATGATGACTCAACTCGGATGCTCTAAACAAGGGAGACTCGATGATGCTTCCACACAGAAAAGGTCTAGTGGGGACCATGAAAACATGAGTACAAGATGTTACTCATGACTAAATTCGACATGAGCATGGAAAAGTATAGATGCAAAGTGGTGCCCCAAGTACAAGTGTTGCAAGTGAAGAAATTTGATTTTGAGGAGTGGTGAAGTGACCCTTCTTGGAAAAATGTTTCCTGGTGAAGGATCAAATCACAAAAAACTAACAGATACTTAGAGCTCGGTGAGAGCTTTCCAACAATACAGACAGTTTGTCAAACTGAGCTACGGTTTGGCCACAGCGGGCGAAAGAAAAATCTGGGGTTTATCTTTTAATAAGGAATTTTCCCTCCAAATTCACTCATTTGTAAGTGTAGCTGTGGTGATTGTAGAGAGGAGAGAAGGCCCTAAATCTTGCGGTGAGCTTAGCGGACAAACCGACTGTTGGAATCAAGATCTGTCAGTTGTAGGTAAGAGGCCTAACCCTACTCTTTCATTTCAATGGATTGAAAGTTTAGTTTAGGTGCCCAGAGCTAAGGAACAGACCCATTCTCCTCTTCACGGCCGGGTTGCACTTTTTAGGGCAATATCTGCGACCTGAATAGCAGGTTTTGGGCAGAAAAATGCGACTTGTCCCATGATTTTTCCTGAAAAGTGTGACCTGACACAGAGGGGTTTTTTTTTGTTGTTTTTGGCTGAGAGCTGGGTTTTTATGTTTGAATGCAGTATTTCCTTTATGTACATGGAAAAATATGATGGTTTTGTGCAGATATGGCAGAATTGCAGATCAAATGGAGAGAGAGAGACCTAGACACATTACGGTCGAAGATCCGAGAGGATTATGGTGTATGTAGTGCATTAGCCAGGTTTGGGGTTCTGAATTTTGTGGAGAACCCATTAATGAGAGTTGGGGAGCCCGTGTTGGCCTGGATTGTCAGTTATTGGGATCCGGACCATGAGATCTTTATAGTGAAGGGGCACCGGATCAAGTTGACGGTCCAGGATATATATTTTTTGACTAGTCTCCCACCACTTGGGATGGTGGGGAATACTCAGCTAGTGTTACCGTGAGGGTGGAGCATCATGGAGTTTGTAGAGCACCATTGTCGACTTGGTCTCCATTCCAAGGGGACACGAATACTGATTAGGGATCTAGAGAGGTTAAAAACCCGTACTGTGGCCATAGCGGTGCTACAGATCCTGGGAAACTAGGCACTCCACCACATCATTGGGGGTTAGATGATGCTTGTTGAGAGTGTGTTGAGTGGGACCTACTATGGGTGGGCCCAGATGATGCTGTCATCATTGAAACGACAGTTATCGCTATGCAAGCAGCAAGTGAACCATGATTGTGCATATTGCACAATGTTCTGCTCGCTCTTCTTTGAGAAGATCCCAACACTTCAACCTTGCATACAGATCTAAGATGGGGGCCCTAGGGAGCCTAGGATGCGCCAGTGGGGGCGGATAATATGCAGAGGAGGAGGTGGGGTGTTCGGATGGGTGTTCTGACCCGAGTTATTTGCTCATTTGGATTAGATGCCACTATACATAGACGACTATCCCTATAGTGGGATGATTTATCGTGGGGACCCTGACTTTCCACTTCCGCCTAGTCGAGTATCGGGGCCATATGGTAAGTGAAAAGTTGCTAATATTTTGTGTGCATTGTAAAGTTTCATAATATTGTATATGGTACTGATTCTTTCACTTTTGGTATGCAAATACATCACCGGTAAAACTGGCCGGGTACATGGGACAACCTACAGTATCAAGAGCTGCAGGACCTAGTGGATCGAGAGCACCACAAAATGAGGATGCAGTGGCCCTCCTAGAGGACATCCGTCGTAGATATGAGAGGCTTCTGACTAGTGTTTCAGAGCGCGACTGGAAATACTTGGATGACTAGTACATAGAGCCATGTATTGGTCTACCCTCAGAGTGGTGAGGGGTCATGCGGTGCATGGCGATGGCTAGACAAGGGATGCACGATCTACGAGCTGCAGGAGCAGAGCCATTGGCTCAGGATCCTCTAGATAGTAATTAGGTGAAGGGGCATATGGTGCCCCCAGTTTTGAGTTTTTTGTAACAAGCTATGGGCATGTCATATGTATCAGAGTTAATGGAGTCTAAAACATTTTATACGACACATATAATGGATATGCATTGGTTTGATGGTTTTATGTTATTGTCTTATGTTAAATGCATGTGCTAAGTGCCAATATAGAATATTGTTTGCAATGCTATCTACATAGTGATTTTGTGCTCTACGTACATGAATGAATGTAATGATTTCAAATTCACGCATCAAAAGCTTCACTCGTAAATATATTCTAAAAAGGATAGGATTATGCACACGATAGACACCATTCAATTGCATGACAAGAAGAAGGGTATCTAAATGAACATGAAGGTAGAGGATGCGATGGGAAAGGGAATCGGCTAACAAACCTCGAACTGCATCATTTTTGGCCTGATTATTGTTGGCAGTACCAATGCATACATCGTTCGAGAGAACAAGCGAATGTAATGGGGTAAAAATGGCCCAACCTGTCGAGGCTAGATTCCGAGAGTAGCAACTTGCACCATAGGCATAACCGATATAAGGTGTGGATGGGGGGTATATCTGAAAGGTGTTGTGGAACCAGCTCCAAAAATAGAAGAAAAGAGATATCAACACCTTAGAAATAAGCCACTTCGAGGGGGAAACCTCCAATACATTACATGAATGAAAAATTCTTGGATGATACAAATTACAAAACCTCCTTTCTATATATAGGAGTCCATGGGGCCACAATGTAATCCTAACTGACCTAACAACAATAATTTAAGGGCACAATAATAACAATATGGGGGTTACAGGGGTACAATAATAACAATAAGGGGGTTACACTAACAACAATAAGGGACTATACTAGTAATATAGGGACCTAACATGCCCCTCTCCTTAAAAAAAGTGTTTTCCTCAATGCTTGAGTAGCTTTGGGTGCTTTTGTATAAAATTCTCATCCTCCCATGTAGAATCTTCAGTGGGTAAGTTCTTCCACTTGATGAGATACTCTGAAATTGATCGATTCCGTAGCTATCGAGTTCTTGTTTCCGTGACCACTTCAAGTTCCAATATTATTTTCCTTCCTCATCAAGTTCTGGCAATATTGTTTGAACTGGAAGATTTTCACCTATAACCTTCTTTAAGCATGAAACATGGAAAACTGGATGTACTCGCGAAGAAGCAGGAAGCTCCAATTTGTATGCCATAGTACCAATCTTTTGCAACACCTTATAAGGACCATAGTACTTTGGTGATAATTTATTATCCTTCTTTGCTTGCTTGAGGGACATTTGTTTGTATGGTTGTAGCCGTAAAAATACCCAATCTCCTACATCAAAACTTCTCTCGCTATGATGTTGATTTGCCTGTTGTTTCATTCGATTTTGTGCCAAATTCGGGTTATCCTTTAAGAGTTGGAGAACTTCTTGCTGATGCTCGATGTGATCTTCCACTGCTTGAACCTTCGAATTTTCCCTTAAAGATGATGTGATGGATGGTGGATGATATCCATAAAGTGCCATAAATGGGGTCATTTTTGCTGCAGTATGGAAGGAAGTGTTATACCACCATTCGGCGAGAGGTAACCACTTGACCCATTGTGTTTGTTTATCAGATACAAAACAACGAAGATATCCTTCCAAACATTTATTTACTATCTCAGTTTGATCATCGGATTGAGGATGATAAGATGAGCTATGAGCTAATTGAGTACCCAAACAAGAAAATAACTCCGTCCAAAAATTTCCAGTAAAAATGGGATCTTTGTTGCTCACAATGACCCTTGGGCTTCCATGTAGCTTTTGAATTCTGTCCATAAATGTAGTAGCAACTGTACTTGCTTTAAATGGATGAGATAATGCACAAAAGTGTGCATACTTAGTAAGTCTATCAACTACCACCATGATGACATTCTTTCCTTCGGACTTAGGTAAACCTGTGATAAAATCCATTGAAATCTCCTCCCAACGTTGACTTGGAATGGATAAAGGTTGTAGAAGACACGGGGTCTTAATTGTCTCAACTTTATTCTGCTGGAAAACCAAACATTCTGCCACAAACTTTTGAATATCAGATTTAAGGCCATCCCAAAAAAATTCTTTCTTCACCCTGTGGTAAGTTTTTGAAAATCCTGAGTGTCCTCCTAAAGGAGAAGTGTGCAATTCCAGAAGAATCTTTTGTTTTAGTTGGGAATTCTTACAAAGATATAAGCGATCTTTGTACCATAAGGAATCATTTTTCCAACTAAATGTATCAGATGTACTAGGATCTTCTTGCAACTTTTGAATGAGTGTCCATACATCTTTGTCCTTCTTCCATTCATCTCTTGCTTCGGTTATCCAATCTGGTTGGATAATAGAAATGGCACAAAGCAATGCTTCCACCTCTTAATTCTTTCTTGAGAGTGCATCTGCAACAACATTAAGCTTTCCTTTTTTGTAGATTATTTCAAAGTCATAACCCAACATCTTTGTGACCCATTTTTGCTGCTCTTCTGATGATAGTCTTTGTTCAAAAAAGTGTTTAAGACTATCATGATCAGTTTTTACCTTGAAGTGTCTTCCCATTAGGTAAGTTCTCCATTTCTTTAGTGCATGCAGTATTGCTAACATTTCCTTCTCATAAATAGGTTTCTGTAAATACTTTCCTTTGATTGAATGACTTTCAAAAGCAATGGGTCTTCCTTCCTGCATTAAAACTGCACCAATTCCATTTCCTGAGGCATCACATTCCACAATAAAGGTTTTTGTGAAGTCTGGCGTAGCTAGGACCGGTGCTAGGCACATTGCTTCTTTAAGATGTTCAAGGCCTTAGTTGCTTCAGGAGTCCATGAAAATGCATCTTTCTTCAATAATGTTGTTAGAGGTGCTGCTATTCTCCCATAATTCTTAACAAACTTGCGATAATACCCTGTTAACCCGAGAAATCCTCGCAACTACTTTATGGTTATGGGGACTTTCCATTCCTTAATGGCTTTAATTTTGTTAGGGTCTACCTTAACACCCTCGTGAGATACAATATGACCCAGATATTCCACCTCTTGTACTCCAAAGAAACATTTGGATGATTTTGCATATAATTGTTTCTCCTGCAATAGTTTGAGCACCCTGTCAACATGTTCAACATGATCCTTCCAAGACTTGCTGTAGATTAGTATATCATCAAAAAATACTATCACAAATTTTCTAAGGAAGGGTTTGAAAATGGAATTCATCAACCCTTTAAATGTAGAAGGTGCATTGGTAAGGCCAAAAGGCATGACCAAAAATTCATAATGACCCTCATGAGTTCGAAATGCTGTTTTCGGAATATCTTCAGTCTTCATTCTAATTTGATGATATCCTGAATGAAGATCCAACTTGGTAAAATATATTGCTCCATGTAATTCATGCAATAATTCATCAATCACAGGAATGGGAAATTTATATTTAATGGTGAGCTTATTGAGCTCCCTATAATTCGGACACATGTGCCATGATCCATCCTTCTTGTGTACCAATACTAGAGGAGCAGAGAAAGAACTTTGACTAGGTTGAATTATACCAGCCTCTAACATTTCTACAATCATACGTTCAATTTCGATCTTTTGGACATAAGGATATCTATAAGGCCTGATGTTTGGAGGAACACTTCTTGGAATAAAATGAATAGCATTATCATGATCACGAATAGGTGAGAGTCCTTTGGGAGTTTCAAACAGCTTGGAATGATTGTCCAAGACTTTTTGGAGATCTGAAGAAATAGATGATTTTGATGTTGGAACTTCTAGTGAGCATAATTGTGAAATTACGCCTCATTGTTCTTTATTTAGAAGCTTTGTCATGAAATTAGAGCTTATTATCTTTCCCAGATTCCCTGAAATACCCCGTAATTCGACTTCCTTTCCTTCTGAAAAAAATTTCAAGAAAAGTTCTTGAAAATTAAAGGCTACCATCCCCAAAGATTGTAACCATTGTATTCCTAGTACAACATCAGCACCTCCCATTGGAATGGAAAGCATTGGACTATTAAATACATATTCCCCCATGGTTAGCTTGATATTATGCCATTTTCTAGAGAAATTTATAGTTCCTCCATTTTCAACCATCACTTGACATTCTGGTGCTAGGTATAGGAAACAATTCAATTCCTTGGCTACCTTACAATGAATAAAATTATGGGTATCACCTGAATCAATCAACACTATTACCTTTTTCTTCTTGATATGTCCTTTTATCTTAAGATTTTGAGGAGTGGTAATTCCTGCCAATGCATTACACGATATGGTCGGACTCATTTCTTCCTCTTCTAGGGTCGGCTCGTGGTGTATACCCTCTTCTTTTGAAGATTATTGTTCATTTTCTTCTTCCTCTTCACAATCTATGTAAAATAATTTCTTCTCAACACACTTATGACCTTTAGTGTATTTGCTATCACAACTGTAGCAAAGCCCTTTTTCTCTTTTTTCTTCCAATTGTTGTGGTGTCAACCTTGTAGGTTGTGCAAATCTAGGAGTAGCAACACTTCCCTCTTTATAGAAGTGAGTGGTAGGCTTCCTTGTCTCCATAATTTTACATTCAATTTTTCTGGCCAACCTGAATGCCTTCTCCAATGAATCAGGTTCCAAAACCCGAACTTCATGTTGGAAGTTATCCTTTAAAGTACCTATGAAGAGGTCAATCCTGTGTTCCTCTAAAATATCAATTACCCTTATATTCAATTTTTGGAAGTCCTCAATGTGCTCCCCCACTAAACCCTTTTGTTTGAGATTTATCAATTGGCTAAAGAAGGTGTTGCTCTTTGTATCCTCATAATGTGCTATCATTTCCTCCGTAAAAATTGACCAAGTGACAATTTTTTTATGGGAGCAAAGCCAACGATACCATACAAATGTATTTTGTTCTAAATGTAAAGTTGCAATGTGTACCTTTTGTGTGTTTTGCACCTTATGGAGATCAAAATATTGCTCCATCTGTAGTATCCATGTTACAAGATCCTTTCCATCAAACTTCCTCATATCCATTTTTGGAATATGGTGGTTCTTCCCTCCAACATTAGAGTTTAGGAAATCACGATTAACATTTATTTTGTTCTCATCATGAGTTTCCTCTACTATATTTTCACCATTAGGAAAAAATTCTTGTATCAAATTTTCCAAACCTTCTATGTCTAGTTTTAGATCATTCTTCATGTTTTCCATGTTGTCTTTCATTTTTTCATCGATCTTAGCTTCCATGTCATCCATCTTAGCTTCCATGCCCACTTCTATGCCATCCATCTTAGCTTCCAAACCATTCATCTTATCTTCCACGCCTTTCTTCAAACCATCCATCTTAGTTTCCACACCTTTCTTTAAAACTTCCATTTCATTTTTTGTTGCTCTTTGCGAGAGCGAATTTTTTTGCACTTGCTCTTGTAATTTTGATATGTCATGTTGCCATTATTCGTCTTCATGAGTCATAGTAGAGCCTTCTCAAGGCTTAATGGGTGTTGAATTCTTTTTAGGGGTAATTTTAGAATCCAATAATAATATATATTCTACAATATACCCTTGGAATCAATTCAACTTGATTCTTCAAACAACACTTATGCAATTCAGAAAAAAAAAAATACACACCTTTTACTTGCTTTTGAGGAGCTCAATATTGAAATTGAATTATCTCTATAATTTATGATCCTCAATATCTGAAATTCGGTCGGTAGTATCCCTTTGAAGCTTCTTTCAAATGCCACAGGTATGATCTGATTTAGATTCTTCAAGACAAAGTTATGTCTAATCTCCCACAATGACCCAACTATGGACTCATTCAGTAGAGAGAATTTGTATGACTAGTCACGTGTCACTGTTTCCTTCGTTGGCTTTGAAATTGATAGAAAGAAAAATATATTTCGTGTGCTTGTGGCCACTTTTTACAGCATTCCAATCCGATGCTCAGAGAGAGAGCTATGAAGATTTTTCCACGGTCACCTCTTTGAGATGAAATTCAGAAGCTTGAAAAAGCGCTAACTTCAACAGATCATATCTCCGAAACTATTGCGAACCAAGATTTGAAATTTTGCGACGATGTTCCTCTGGACTTTGGCTTCGAACACTAAAAATTTCAACTTCTAAACCTTCATAGAAAAAATGTTATAGCAAAAATTCCATGATGACCTGTTTGGAGCAGCGAAACCCTAGAATCCAAAGCTCTGATGCCAAATGTTGTGGAACCAGCTCCAAAAATAGAAGAAAAGAGATATCAATGCCTTAGAAATAAACCACTTTGAGGGGGAAACCTTCAATACATTACATGAATGAAAAATTCTTGGATGATACAAATTACAAAACCTTCTTTCTATATATAGGAATCCATGGGGCCACAATGTAATCCTAGTGGGGCCACAATGTAATCCTAGCCGACCTAACAATAATAATTTAAGGGCATAATAATAACAATATGGGGGTTATAGGGGTACGATAATAACAATAAGGGGGTTACACTAACAACAATAAGGAACTATACTAGTAATATAGGGACCTAAAAAAAGGTACCACAAGACAACAAATGAGAGGATGATGAAAAATGTTGGCAACCTGAGCGCAAGGTAGAAATCAAACAAACACTGCTAGAGGGAGTGCTCTAGGTAAGATGTCTACCACCCACGCACCGATTGGTAGGTGGTGTGTGGGAGCTACCTGGGGGGTAGCTTGTGCTCAGGTCGCGAAAGTCACCATAGACACGGATGGTGCCATTCCACTTATGGGCAGGAAAGATGAAGTCAGGGGTGGAAAAGGCTTTCATCATGTTGTCATCACAATAGAAGATGGGGTGAGTGGAGGAAGGGAGACCACATGACGCGATAAAGCTACCTGACTCATCATCATGAGAAGAAATGTTCACATGTGCATCATCACAGGGGGTGACGAAAGGACAAGCAAATAAAGGATCCACTAATGTTGAGCCCAGGGTGGTCACTAAAGGGAGGTCAAGAGAATCAGAAGGGGAAGTCTTAGAGGGAGCTTCCACCATGGGTATCATGAATGATGATAGGTAGAGGATGGTGGCTGTGGGCTCTGTCATCTCGACATCAGGAGGGGAAATGTCAATGGGAGCGAGTAAATCCACACACTGGATCAAAGCATACTCTGCAAGGACGGGAGAGGCGGACTGGTTTTGTTCAATCTTGTACTCCCGAACTACCTCCAAATAGGTGTGGTAATGCATGAGGCGAGGAAAACAGTGGGTATAATGGCCATGGAGATCACATAAAGCTCAAGGTTGGTTGGTGTGAATAGTCTTAGGGTTCTTAGCTACAGTCGAGGAAGAAACAAAGGCTTCAGGGTCCGTAGACTCAAGGAACGCAACATTAACCATGGGCTTGATACGAGGCAATTTGGGACAACGATGGGTGGCATGATTGAAAACATCACAAAAAGCACATGGGGGGGTACGATCTGGAGGTTGAGGAGGAGCAGGGTTGGTCAGGGCAACCTTGTCTTTAGATTCCTTCTTGCAAGTTTTTCCCTCGTTACCCGAAGCTGTCGCAACAGGAGGAGGTTCCTGTTGAGGTGGTTGAGGCACGATAACAGAGGGAGGGGTCATGGGGACCGGTTGAACCGGGGTCAAAGAAAGATAAGGTTTGGTTTGAACATGCGAGGTAGCGGCTGAGCGATCAATGTAACATACTGGGATCCCCAGGGTCACATTAGGAAGGGATAAGGTAGCCATAAAAGGTACTGAAAACACTCCAGGAGGGGGAGCTAGGAATGGTATCTGACCGGAGGGTTAATGGCCACGTGGGACAACTTCGAGATGATTAAGGCCAGGAGGAACCATGTCAGGGGGGTAGAGATGCTCAGGGATACCAGCTGCAGATGAGGGGCCTTGAGGAGGGGGTCCTGAAGGCCGAGTCAAAGTGCTAGGAGAATTTTTCGGAGGGTGGGGCTTCTGAATAGCGGAAGCGGGCCACTTGAGGGAAGCCCGAGATGATTGCATCATGCAAACATTCAACGAGCTGGGATCAAAGACAGGAGGAAGAGGACCAGGGAAAGACCCAAGCAGAGAGGATTCTTTGTAGACTTTGGGTGAGACACTGGTCAAAGGTTCGATGGTTTTCTTGTTGGCCACCAAAGAGATGATGGACTCAGGGGAGGTCTAAGACTTCGATTCGTAATTTCAACTGGTCAATAGTGACTATCTTTCCATTATGAGGAAAGCACATCTTGCGTTGAATCACAGATGGGACAAAAAACATCACATAAGTGGAGCTACGACCCAATAGAATGTTGTAATCGAAGTGGGAATCAATGACTTCTATGTCAACGCAAACATTATTTCCCACAAGAGTAATGAGACAATTGTGGAACAAGCCAATGGGCTAGGAAGAGTGGCCATCCCATGCTCCGAGGGTGATAGTGGAAGGGGCAAAATCAGGTGATCTGAGTTGCTTCCAAACTGAAGAAGACATCACGCAGGTGGAAGCCCCTTCATCAATGATACAACGGGAGACGTTGGCATTCCAGATCTTGATGGGGATTTGGAAGGCGACGGAAGCAGGAATGGGAGGATTTTATGACCAGTCAACATCAAAGATGATCAAACAATCATTTGAAGGATCCACAATGGCCATGGCAGTTAGTAGAGCTTTTCTTTGTGAAGGGCACGACTGGAGGAGTTCCAACGTTGAGATGGCAGCAGGGGATTGCACCAAATCATCTACTATACTATACGAATGGGAAGCTTTGCCAGAAGTAGCTTTTCAGCGTAATGGTCCCTTGGGGATATTGGTATGGACCTCTGCCTTAGGCTGAGGGATCTGTAAAGGACCATTGGTTGTCAAAAGAGGCTCTGTGGAACTTGAAGAAGGGGGATCGGGGGCAGACGTAGTGGGAGGCTTATTGTACTGATGGGACTGAGTATGAAGGTTGATTTCAATGGTAATGGGTTGGTTAGAGTTCATCATGATAACCTCGTAATCGGAGGTACCAGATGGAGGAGGTTGAGTGGCCACCTGACCTTCAGGTGGTTGGGTAGCCACAAATCCTTGCTGAGGGAAAATATTGGTAAACACAGTCAACTGGATAGGTTCAGCATTGGGAGGAACCAAAGGGGAGGCTTGCTTTCCTCGCAATGTTGCTTAATTCTCCCACATTTGACGCATCTATGGTAAAAGACGACAATCGTGGGTGTAATGACCATAGACACCACAACAAGAACAAGGCTTATTCGTGTGAATGGGCCTGTCCTGCTTGGGCTGAGTGCCCTATTGCTGGTTAGCAGTGTTACATGCATTCCCTTGGGGATTAGGTCCTAGATTACCTGGGGCAGATTGATTTTGGGTTCCTTTCCTCTTCTTTTCGGAAGTAGGAGGATTAGTCACGCCCTGCTGTGCATACACCTGCCCTTGGGGGGGAGGTGGTTGTTGTTGTGGGAGTTGAGAAGGCAAGGGAGGTGGGGGTGCTAATGCTGGATGGGCTAGAGCACCAGGCTGCGGATACGGATAATAAGGAGGTTGGGAAAAATTGTGGTAAACAGGTTGGGAAAAAGGAGGAGGCATGACGTATCCTGGATACATGCTACCAGGAGGGAGGAAAGTGCTGGAGGAGCTGGCCCCTCCTTGAGGGAAACCATAACCCATGGAAGGATGAGCATATGGATGAAAAATGGATCCAACGATACCATCAGTGGCATGGGATGCCCTTGGTGCATTGGCACCACCAGGTCTAGGGAGATCAGGTAAAACAGTATAAACATAACCAAACTTTGCATAGATCAGGTCATACTTCAATGCAATATGAAGAGTAGCTTCCTCAATCTAAGGGAAATGATATGCGACATCTTTTACTATAGCAGGCAAAAAGGATCTAAGGAACCAGTCGATATAGACATGATCTTCGAAGGTAGGGGCTCGACATAGGCTCTTTCTTCTTCGTCATTCCTGGACATGATCGGATAGGTGGGTCGTAGACGATTGACAAAAAGAGGTCAAAAGTTCGGTACCAGTGTCATAACAAAGGGGAAGCTCGAAGTAAGATATAAAAGCCTAGGAAAAGGTCACAAAAGAAGTATGAGAGGAGGAGGCTTGGTCAACATACCACTTAGAAGCTTCTCCAGTAAGCGTACATTGGAACAATGGAAGACAGACAGAGTCATCGGTGATGGAGTTAGACGAACACCGCATGTGGAAAGATCGAACATGGTTTGTAGGATCTTCTCCAGCAAGACTTTCAAACTTAGGGATGTCAGAAGGGAGCTTGGTTGGCATATCAGGCCAGCCAACGTCATGGCATATGGGGTCATTGATAAACTGGTTAAAATCGGGAAGACTGAGGCCTACCATATAAGGTAGCAAGGGAGTAGCCAGAATAGTTCCTGTTGTGGTCCCACTAGTAGTATTCCCAACATTAGGGCCAGGGCTACCACCAACGTTAGGTCATGAACCAGACATGGTGAAGGTGACAAGGGGAAAACTGGGGATGGAACCAGAAGGGGAACCCAATGAACCAGAAGTGGAGTCAGAATGCGGACTCGGTGGAGGAATAACTCGACTCCTATGCGGAGGAGTAAGTCTTCCTAACGGAAACTGAGGATGAAGGCCAAGAAGTCTCCAGGACAAACGCCTTGGGGGCGCAATGATGAAAGAAAAAACATGGATCACAAAGGGAAGAGAGACCAACAAGGGCAAGGATGTGTAGGATCAAATGATTACAATGTCGAAACAAGGGCAGATTATTGCATGATTAATTGATTACAATGTTATAGGCTTTGCCTGGCAGTGTTAACTAGGCACTTCTTCACTTAGGGTGTGTGTGCTAAGTGTGTTAATTTTAATTTTTAAACCCAGATGTTTGTAGAGAAAAAAGAAAAATTGTGTTGTATAACTGTAAATAAATCTGTAAATAACAGTAAAGTAAATTGAATATAACAGAAAATAAACAACTAAATATGCATTAATATAAACCCAAGGAAGCAGGCCTCTCAACAACTAGTCTGTGGGTGGGTAAAAAATCTAGTCAAAACACACCAATATAGCCAATGGATCTAAAGTTAGGAGGGACAATGATCTAAAATTCATATGTGCTATAAATAGGTGTAGAAAACAACAAAAAACCAAAGGGAAAAGTGCTGCAAATGAGCTGGAAAAAGGTTACAACCTGAAGGGAAACGAAGGGGACCCTAGAGGAGGACCAAACAAAACTGAAAAGAGGTGTTTTGAATGGATGAATAACCAATCTCAAATGGATCTGAAGGTAAGGGATCAGATCTAAAAAATGGCTGAACACACTGAAATTTCAGACAACCTGCTTCAACTAAACTCCTCCTAGAAAGGTGGAAGGGTACTGAAGCCCTAGGGGGCTAGGTTCCCACTTCTATGAGTAAAATGGCGCAAGTACAGGTCCAAACGGGCGGATACAGAGGTCAGACAACCATGAACAGAGGCCTAGAAAAACCCAGAAAAATCTCAGAAACAATCCCGCAAAAAGTTTAGGTTGCAGTTTCTGACCTGGTTTCTACAAAGGTCACAGGTTTGGGGCTGTTTTCTGCACCTTGAAGGTCCAGGTCGCAATTTTTGGCCCAAAAAGTGCAACCTGCACTTTCGGTACTCTCAGGAGCAGGTTTCAGAAAAAAATTTCGTCTCAGCTGTGGCTAATGCATGTCACCTGCGCAATAGGTCCGGAAACACACAGAAGTTAGAATTTTTATTGTTTTAGGGTTTTATAGGTTAAAAACAACATCAAGAAAATCAAAACAAGAAGCTAAATAAAAATCCTAGGGTTTGAATTAGTTGGCCATGTAGGGATTTGAAAAACGACAGAGATCGTAATCGTAAACCCTTGTGGAGTCGCCAATTGTTAGGATGAATTCTAATCACAAGTGTACGAAAAAATCTCACTTTAGTTGTGCATAACAAACAACCCTAACATCAAAGATGGCTGTCAGTTTCTTTAGATCTGCAGTTAGTTGACCAAGATAAATGCTACAAAATCTAGATCTATGCAGTAAAAGACATTAAGCAATAAATAAAAGTAAGAGTTGCTCCATGCATCCAATAGACAAGACAAGAATATTTTTTAAAGAATTTTTGTATTTTTTACACCTGGGAAGGGAACATAGAAAGATGTTACCAGTCCCCCTCAATGGGACGGGTTCTTGTATTTCCTCAGCACTTCAGATCTAATATCTCTCTCTCGTGATGGTGTAGAAAACCCAGATAAAAAATTGAACTCAAAGGGAGCTCACAAGAAAAATGGTAGCAAAATATGACAATGATGGAGAATCAAAGTCAGACCAAAAGTATAGATCCAGAGTGATCTTTAAGCAACAAAAGGTAGTGAGTGAATGGAAAAACCCTTCTATTTATAACAAAAGATTGAGTTATTCTAGATATTGGTGCATAATTAAAATATTATTAACCAATTCTAGATCCAACTTTTATGGAATATTTTATTATATTTGTTGGAGGGAAAAAGAATTTGAATTTGGTCAAATCCCTTTATTTGTAAATAATAAAAAGTAAATGATTTATTTATTATTTTAAGGATTTGGTTGAGTAATAATTAAATAAATAATTATTTATTCAATTATTTATAAATGATTTAGTCAAATTTAACAAGGAATATTATTTAAATAAGGTTTAAATAATTATTCCTAGAAAATAATAAGATAAATAATGATTTATCTAACTAATTTTCCTATTTTGGGTTAAATATGACCAGGAATATTAATTAAAATGTTGTTTAACTAATTATTACTTGAGGAAAATCAAACAAAAGTGGATTTATTCAATATTTCCTCATGGGGTTTCCTGTTTAGACCATAAACAAATTAATAAAATAAGGATTACTAAGTTATTTTCAGAGTGAAAGCAATTTTACTTAGTGTATAATTGGTCTTACATTGTGTACTTTGGTCCATCTAATATAGTAACAGGTTAGATGACCAAAAATTGGTGTAACACCTTAGAAACCTACACATGGCACCCTTGCAATCTTTGGAAAAACTGCAAACACCCTGTTCTTATGAAAACTTCTAAGGCAGTTGGGTCTTCATTCAACAAATTCATGTCTGATGGCTCATATTTGAGACAGTGGTCGCCTTTGTTGGTCTTCCTCTTTGCAACCATGGTGCTTTTATACCTTTTCTGCCTCGCTTGATCAATGACACCTGCAATTGCTTGAAAATACCAACAACCAGCTTGGCCTGGTGAAACAACTCTCTTGAACTCAGGAGCATGCAAAGATGGAGTGAAGAATGACACAAGACTCAATTTGGAAATATTTAAAAGTTTAGATGACAGCTCATGGCTTAATCATGACTCATACATGCTAAAAACAGTAATAATGACCTCAGCCATGACCATTGTACCTTGATTTAACCCTAAATAACTTGAATGACATCCACCCTAACACTTATAATGATTGACTAACACCTAGCACCAAATTTGAAAACAAATATAGAAAAACCCCTTTTCGTAGCATAGTTAGTTCATTTGTGGGCAGTTTCGCTACGAAAGTATTAGCAGTTTCGTAGCGAAAACTGCCTTTTTACTGTGTAATTCGCTACGAAAACAAGAAATCTTGGCTAAATTGACCTTTTCAAATTTATAAGCTTGGGAAATGGAATATGTCATGAAATAATGACTGATGTGACATGAATAGACTTGAATGGGAGTGGGTTTGGACCTTAGGATAGGCTAATATGAAAAAATTTAAATTTTTCCTTTACCAACTAATGACAAATGAACTCTATGACTATGTCAAATGATGTTTCACTTTTTCTGAGTGATAACAATAATGATTATAATGATGAACAAGGTACCTAGACCATATCTTGACTCTTGTGTAATTGTACATCTAGATGAATATATTAGTTTTCAATAGAATTTTAAGATATCGTTTATAACATTGGGCGAAGTATTCTCAAGAATACACAAAGAAGCAATATTAGTAAGTGCATATTTTCCAATTCAAATTGTCTTGGTTTCAACTCTATATAGTTAATTTCTAGAAACAAATTTTCAATAAAAATAGAAAAGATGTAACGGTACACATACACATGTTTAACACAAATATTTTACCCTCAAAACCTAAATTTGGAAAACTTGAAAGATTTTCAATACATTATGTCTTTTCAATATTATAATAGAATATGTATATTATGCAATATCCATACATCCCTAATACAATAACCTTTCATTATAATACAGTGGTAGTTCCTTATCCAAAACCACATAACATGGGTTGAACCACCATGCACAAAAATTGCAAAAAACATAAACTGTGTGCCAAAACATCTAAAAACAAACACAAAAAACTACCCATATTTTCAGGGGCCCTACAACCTTCTTGGAGAAGGGGGAGCTTACTTTCCCTATAAACCACCCACTACACTTAATGCATAGGAATCATGTGAAGGGATAATTATGCAAAAAATATAACACATACCCAACAATTTGTCTATATTAAATTTTGAATAAATGACAATAAACTTAATTCAACAAAAATTTCAACTATATCAATTGAAAACCACTAAAGCGCATTCATCTACAAAGCTTCATGGAAATTATAAATTATTTCAATAAACTAATTTCACAATTTTCCCATGTTACACACTTTATTCAACCCGTCTTTAAAATTGAGGTAAATGTCATTAAAGATTGCAGGGGTGAATTTTGTTTGCAACACCAAAGAATCATTGCATGAATTAAGCTAAGACAATTTTAGGAACAATTCTGAAGAATATAATGTTAGTTTTTTAGGCCCTCAAAATAACTCTAGAAGTTTAGGACCCAAAAAGCTACAAAAAATAGTTAGTTGTGCTACAATTAAGGAAACTGATAGAAAAAATAGTGGGGGTCCAAGTGGAATAGGCAGGTGGCCACCCATATCCACCTAGATCAATCCTCCCCCATTAGGAAGCAATGGTCCCCATTGCATTGAGTGCTTCCATGAGATGGGGAAATTTTTGTTGAACTTGGTCCCTAGTGATCCTTTTTCCTTGGTGCAGGAGTTGGCCAGCTTTGAAAACTCAATACAGTTGGATCTTCTGTTGGCGAGTGGTCTTGATTTGTGTGTCCATAATTCGATCAGTTGTGGCATGTTCCATGGAGTCTGGGTTGAGATTTGTTGGTGTTATTTATTATGCAATGTGTGATGTGTCCAGCAATGATGGAAAGTATGGTTGAAGGTGGTCCACTTTGAACATTGGGTGCAAGAAAAGGAATGGGGAAATATTGAGTTGTAAAGTGTTGTCACCCACAACCTTGGTGATGGTGTAAGGCCCGTATCATAGTCTTTAGATGTTCTAATGGGCTTCGACAAGGCATTCTTTATGCAAATGCAACCAAACTTTTTTGACCACCTGAAACTTTTGTGGCACATGATGTTGATCATGTCGTTGTTTGTAATTGGAATTGGAATTCTCCAAGATGTCATGAACCTGTTGGTGGATGTGTTGGATGCATTCAATAAACCTAGTTTCTTTATCAACCTAGGATTTTACATGTGTGTATTTTGTTTGTGTAGTCGCATGAGGCATGGAAACATTAATCATACATAATGGTTCAAATCCTAGATTCACTCGAAAATTGTTGTGACCTATTGAGCTATGGAGAGCTCTATTACATATGTGTTACGCATAGGGAAGGCTCTCTTCCCAAGTTCGTGGATGCTTGGAGTTGTACATGCAAAGTATGTGCACTATCATCATGTTGATGACCTTTGTCTGGCCATCAGTTTGGGGATGGAATGCTGTCAACTTTGTGATATTGGTTTCCAATAATGTCCAAAGGCTCAACTAGAATGTGCTCAGGAACCTGCTATCCCGATTTGATTTTATTCTCTACAGGATCCCAAAATGGACCCACACTCGTTCAAAGAAGATTTTGGCAGTGTCCTCTGTTGTGATACTCCTCTTGCAGGCCGCCAATATAGTCATCTTGTAAAATTTGTCCACGACCACAAATACACAGTCATTACAATGCTTAGTAGAAGGGAAGCCAGACAGATAGTCTATGGAGATTGATTCCTAGTGTTGGTTGGGAATAGGCAAAAGAGTGTACAAGCCTTATTTCTTGATGGTTGACATGGCGATGACACAGGTAGTGCAAAATCTGATATATTTTCCACCATGTCGAAGTTTTGGCCAATAAAAATACTTATGTATTACAACTATAGTTCTCTCCACACCAAAGTGTCATGTGACCTGACTGTAGTGTGCCTCCAAAATCAACTTGACACGCTCGCTTGAAGGAACAAAAAGGTGGCCCAGGTAGCATAATAATGTGTCCTCAAGGTGGTAATATGGAACTTTCTTGCTATCCACTAGCATCTGGTATGTGGTGGTGAACTTTGGATCATTTTTATATAGTTGTGGCCATCCAGAGGTCTTGTGGCCACAACAGTTGTGAACAATATTCAGGGCTATAACTGGGGGTCGATTGAGGAAATCTGCAACATGATTGGCATTGCCTTTTTTTCATTTAATTTTCAAGTGGAATTGTTGCAAATATGTAGACCACTTATGATGGAAATAATTCTGTAACTTTTCTTGTTTCTGTATAAAATAAAGGTGTTGGTGATTTGTGTGGATGACTGTCTCCTTCCCCAAAATTTAATGTTTTTGTTTCCGACAAGCCTGCATGATAGAATACATTTATTTATCATAGAAAAGGTGTTAATATTATGAAACTACGGTAAAATTACACCATGGAAAACTCAAATGATATATATTATAATTGCATTAGATTCCTCTTTTCGAGAGGACCAAAATCGACCTATAGATCTCCCCAATCGGTTAAGTAGAAGTTAAATTATGAATTATTTTATTTATTAAAGTGAAATGGAATGGGTTGGCCTAACCACATGTGGAATTAGTTAAGTCGGCCTTAACCCTAAGCAGAGCCACACAAAATCTATAAATAGGGGTGACATCAAGCTCATTCTCACACACTTGCTCAAGTGATCTTCAATTTGCATCCATTGTCTTGGTTCATCTATTTTGACTTAGCTCGCACAAGTTCGACGGAAGAAGCTCGCACAAGGTTCAGGATCACAGGCGAGAAGATTGATTTAAACTAGGGCTTCTCAACCATAGCCGTAAGAACAAGACTGTAGAATTCGGGCCAGAGCCGTGGGCACAACATGGCTAGGCAGTGGCCAAGCTACCATAGTCATGGGAAGACAATGTCAAGGTTGCAATCAGGGTCTTAGGGCCAGATCAGGATGATTTGGGCCATATCCGCAGGCACAATGTGTTATTCTTGTGACCAAGGACCCATAGCCACAAGCACAGAGAACTATGGGTGTGGATAGGGCCCAGAAAGTTGTTTTGGGGTTGCGGTCTCCCTCATCCGCAGGCACAGAGTGCCCTGGTAGTAGCCAGGGAAGCTACATCAACGAGCACAACAAATTGAGGTAGCGACTAAGGGTTTCTAGGAAGAGCTGAGCTTGATCCAGCCACCATTTCTCAAGCATATGTTTACAATCATCTTAGACAGTTTCCTAGACAAATATCTAGGAATGGATAGTTGTTTTCAATGAGTTTCAGTGATTAGTTCTATCTGGGGTCTCGTACCATTGTAGATCAGCATATTTGTAGATATTCTCTATATATTTCTGCTGCAAGGTGTAACTACAGTTCTCACTCAGTATCAGTATTATTCTTCAGTATGCTATAGCCAATGTTTGTGTGTTTTAGTTCTCAGATTTAGGCTCCTTCAACAGAAGTATGTTTATGGCTATATTGTGCATATGCTAGTTTTTTTCTACATCATGAAGATATGGATCTATGGATCATTATTCTCTTGTTTGTTGAATCATTTCACGATGATCTAAGAAGAATAATTTGCAAGGGTTTTCCCCATAGTGGGGTTTTGCCTGGTCTCAGACCAATCCTGGTGTCTCTATGTGTGCATGTTTTTCTTCCCTTGTTCCTTTTTCGTTCTACTACTTAGATGATGATGATGGTATTTTTATTTCTATATAGTTTCTCATGTTGATAGTTAATAATGTATATTTGTATAATGATATAATGATTTGGGCTGAATTTAACATGTTATTGAAGAAATGAAACTATCAAAGCAAATAACAATGTAGCTCTATGAAAAAATAACATGGTATTAGAGTTGGGCTGCATAAAATCCATGGAGATCACCCCCATGGAGACACTTTTATGGAAGAAAGAAGAGGATGGTAGAGACCTAAAATAATTATAGGGCATGAATAAAACCGTAGGTAGTTTGTGGATAAGGATGTGATAGTGAGGGTTTGAGAGAAACCCTGGTTTATGGTAAGAGTCTTGAGATGTGATCTATCTAAAGCACTTGGGATCGATTTAACAAATGATTTGGTTGTTGATAAAGTTGTTGATTGAATGAAATGTTGTTTCATGGTCTATGGAACGCTCTTGAAGGTTGGTTCAAGAGGGAGAAGATCATCTCTCATTGAAGATAAGTATTCATTTACTTATGACCTTACTCTTGTTTATTCTTATGGATATGATTATTCTGATTATTGTTTCTTGCATGTATATTTGATCACCTGGATATTTCTATCCTCCTTGATGAGATGTGATGAGTGGATCCCTCTTAAGGATATTTTGAAATGTAGGAAAGATGGCTAGATCTGGAAAATGTAAAGAGGCACTTGAGCACTAAAATTTGCCTATGTGAATATGCACAAGTAACACCACTAGGTATGCATGGTATATTGCATTTCAACTATAACATTGATGGCTAGGTTATACCTATGGAATGTTGAGAATGTCTCCTTCTAAAGTGGCTCATGCATGTGAAAGTGATATTTGGATTCATGATCCTGATGATGAAATGGTCCCTCTGGTATTAAAAAATTTGACCAGGATAATTGATTCTATGAGGCTTCTTAGTTTCGATCATTAATATAAGGATATGCTTGATGTTTGGCTAACATCTATTGTTTTGAGATCTTGATCCTAAATCTAGTAAATGGTACTCTTGACTCTTGATATGCATAAGATCTTTTGGATCTCTTGTAGAAGGTTACTTCATAGATATGGTATTGATAATACTTGTGATAAGCATGATTAAATCTCATGAAAAGAGAGATTGCACTATATTGGTTTATTGATTAACCTAACTCGATCCTATTGATCATGAAAAGCATGGTATTGATGACCATGATGATAGAGGTATATCTATGAGTTTGACGTTATAGATATCTTACTACCAGTGGTCATGTATTGATGGCATATGGTGAAACTGGTGGATTTACTTGATAGAAAATGATATTATGTTCATGATATTTGGAGTATTATGTCTCACATGTCCACTACCATATCATGGAAATTCAACCCTCGATGAAAGGTTGATTTCATTATGTGTTAGCTAACCATGATGGATATATGTTTGATGTTATGATCTAACAGATCTGCAGTCACATGACTCTAGTAAAGACATGTTGATGACATGAATGAAGTGGATTCATATTTAGATGGAGAATCTATCTCCTAAAAGATTCTTACTCATATTTCCAGTGTATGTTCTATGGATATCTAATATTGATTAATCCAGAATAGAGGTATGAGCCTCTCTCACACAATGGAAGGCCCATAGGTGTGACCATGCTTATCAATATCATATTTGAAGTTTTGGTCTATACTCTGAATCAAGGGATCTCCAACATGTCCTGCCATTGTAAACTGATTTCTGGAATTGCTGGAATTGAGCATGAAATCATACGATCACCTGGAAGATGTCAGTTCTATAGATGTGTTGCAGATAGAAGTAAGATTTGTCAGCAGGAAAAGTTTGTATTTTGAATCAGACTTGTGTTTGCAGGTGACTAAGACATTCATATGAGTATGCCACTATATTTGTGCTACAAAATTTCAACATGATTTGGCTAATTGATAGATTGTGTTTGGAACTTTTGACATGATGTTTAATTATTGAGATATGTCTATAATTACATATATTACCATGATCACACATTTGGATTTAACATGATTTGATATGGCGATAGTTGATTTTTCCCAGATGACAATGCTATGTGGGCATAAGTGACCTTTAGTGTCTTATGTGAGTATTCAGAATTATGGTTTTGTATTGGCCCTCTTGTTCCTAGCACAATGGTTGTTGTGACTCTGTATGAAGATGTAACATGCATGTATGCCACCTAACATCTAGTGATGAAAATGAATTGTAATGACACGATTAACCTGTTGACTTGACAGTAAATGAAGTCAAGACTTGATATCAGCTCTATCTGTCAGTGGTTGAAATAATTGATACTATGATATCAATGTATTTGATAATAGTTTTTGTCTGGATTATAAACTCTGATGAGTTGAATTCATTGACACAACATTGATTTATGTAAGGTTGAGTATGTTCTTACAGAGAGAATTGCGTGATGCACGATCCCCAATTCAAATTTGTCCATACTTGGCAGTTATTTGACGAAGTCATGATAATGAGTTCCAAGGAATGGCCTTGATTTTACATACTGATGGTCTACCCTTTATAGGTGATGAGCCTCTAATGATATAAGTTAGAGGGAGATGGCTTCTGAAGCTCGAAATAAATTATCATGGCATGATGAATCAATTTTTGAAATTCGAGAAAGAAATTATATATGACAAATCTGTTGATAAAATATATTTGTGTAATGAAAATGTAAATCCTGGGACTCTCTGATTTAAAGTTCAAATGTTGTTGAACTTGACATGACATCTGATTTTTAATTGAAACCGTTATGTTCCATTTTGAACATCCATCCGTATATGATGTGTATTAAACATGATTAAATTCATGCTTTAGCTGCTTCATTCATAATTGCTACCAAATATCCTTTTGAAATATCTGCATGAAAAATTCTACTTTTAAAGGTTGATATATTTCTCCCATGATATGTAGCTTCATGAATGAACTAATGATGATTGGGATTATTATTGATGAGCAAATTTTGGATGTTTCCTTAATATGAGATCTTCCATGATATCTTGGATGAGAGTTCCATAGCATGACCGAGGTCGGGTACAATGCTGCTAGCATGGCTAGCTGTGAGGCAGGATCTAGAAGCTTCTTAGAGAGTTGTTTGAGCATGATTTTGATAATACATGGATACACTATGATGACAGAGAAGCCCATATACATATAGTTGGGACTGTGATTTGAGACACTGAAATTTTTCGAGACAAGATTAGACTTGTGATTGAAACCTCCTTGAGAGGGAGGATGATTATGGTATCCATGTGTAATTTACACCTTCGTGAGAGGGAGGATGATTATGGTATCTTTTTGTATTTTTATGATTTACATGATTATGTATGTTCTAACATAAAATTTAATTTGATGTCTTGTATGAACATGAATCAACTGTTATTGTGATACCAGATACTAGATATGAGTATGATGAGAGCACCGTGATTGTGGACACTAATCCAAATCTTCCTCCCTATCTGAGCTCCCAGGATGAGGAACTGAGATAGAGGGCTCTTAGGGTTGAGGGGAATCTAGAAAATAGGGTGTATTCCCTATATGTTACCCATAGGGTTAGAATGTTTCTCCCCTATCTTCATAGGGTTGGAGAATTATTCTCCCCTTATTAGTATTTGCAGTGTATATACCAGTTGGCATCATAAAAAAAGTAGGGCTTGTCAGGTATACCGCTCCTTGTTTTTCCAACAAGTTGAGAATGTAATTGGGGTTTACAACCCAAGTCGATTATGATGCAGGTGTTCTACCACATGACTATTCAAGGTCATCAATGGGAATATCATCAGGAAATAAGATGGGTTGAGATAAACATATGTGGTTCTGGGTTGATATTGAGCTCCCCGATGTGATACCAGGGTCGAGATGGGCCCCCCTACATGGATGGATATCTTATTGCTAGATATGGGGTTGTAGAGGTATATATCCCCCATGAGATTCTGAGTCGAGATGTGCTCCTCGATGTGGTTACAAGTTGAGGTGTGCTCCTTGAAGATATGCTCTTCGATGATGATTGATGATGATATTCTGGGTAGTATCTCGCAGGTAAAGATTTATATTGATAGCTTGATAGTTGAAGGATAGTAGCCTAAGCTCCCCTCCGGTGACAAATTCTTCTTCTTCTAGATCTGAGAATGTTCAACACATGAGAAACAACAATCAAGAGATAAGCATGAGAAGTACATTAATGATTTTCATGATGACTACATGACAAAGATAATCAGTGACGATACATGATGATGCATGAAGATACCATAATGGCATATTGATCGATGAACAAATAATTGCAGGTGGAATTATCCCTGGTTGAGAGGGAGTGTTAAAATTATGAAACTACGGTAAAATTCCACAATGATTAGCTCAGATGGTCGAGATTATAATTTCATTAGATTCCTGTTTTCGAGAGGACCAAAATCGACCTATAGATCGCCCCAATCTGTTAAGCACATGTTAAATTATGAATTATTTTATTTATTAAAGTGAAATGGAATGGGTTGACCTAACCACATGTGGAATTAGTTAAGTCTGCCTCAACCCCAAGCATACCCACACAAAAAATATAAATAGAGGTGGCCTCAAGCTCATTCTCACACACTTTCTCAAGTGATCTTCGATTTGCATCCATTGTCTTGGTTCATTTATTTTTATCTTGGCTCGCACAAGTTCAACGAAAGAAGCTTGTGCAAGGTTCGGGATCACAGGCGAGAAGCTCGCTTCGAACTAGGGATTTTGAGTCATATCCATGGGCACATAACTATATAATTCGAGCCAAATCCATAGGCACATCATGGCTAGGTAGTGGCTAAGCTGCCATAACCGTGGGAAGACAATGTTAAGGTCACAACCAGGGCCTTAGGGCCATATCGAGTTGATCTGGACATAGTCGCGGGCACAGTGTGTTATGCCTGCGACCAGGGGCCCATAGCAGTAGGCACAAAGAGCTATGGGTGTGGCTAGGGCCCAAAATGTTGTTTTGGGGTTACACTCTCCCTCAGTTGTAGGCACAAAGTGCCCTGGTAGCGGCCAAGGAAGCTACATTCGCAGGTACAACGACTTGAGGTCGCAGCTAAGGGTTTATGGGTAGATATGAGCTTGATCCAACCACTAATGCTCAAGCATATGTTTATTGTCAGCTAGATAGTGTCCTGGACTCAGATCTAGGATTGGACAGTTTTTTTAGTGAGTTTTAGTGATAAGTTGTATATGGGGTCTCATATCATTGTAGATTTATATATCTGTAGACTTGCTCTATATATTTCCGCTGCAAGATGTATCTACCATTCTCACTCAGTATCAAGAATATTCTTCAGTATTCTACAACCAAAGTCAGTGCATTTTAGTTCTCAGATTCAGGCTCCTTCAACATAAGCATTTTTATGGCTATATTGCGCATATGCTAGTTGTTTTCTGCATCATGAAGATATGGATATATGGATCATTGTACTCTTGTTTTCTGAATCATTTGATGTTGATCTAAGAAGAATAATTTGCAAGGGTTTTCCCTATAGCTGGTTTTTCCCTGGTTTGGGACCTATCCTGGTGTCTCTATGTGTGCATGTTTTTATTTCTTTATTCCTTTTTCATTCCACTGCTTAGATGATGATGATGGAATTGTTATTTCTATATAGTTTCTCATGTTGATGGTTAATAATGTAGGTCTGTATAATGATATAATGATTTGGGGTGAATTTTACATGTTATTGAAGAAATGCAACTATCAAAGCAAAGAACAATGTAACTCTATGAAACATTAACATGTGGTACTTCTGAATTGTATTAGAAAGTTTATCACTAATATAGGCCACGGAATGCCCATACTGGATGAGGATTGCACCAATAGCATAGTCGGAAGTGTATGTCTCAATTTCAAATGGTTGTTGCAGGTCTGGAAATGTGAGTATAGGTGCAGAGCAGAGCCAGTGCTTCAACTCAATGAACACCCTATGTTGGGACTTAGACCATGAAATCTTTGCTTTCTCTCTGCCCTTGGTAATCTAACTCAAAGGCCAAGTGATATGGGAGAATCCCAACACGAACATCCGATAAAAATTGGTAAGGCCCAAAAAGTTGCGAAGCTCTATTATAGTGCTTGGGGTTGGCCAATCCTAAATGACTTGGATCTTAGTCGGGTCCACATGCATGCCTTGCTCATCTATGATCTAACCAAAATATTGGACTTGGCTCATGCCAAATGTTCATTTTTCCAAGTTGGTACACAACTTGTGCTACAATAGGGTTTGAAGGATCTGTTAAATGTGTTGCAAGTGTTCTTCCCAAATCTTGTTGAAGATGGGGATGTTATCTAGATAAACAACAACAAATGTGTTGGTCAACGGTCACAAGATGTCATCCATCAGCCTCATGAAAGTAGCAGGGGAATTTGTCAACCCGAAAGTCATGACCAACCATTCAAAAATCCCTTCCTTGGATTTGAAGGTGATCTTCCATACATTTGTGGGCTTTATTGGAACTTAGTGATAACCAAACTTCAAATTTACCTTGCTGAAATACTTAGCCCCCTTGTGCTATTCCAGAAGGTCATCAATCTGTGGGATTGGATACCTGTTCCTGACAGTGATTTTTTTTAGTTCCTGGTAATCAATGTAAAGCCTACAGGTCCCACCCTCCTTCTATACATGTACAATTAGGCTCTCACAAGGTGAGGAACTTGGTCCGATGTACCCTTTTTGTAGTAACTCCTGGATTTTTAACTTAATCTCTTCATTTTCCATAATGAAGTGGCGATATATCAGCCCATTTGGTAGAGGTGATTTGGGTGTCAGGTCGATCTAATTTTTGACCTGAAAGTGCAAGGGTACTCCTATGGGTGAGGGGAATATGTCCTTGTATTATTCCACAACCTTATCCACCTGATTATGTTACGTGGAGGAACCCTTCCTATGGGCCATTAATGTGGCCACGATCTTCCCCTTACTTTGAGAGAAAATTAAAAAAAAAAAAAATTCCCAGTCTAGGAGATGATCTTACTGCATTTCCTAGCAGAGATCAAAGAGATGGCAATACGTGGGGCTACCTTTGGTATCATGTATAACTTATTTCCCAAAGTAATAATAACAATGTGAGGCCTAGACTCATACATGACATGATGCTTCCACAAGTATGACTGGCCTAATAACACATCACAAACTTCAAGAGGAGCAACGTCACACAGTACCTGTTAGGAATCTGTAATTTTAGCAGATTAGTGAGACTAAAACTGCAGAAGCAACATTATTTCAACCAACTTTGGGATTATAGGATCTAGCCCTCCTAAATCCGGAGAGGGATCTCTCCAATAAGTGCAAAGATGGATTTGTCTTTGAAGTTTGGGGTAATGATATTAGGCTAGTTATGAAGGCCAAGGGTTTTGTTTGCTTTTTGGAAGGTTGAGCATGAATACTGTTTGAGGAGAAAGTTCTAAGTGAAAAAAGTTCCAAAGGTGAGAAGTTGGAAGTGAATAGAATAGCTAGGCTAAAAAGATAGATATAACGCTGGTTTTTAGTCCATTGGGCTATGGAGTCATAACAGGGCTTTAATTAAACAACAACATCAAGAGTAATCCAAGGGGCAAGTCATCTACATCACAAGATTATTGAGATTATAATGATGGAATGGGAACAATAAAGTGTTGGAGAGGTGGAAATTGACAATATTTTCACAAAGGATTTATAGTCAGTCCAAACAAGAAAAGCCTCTTAAGTAACTGTTTAAAACCAACCAATTGCAGGGCTAACCATTGACTTCTTGGGAAAGTTTGTATTAAAGTAGCTTAATTGAAAAACAATCCAGTAATCCACATAATTACCTTCAGAAAGTATGAAAACATATAAGAGAAGACAGAGTGTAACTTAAGGTTAGATAAAGTACTTTTAAACCTAGTCTACTTTCAGTCAACACCAAGGGAAACTTTTAGAATCTGCCTTTGGAGAAAAGAAGCTAGAAACAGGGAAAACCATCACTTTTCTAGTCTAAATTCAATAATAAAATAAGGAAAATAACTTTCAAGAACAATGTTTAAAGCAAACAACAGGACGAGGGAACTCCAACATTCCTAACTGCTTAAACTGTATTAAGTCATTCTTAAATAAACAAATTGGAGGAAAACGTTGAGATAAAGCTTTTCAGTCAAAGAAGGTTACTGATGTACAATAGGTCCTAACTCTATAAATGTTGTTCTTTATCAGAGAATAGTGAACAATATGACATACATAGAAGGAAAATAATAACAAAGAAAGGGGCACTTCACCAGTGATATAGGCCAGGATCCCAAGAAACAACTTGTTTATTGATGTCAAACCAGTTACAGTACTCAGGTCCAATGTTTCAGTTCAGCAATCATCTTCACTATCCAACCTAACTCATCTACCACAAACAGAGCTCCAAGGGCCAATGAACACTATTTACAGTTAAAAGTCTCGAGCTCAGTTATATTTCAATGTTCTACAACCAACAGTTTCTCACCTTCTACAGAAGTATTTATAGAAGGATGAAGAGGTGAGATCTGATAAAAGATCTCTCAAGGCAATTAATACATATTCAAGACTTCTTGGCCTTTTGAGGGGCTCGATGAAGAAGTTTATAGGTGGGTTTCTGTATTAACTGTTTTACAATTATGAATAAAACTCGGTGGGAGCTTTTGTTTGACTTCGAGGCTCTACGTAATGTTTGGAGTAACTTATGCAGATATTTATGCATTTATTTCCTTGCAGAAGTAACTCTCTGGCTGCACTGGAGGTGAATATCTGATTTTCTTCAATAAGTTCAGCCTCTGTTTGAATTCTTTGAGGCAACAGGTGGCTCCGTGGTAGCTGGGAGGAATCAATTTTCCTCAGATGTGGCGGTGGAGGCCTTTCCGTCTGTTTAAACACTTATGATGATCTTTTAATGGTGTTTTAATTCTGGGAATTAGGCTTTTGATAATCATTCTTAGCCGTAATTCCCAAATCTGTCTTCAATCTTTATTCTGCTGTGCTCTGTCTTCAAAAACTGATACTCTTTTTAAATGTGATTTAAATCACAGTGTCTTGTCGATGTGCAGGCCGCGAAGGTCTCTTTATGGTATCAACGCTTCATGATGCGCCATTTGAGCGTGGTGTTGAAACCTTTAAATGGATCCTTTTAATAAACAAAGCCTAAAGAATCGTCATCCTTTGGCTTTGATTTTACTTTTAAAACATTCGAAATCCATTAGATCCTGTAAAAAACGCACAAAAATTATAAAATCCTGCGTTTTAAGGTTTAACTTCTTTCAGAAGGCGGGGAAGGAGCGTAGCCGTTAGATGAAAGCATCCAACGGTGGAGATTTAAGAGGAGGTTAAAGAAGAGCGGGGAAAATGAACAAGTTGGAGTGATTTTGGACCATCCGATCTGGACACGTGGATGGTCCAGATCTAATCGGAGGATCGCAATCAGCGGGAAGAGAAAAGGGGTGTGATGAAAATCCCCGATGCGATTGCGCGATAGGGAGGGCAGAGGCGATTAAGCAATGGCCGTTGATCTGAGGATCAGATCAACGGCGGGGAGCAAATCGGAGGAATGACCGATCGGGAGGAACAAACAAATGCAGCGATCGAAAGTTGCGATGCGATTGAATGATCAGGGAGGGCCGATGCGATGGTGCGATCGGGCCATCGCAATTGGAAGTTTCAAATGAACACAATTGGAGGAGCCTTACAAAGGTTTATGATGCGATCGGGCCATCGCAATCGGAGGGGCGGAGTTTTATATATATAAGACCCAATCGCATCGGAAAGTCTTGATGCAGGTCTTTACAATCAACCCATTGAACTTTTCCGACGCAATAAGCGCTTCGGCCTTCGCGCTTGGTTTTTGCGAAGAAAACAAAGGACCGGGGTTCATGAACATATGGGTCTTAATCGCATCAGAATTTTCGATGCGGTCTTTTTAATCAACCCATTTTGAATTTTCCCGATGCGATCGGCTCTTTTCAATCTAACCATTTTTTTATATATAGCACGTGACTTGGCTTTTTAGATCAAAACTTTGGAAAAATGGGTTTTTGGGTTTTTACAAAGAAAAAGGTGATCGGGAAAGGATTTATTTACAAGGTTTTAAGCATGGAAGGCGGGCCCATAGGATATATGGAAAAATAATGTGATCGGGGTTTTAAGCCCGGGCTAATCGCATCGGGGTTTTTCAATACAAAGCTTAATCGCATCGGAAACTTCAGAACATGGGAAAGACTTGTGCATTCGAAACTTTCCAATGCAATAAGCGCCAGATAGGATTAGCACTTGGGTTCCAGGGTGTGGGCATGTGGGGGAAGTGGTTTTGAAACTCAGCTCAAGGGGGCTTGAATTTTTCATGAATTTTTTCAGGTTTTAAATGGATTTTGGGGGTTTTGGTATGGTTAAAGAGTGAGTCTTTAACCTTGTAAGAGTGATTTTCATGAAGGGAAGAAAAGAAATCATGGAAACAAAGGAGTTTTATGGAGAAAAAGGGGGAGAAAATGAAGGTTAGTTTTGAGTGGGAGAAGGGGGAAAATGATGGTTTTTCAACAGTCTTTTCTCATGAAATCAGCAAAATTTCTGAGTATAAAATGGAAATAGTAAATGAAGATTTTGAGACAGAGGCATGAGACTTTCCAGAGTCTTCAAGAGCCAACAATTTTTAGCAATGAAATTTGTTCCTTGAAGGCTCAAAATAGTTTTAGCCACCTTTTGCTATAACAAATATTATAGGTGGCTAATCGTACCTCAGCCGTCAAGGGTTTTAATGTTATATGGAAGACAACATTACTCACTGACACAAAGCTATCAATCTTGGTAGAGCCACCGACAGTGTATGGTTGCGGATGTGCTGTGGTTGGTAGGTCCAAACACTTAACGACTTCTGCTGAGATGAGGTTTTTTGGCTCTCGCTATCAACAACGAACTGCAATGGTGACCCCTTCACCCACATATGTGTGTGGAAGAGATGCTCCTTTTCCTTTGGGTCTTTGGGCTCAACCTTCTAGACCTTGGTTGTGGAAATGGTGGTGTTAGTATTTGCATCAATAATTTGCTTCCCTTTTTCATTCCCCTTGCTGGGTTCTGACTCATAGTTGGAACATGCATTTGATTTTAAAGCCTTCAGCTTTGCCACTAGTGACATCTTGACATGACACTCACTTGTGTTATGAGTGGGGCTCTTGTGGAACTCACACCACTTCCCTGTTTCCTTATTTGTCTTCGTGGTGTTGTTGTTTTCTTGCGGCTTTGATGGGTTTCCCTTGGTCACCCCGCCTTAGCTTTGTCCTTTGTTATGTGGTTTGGGGACGCCTTTTCCTTGCTTCAGATTCACAAATCCAAATTCTCACTTCTTTTGTTTAAATTTTTGTTCAATCTTGGCAGAATATCAGTATGTTACACCAAGCAAGGAGATGTCCATGAACTCCATTTATTCCTAAATGTATTTGTGCAGATAGGCACGATACTTGATCACCATATTTCGCTCAAAATATTTAATACCCATCTTTGTGCATATAGTATGAAAAAATATTTGTGAACTCATGCACATCTTGGTCCCTTTAGTATGGTCCATTGTATGTATTTGTCCTCATAGCTCCCCATAGGGTAATATTGTTCCTTGACAATATCTCATAAAGAGTTCCAAGTAGGTGCGACTGTGAATAGAGAGGGCTCCTCAACCCTTTTCTCACAATAAGTTTCCCACTAGTCCTTGACATGGGGAGCAACCTTAAACAATGCAAAAATAATATTCTCTCTATCAGAGAAACTATGGATTGAAAAATAACCCTTAAGCAGATTCAACCATTTATCTACAACATGTGCATCTATTTGACCTTTGAATATAGGGAAACCGAAGTTCACTTGTACCTTGAAGAGGGCGGATCTTCGAAGTGACTATTGGATGAAGATGTGTTGTCGATGAGCATCTGCCGAAAGATCTGGGCAAAGTTGTCCATCATTTTGTTCCTTTTTTGCTCAAGGGCTTCTTCAAGCAGGAGTTTGATAGGATCTCATGCTCCCTCGTCTTTCTTTTCTTCTGCCATGGAAGGTCATCGATGTCGCTGGGGATGGTCTTGCAAGGGTTCAATGAGTTCAAGTCCCAACTCCTTATACCCAAACCTCGTTGGGGACATGCACAGAAAAACAAAGAAAGAGAAGACCGCTCTGATACCACTGATCTGGATTTATGTGGGAATGAGATGAAATACAGATATAAATAGAAATACAAAGCTACAACGAAAACATAAGTTAAATTCATTAATAACAAAGTACTGAAAATTATTACATGCATAATGGAAATAAACTAGTTCAAGCGATTATAGCTTATCTCTGAGCATAGATGTGGCAGCGACATGCCTTATGAATTGTGATATAATGAGGCTCAGAGGCCTTTTTATCATTAAGAAGCAATGGGAAACCCTCCACATCCAAAAACCTAACCCTAGAAGATGAAGCGCCAAAAGATTGTGGGCCCTGTTGGGGTTAGCTGGAATGTCAACTTCTCGGGGTTGTAACTTTGGCATATATGATCTTCGTTTGACAATCATAATACCTCATTTCGAAGATTTGCAAGAGGAGGGTGAAAGGGAATGGGTAATGGCTCTCAGGCTTTTCCAATCTCTTTATTTTCTAAAAAAAATAATCCTTTTAGACCCTCAAAATGGCTTCGAAAGTTTAGGCCACCAATACCCACTTAGATCAATGTGCTAATCTATCTTCAATAAATGGATAAATAATGTCATCTCTCATTAATATGTAAATATAGAAAATCAGTTAAATTGGAAGAGGTACTTAGTGTATGTGATCTTCGGCTCAAAATTTATTTCGTTACATGCCTTTCCACCCATTTCATGGAAGGATGTTGTCCTACCCATTTCATGGGGGATTCTCTCTTAGGTGACCATATCCCTTTCGTTTTTTAATTCCATTGTCCAATTGTTAGTTCATGTTTAATGCTTTATTTAAAGAAATACAATTATATATTATTTAATGATAAAAAGGATTATCATACTTTACATAGTATGATAGTACTTAAAATTATGTCTTTGTAAATTATTATGCAAGTACGAAAGATTCACATGAAATAGGACATTAAAATTATGTCCTTGTAGATGATTATGCATGTACTAAAGATAATAGAGCATTAACAACAACACTTGGAGTTTTGAAGTGACTCTGTTGTACTATGAATTGAATTGGGAGCCACTTGACCCATGTTAGTGCCCATTAACATGATCTCTTTAAGATGATAGAAGACCTTATCATTTGATATGCAAGTAGATGAAGACCTTATCATTTGATATGCAAGTAGATTCCATATGGGCATTGCTAGCTTCTTGCTTTGGCAAAAATTGATAAGCAAATTTTGACATTGATCCTATGTATTTTAATGAGCCCTTAATGCTACAAATAGTTATTATTTATACTTAATGATTGGATCATCTAATAAATTATGTTGTCGGTGAATGATTGTGACCCTACCACCGATGACCATGATAATCCCACTTTCAATTAAAAAAATTCTCAGTTCTAACAAAATATTATATTCGAGCAAAATGACATAGTTAGAACACTCTGAAAAATATTATTAGACCACTGAAAAATATAATTAAAAGAAAGAAAGAAAGAATTTTTAATGTCCATGGCACCACCAATTATGAAAAAAAAGTGCCTTCAACTTTTTGCTTGAAACATCATACGCCACCACTTATTAGTGCATACAATGTGTCAATTTCTTGCGTGCCAGGAAACTCGTGGTGGAGAAAAGGCAGAAAGCTTGTGGCCAGAATTAGTTGACAGGATAACATCTCGCGTGATAGGAACTGGACGTTCAATGGTTGTGCTTAGAATATTTTGACACGTCAGCATGATTTTTTTTTTTTTTTTAATTTAATTTTAAATTGTTTTGTGTGTATTGGATTAGACTCATTAACGGTCCCGATTTCTCCATGGCCTCCAAATCTGATTCTGAGGCTCATGAGCCGTTGGAACTTGGAGATCTGAGATCTCAAATCTGGTATATTTTTTTTACAATTTAAGAAATCATGTCTGGATTGGACCACAAACCCTCCAAACCTCCCATTGCCTTACATAGTATTTTATATCTTCACGTAAGATTTGAGAGTTTATATTTTTATTGAAATTGATATATATATTATAAACTTGGTTTTTTTTTTTTTAATTATATTATAAAACATTTATATGGTAAAAAAAAAGTTGCTTTACATGCAATTTTTAGGATAGATTTATTAAAATTATAAGTTTGAGTAATATAATTAAAATAAATAATTAATTTCCTTTAAATATTTATTAAAAATTATAATGCTATCCAAAATTATATTTTTACATTTTGATAAAAATACTAAAGCATAAATACTTAAATAACATTATGGACAAATAGCCCAACAAATTTAAGTAACATTTTTTTGGATTTGTTATTTAACTCACCAAATTTATGTAACATTGTTTTGATTTGTTATTTAACCCTCTTTTCATTCATCTCGATTTCTAATGCACACTTACCTCTCCATTATCATCTTGTATATTTCTCCATATGTCTTAGTCATGTGTTATATCGTGACAAGTTCACCATTTTTACAAGGACTACTAAGGGATTTAAGACACTATGATATGATATACCTTTTACCTTTAATGGATATTTATGCAAGAAATACCCCTTATTGTTTTTAATGTCAACTTGTGAATGAATTGAATAAAAGAGAACTTGATTTCTCAAAATCACGACATATTTTATAGGGCCATCAACCATGTTTCCTTAAAACTTTTTTTGATAATGCATCAGATGACGGTATAAATGGGAGAAAGAAAGACAAAGAGACATTATAACTTATATCTATGAAGTTACTATGGGAACGAAGAACTTGGGGAATAAAACTAGAGGACCTAACTAGTGGTTGGATGCAAGACATCTCTACTTCTTCAAGAAATAGCTTGTTAAATTTGTATGTGTTATGTCTATTAAAGTTCTTTAAAGATATTTATTACTTAAGGTGGAGACATTACTTAAGGTTGATTGGTGTAGAATTAAAAAAAAATTGGTGTAAATAAGTAGATACTTTATTCGTGTGTTGCTTAACTTGACCTCAAGTTATGAATTATTGCATAATTTTTCTCTAGCTTATGTTTTTTTTCAAAGGAAAAATCATAATTTATTCAAAGAAAAAAATTACATCTTTGCAGATGCTAAAAAAAAATCGTTCATACCAGGCCAATGACTGATGTCAAAGACAAAAAAAATTGAAAATAAAAATAATAAAATTTTTCTTTTAGGAGCTAAGTGAGAAAGCACTCTACCCTTTTTTGCCATTATTTTTCTCCACTTTTCGCCAACCTCCTTCACTGGGAGCGACAGTTACAATAGCCATTTTTTTCTCTTTTGCCTTCAAAGGGACTTCTTTATCTGAGTCCAAACTCTCATATGCATGGACTATTTTAATGCTTCTTGTCTCTTTTTCCGAGGAGAACTTCTCATTCTGCTACACTGGAACTGTAGTTTTTGTAACTTCATTAAGCTTCAAACTTTGAACCATTGTTCCAACCTACTCAACTCCTCCTTCCATTAATATTTCTTGTGGATTTTGATCATCCACATTTGTAGAATTCTCCATTTTTTCTTCGTCCTCTTCTTTAGAGAGATGGTGCTCTAAGAATTGCCATCCCTTTGGATTTTGGATTTTGGGATTGTTTCTTTTTTATTTTTGAATCTTTCTTTTCCCGAGGGCACGTATGTTATAAATGCCCTATTTGAAGACAAATACGACATTTGAAAGTTGTGTTTTCAAAATCGAAAAGTTGGGTCCACTGAAAATTGTTATGAATCAGGTGTATGCGATCAAGTAAACCTTTACTAAGGTCTACCTCTACATAGATCCTACAAAAGTAAAAATTCCCTTTTTAGGTATATCTAGATCTAGCTTTATGAACTCCCTCAAGGTATTTCCAATTCCTTCTAATACTTTTGATGCCAAAGATGGAGAGGGAGGTTATGTAATTTGACCCAAACCGACATTTATGAAATCACCATTGCATTGGTGTCAATACCAGGGAACCACGTGGTCATCAAAAGGTCAGCGTTAGCCCAAAACCATGGACCCTATTTTAACACAAAATACATATCCTTTGATGTATCAATTTGTACAACAAAAAATACCCTTGAACATAAATCAATATCACAATTTGCAGTCAAGTTGAAGAAATCCCACTTATGTTGATCCTCCGATTGGACCATAATCCATTGAATTTGTAGACAACTACTTGGGATTGAAAAGTGGTGCAAAGTTCATTAACCTCTATAAGGTTAATTTCCATAGCCAGAACTTGATTCTTCTATTCCACAATGTGGGGTCTAGGAATATTGGTGGAATATTAAGGTTTTTATCAGATTTTTTTTGTCTCTCGATCTTTATTTTTATGAAATTTAAATTGCTTGAAAATATCATAATTTTGGTTATAAAATAAATTTATTAAAAATAGATTTTTTAAAGTTATATTAAATCTAAATTAATTATAAAAAAAAAATTCCCTAAGTTTTTTAAATTTAACAATATATTGAATTTATAAACCTATATTGAATTGGTTAAATTGTATTTTTGAATAGTTTATTATTATTAATATTTTATATTAAAAATTGAATGAGTTACACATTTTCCTCTTATTAAGAACTAAATAAATTATTTTAGCTTTAATTATTATTTCCTTGTGAGTATTGAAATATTTTACTAATTAAGTTAGATTGAATATCAATGAAATGTCTAAGCAATAGAAAATTATTTATTGTAATTTTACAATGATATTTTCAACCATACTATTTGTAATTTATAAATATATCTTTGCATTTTTTAAAGTAATTTGTTTTCCATGCAATTTCATATATAAAATTTTGATACAAGTTCACCAATACATAATCTATAGTAAATATTATTTATAAAAATAAACATCATGGTGATAACCATCTAACAAACATAAACATCATCTAAGATACACATTCAAATTCACTACCATCATCTAATTATATACACCTCTAGCACAATTAAACGTCATTAGCTAGCACACAAATCTAATAATCTAACAGAGCATCATCATCGTGATCACATCTAGCAAAACAAAAACATTATAATCTAACATCATCGCCACATACAACCTCAAATTAATATATATCTCATGTCAATTAACTACTATCACATACACATCTACCTAAAATGGCCTAACAATATAAACATCAACACCAACATATAAATTAAGTACATAAACATGAATACAAAAAATGCAACATATATAAATAGACGTAGTAGTGCCAGCCTGATCTGGAATTGAAGATGATGGATAGTTAACTACTGCCTCAACATTTGTTGAACTCTGAGGTGGAGGAGGAAGTGGTTGGTCTGCTTTGTCAGGAGAAACATAAGGCACATCCTCTAGCTCTGACATCTCATCATCATGCGACTAATGAGGAGGTGTGTACTACTAGAAGGATCATTCTAGAAAAATACGGTGATAGAATTGCAAATGTTCAAGAAATTTAATCTAAATCAAGATACACAATTCTACTCTACTGCTCTACGGAAATTAATTCTCAATTTAGAACAACATAAAAAATGATGCATTAATCACATATGCAAGTACACATGTATCTAGGGAAAACCAACTGGTAAAAACCCCTTAAGCCTTCTTGCGTTAAGAAATGAATAGAGAATCTATTACAACTTCTAGCTTCAACTCTGAGCTCAACCTACAAAAGAATAATTATTCTCTCTTCTCAATGAGAAGCTCTGATCCAGACTTAGTCAAATTCTACCCACACCCGAGCTGTTATTTCCTTATGAAAACCCTAATGAAATTGGCCCCTACTCTTTAGGAATTTCCTCCAAAATGATTGCGCAATTCTCAAGAATTGATCACTGGTTGCATGCAATGCATGTACACTCAAAACTAGTCTACAACTGGTGTTACATTGCCTTGGAATCTGCACCATAACTGAGCAATCCAAATTCCTTACAATCATGATCTATTTTTGGTTGATTTATTGGTTAATTGGATGCTCTCTGAGTTAGAATATTGTCCCATTGCACAAATGACCTCCAACTAGTTCTGTTAACTATTAGAACTAGTTTAATTGAGTACAACTAGAACTAATTGAACTAGATTTCTATAAATTAGGAATCAACACATGCAAACTAAACTCCGAGCCCACTAACTTGAATTTACTGAGCTAACTGAGTGACATGATCCATGTCACACTAGTTAACTGCCTCCAAGTGTTCATTTGATGTGGAAATTTCGAATTTTCTCAATTTGACCAAGGCTAATTCAAATTGAGCCATTTTTTATACACTTCTCAACACATTGACACCCTAATAGCCATGATCTGATGGGGTATTACTACCAAAAGCATCATGATCACCACCCTCATCATCATGATAAACACCCTCATTTGACGTATTTTTCGCTACATGCCATGCATCCATCATCGCTTTTGGTAGCCTACTAGCTTCGATGAGATGACTCATAAGAGACATCATCTCGCGTAAACAGTCCTTGCAAAGATCGACGAACCTAGTATATGTACTGATATCTCGATCGCTTGTAGCGCAGACTCCTTCCTCAACTAAAATATTGGACAATCTATAACAGTAGTCCATATGGAATTGCAGACCATCCCTATGGCCCGGACACCCACGATCCCTTGAGGATATCATGCCTCACCCTCTTGGGCCTCTCCCATCTCCTCATATTGATCCAGATTTATGCAGGAACACAACAGAATACACATGTAACCATAAATAAAAATATGCAGTGGAAATAACACTTCATTTCATTAATATCAAAGAACTGAAATTTGCTTACAGACATAATAGAAATAAACTAGCTAGGGCGCTGGTAGCTTATCTCTGAGAAGCGATGTGGTGGCTACAGGCCTCTGAACTGAGTTACAATGAGGCTCGAGGGCCTATTTATTATTTAGAAACAATGGAAAACCATAAACATCCAAAACCCTAACCCTAGGAGATGAAGTGCCAAAACTATGGGCCCCGTTTGGGTAAATTGGCGTTTCAACTTCCTGGGGACATAACTTTGGCATAGGCTCGGCCGCTCTCGGTTTTCCCAAAAAACGTCGTTTAGGGCCTCAAAACGACTCCGGAAATTCAGAACCCAAAAAACTATCAAAAATAGTAAGTTGTGCCGAAACTAAAAAACTAAAAGAGACAATGGTGGGGCCCTAAGTGGAATAGGTGGGTGGCCACCAATATCCACCTGGATCATTCCTCCACCCTTAGGAAGCAATGGTCCCCATTGTGTTGAGTTCCTCCATGAGATGAGGAAAATTTTGCTGAAATTGGCCCCTGGTGAACCACTTGCCTTGGTGCAGGAGTTGGCCAGCTTTGACAACCCGATATAGTTGGATCTTCTGTTGGCGAGTGTTATGATTTGCATGTCCATGATATAATATTTGGTGGCCTGTTTCATGCAGTATGGGTTTAAATCTGTTGTTGTACGTTGTTCTGCAATGTCAGAGGTGTCCAATAGAGGTGGGAAGTAGGGACGAAGGCAGTCCACATTGAATACCGGGTGTAGACCAAGGAATGGTGGAATACTAAGCTCGAAGGCATTGTTACATACCACCTTGGTGATGATGTACGACCCATATCGGAGTGGGCGAAGCTTGCGGTGGGGTCCACTGAGGTGCTCCTTCTGCAAATGTAGCCAAAATTTGTCGCCTATCTGGAAGTTGTGTGGTAACCGATGTTGATCATGTCGTTGCTTGTACTTATCATTGGCTCTGTCCAATATGTCATGACCTTGTTGGCAGATGTGCTGAATGCACGTGATGAAGCTGTTCACTTTGTCATATTTAGACTGGACATGAGTCGAATCGTCTTGAGTAGCCGCAAATGGCATGGCTACGTTAATGGGACATAGTGGCTAGAATCCCAAGCCCACCTGAAAGGGGTTGTGGCCGGTTGAGCTGTGGAGAGCCCGATTATAACTGTGTTGTACATAGGGGAGGCTCTCATCCCATGTGCATGGATGCTTTGAAATGTACATGCGCAGAATGTGTACAATCATCTTTTTGATGACCTCTGTCTGGCCATTAGTTTAGGGATGGAAAGCTGTGGACTTGGTGAGCTTGGTGTCCAACATTGACCAGAGGTTGGACCAAAATGTGTTGAGGAACTTGTTGTCGCGATTTGATATGATAGACTATGGGATCCCAAAGTGCACCCAAAATCATTCAAAGAAGAGTTTAGTAGTGGCTTCTGCTGTGATGTTCTTCTTGCAAGCCGCCATAATGGCCATCTTCGAGAATCTGTCGACGACCATGAAAACACAGTCATTTCCATGCTTAGTAGAAGGAAGGCCTACCATGTAATCCATGGAGATGGATTCCCAAGGTCAACTAGGGGTAGGTAGCAGAGTATAGAGGTATTGCTTCTTGATGGTCGGTTTGGAAACGGCGTAAGCAGTGCAGGATCTGATGTACTTCCCGACATCCTGTCGAAGGTTCGACCAATAGAAATACTTCTGCAATACTGCCACTATTTTCTTGACCTCGAAATGCCCAACGACTCGACTGTAGTGTGCTTCCCATATCATTTTCGCATGCTCTCTTGAAGGAACACAAAGGTGTCCCAAATGACATAACAATGCATCTTGGAGGTGAAATTCTGGAACTTGCATACACCCCAAGAGTGCCTTGTATGTGTGGCCGAATTTTGGATCGCTCTTATAGAGAAGCGGCCAATCAGAAGTCTCGTGCCCACAAGAGTTGAGAATGGTGGTTAGTGCCACGATCGGTGGTCGGCCGAGGCAGTATGCAACATTATTGGTGCTAGAAAGATAGGCTCGACCACTCTCAGTTTTCCCAAAAAACATTGTTTAGGGACTCAAAACGGTTCCGGAAGTTCAGGACCTCAAAAAATGTCAAAAATAGTAAGTTGTGCCAAAACTAAAAAACTGAAAGAGACAATGGTGGGGCCCCAAGTGGAATAGGTGGGTGGACAACAATATCCACCTGGATCACATATCCTCCATCCAGTGGGGGAGAAGCCATGTCCCCATCGAATGTGTCTATGTCTACAAAATATATAGTACACAAAAATAATTAGATAATTTTATTAAATATTTTAATAAAACAATTTAAATAACATGCTAGAATAAATCTTATTCTAATTAATTAAAACAATAAAATGAAACTAAAATAATTTAAATCAAACAATAATTTTACCTCTATCATCTAGAGGCTCAATTGGTGTTAAGAGGATGTTGGGACACTATCTCCAATCAATCCCCACGTACATGTTAGGTCCCCGTAATTTGTTAGATTTGTTGGGTGTGTCTTATATTCTTTCCACGACTAGCCCCACGCGCTGTACGTTGCGCCGGGCACAGCGCCACGGCAATTTTTTTTTTGGTATGCGGTCCCACTCATAGGCGGACCCACCCATGTTTTGTGCATGAGTTTGCACATGGTTTTGGGGTACGATGATTTTCGGCCCCTGGTATTTTGTAGATCCGATCATGGGAACTACGGTTATGTTCTAATCCAGGGTTAAAGGATTGGGGTTTATGTATGCTGTGGCATGTATATATATATGTGTTGTAACACTAAAAGGAATATAATGAAATATCAAGCTGGTCGTCCCGATTTGGGATCCAGGGGAAAATCTCTGTGTTTATCTGTTTTATGTTTTATGCTCTTGATATTGTTTATTTTCTGTTATAAGATTCGTGTGTAGATAATTTCTGTTCAGGGTTAAAACCTACAAGATTGGCAAGACCAAATGCATAGGGGTAACATCAAACCAGTCTTTGGAATCCAAGGACCTAGCCTTCCTGGACTCAGAGAGGGCTCTCTCTATGTTTGTGTAGAAGATTTAACTTGTTTGATTTTTAGGGTTTTGATTTTTTAGGCTAGTTATAGGGATTAGGATTTACTTGTTTGTTTGTTTGGTTGGATAAGTTGTCAAGGAGAATAGGTAGAGTAAGAGAGAATCAATCCATTGGGCTAAGGAGTCTGCAAAGGTTTTGAAGAGTGCAAAAATAAGTCAAGAGTGTCTCATAGGGAAATTTAACAAGGCCAAATGGATCTAAGTAGGTTTTGGGGAAATTTAACAAGACCAAAAGGATCTAATTAGGTTTTGTGTGGGTGAAATGAAAATAGAGTTGTGAATATAATAAGTTAAGGGGCAATCAAGGATCCTTTAACATGCTATGAACAAGGAAAAAGCTTTCAGTATGATAGTATAGCAAAACATGAAGAGCAATAAAGGATTCTTCAATCAAACAGCACTGAGCAGAACTCAAACAACAGATAAGTAAATTTAGAGAGAAAATAAGGATTCTCTAAACATTACTTGCAAACAAATAGACCTTTAACACAAAATTTTAGTAAAAACCAAAGAGAATTTAAGAATTCTTTAGCTAAACTTCAAGGAGGAAAACATGGAAATGAAAAGAGGTAGGAAGAAGTAGGGTGCCAAGAAAGCAAGTCTTATTCTCTCTTTCTGTCTTTTGATCAAGGAAACCATAAACATAATGAATCACTGAAGGAAACAAAGAAAAAAGTGGAATAACCAAGATTTATGAATCCTTAGAGTGTGCTCAATCCATGGATGCTCAGTCCAAAGCCATCACAAGTCACCAAAAACCAATTTCACGAATAAACTCCAAGTCTATCTCAAATTATGCTCAACAAATATCCAACATATACAATGAGTCATAAATGTTGTATTTAACAAGAAAAGAGGAACAAAACCATAACTAGGGTTTGAAAATGTCTTAAATACTCATAAATAACATTTATGTCCAAAGAGACCATGCAAGGCCCAAGGCATAAAATATCTAAGGCAATAAATGAAAAATAACTCCTAACACATAACTTTGGAGTGATTTTTCCAAAAATCCACAAATATATCCATTTGCCAGAAATGACTGTCTTTTGTTGACTTTTGCACACAAGGGTGCAACACGGAGGTCCAAAGGTGCAACGCTTGCACGAGAAAATTGGGTCACCTTGCAACTGAAATTGGAAGGCCTTCCCGATGTCAGAATGAGCTCTGTGATGGCTCATTGCAAAGCATATCAAGTCTACTTTCCAAAAATTCCCTTTGTTTTCTGATTGGACTCCATTAACATATTCAAAAATAAAAATCTCCCAAGGTTGATAAAGGCGCAATGCCAACCCTGAAAACATGGTAGAAAGGTGAAAATTTGCATGTTTTTGGGCCTTTTGGAGGACCAAAATTGCTCCAAATGATCTGAAATTTGGTGTGCATGATGTCCTTGGCCTGATGAATCCAAAAATGTAAACTTTACCTCCAATGGATACCTATAGAAAAAGCACAGCGCTAAGGGCACTGCGCCCTTGGCCCTCAAAATCAGTCAAAAAACCAAAAATGTCAAAAACTTGCCAAAATTTTCAAATATATACCTCATGATGTCTGGGATGCATGTAGAGAAGAATAAAATAGGATTCCAAGGTTTTCTTGGTCTTTTTCCTCCTTGAGTGCTTGAATTTTGGCAAGGGCTCTTTAGAGCTTAGCCCTTGCAATTTGATTTCTCAAGGCATAATGCTTGGCCATTTTCTTCAGAAGGCCAAGGTCTCTTTGTGTCTTTGCTAGCTAATCCTCCAAGTATGTATTAGCCCTCTCCAACCAAGGCTCCCTATCATACTCAATCTCCATGGCAAGCAACTCACTTGGAGTGAGCTGCTCTGCTAATGCTGTTTCTTGTTCCTTCTCTTTAGCCAAGGCCTTCATCAAGCCCATTGTTCTCGGCCTTCTTCTACACAGTTGCCCTTCTTCATCCTCACTCTCATCGAAAACACCCAAAACTTCATCAAGCCTAACCTTGGTCCTTTTAACCTCTTTCCGGGCTCTGATCGCCCTAACCTCATAAAAGGCCTTTTGTGCCTCCAAATGCTTGTTTTCAGTCTCATAATAGTAGATGACATTCCTAGCCCTAGCTAGGTGGCTTGCAAATCCTTGATTTGGGCATCCTTATCCTTGAGCATCATTCTTGTGACCATTGCCTCGTTCTCATCATCAGTGTCAACATGAATGATTTCAAATTCCCGCTCAGTCTCATGCTGATCTTCTTCCTTTTCCTCTATGACTTTCTCTTTTCCTTTTTCCAGCTGTTTGATTGAAGTGGAAGGCATGGCCCCTTGCTTTTTAGAGGCAACAAACACATGCCTACTTCCTCTTTGATAATTCAAAGAAACTTATTAGAGGAATTTTGAGGTCTAAAATAGGCTTCCTAAGGAAAATGTACAATCAAAATTCACTTTATGAGAACCAATCACATTTTAGGGGATGACATCATCCCTAATGGTTGAGGTGGCATTGTTTGAGTTAAAGGTACTTACTTGTCACATTCTTAATGGTGGATAAAAACTCATGGTTAACCATGGTAGTGCTCTAAGTACTTTTAAAGTCATAAAGTAGAGTACTCATAATAAATGTCATTTCACACTTTTTGAATAGAATATTATTATTGTCATTTCATATTTTTTGAAAGAAACAATGCATATCCCTACACAATCGTCATGTATTTACACACTTTTCAATAAATATTATATTTGTATATTTTCAAATATTTATTTATAAATAAAATCAATTCAATATGTAATATAAAATTCATACGTAAAACAATATATTATATTATATTAATTACATGTTATTATATAATTTAAATAATGTAAATTTTAATTAATAGTATATTCTATAATTAAGAATTTATGAATCTATATTTATATTTTATTTTAATTTATTTAAGTACAAAGGACAAATGCATTATTTGTGCAATGATAATGACTTTTTCTTGAAAATATCATTCTTATTTATAGTCACATCAATACAAATTTTTTATTGATTTTATTTTTGTACAACTTTTGAATTGAATTTAACCATGGTTATATGGATTTTGGTGCAAAAAGTGAATTGCAAATTCATAAATATTATTTTATTGGTTTAGCTATTATTTTATTATTTCCTTAGGAGGCCCATTTTAGACCTCAAAATTCCCCTAATGAAGGTTTAATTGTGTTCATTTTGGTGTCTTCACCATGGTTGTCATCTTGACTATCATCATCAGTGATATCCTTGTTGTCCTTATGGCTTTCATGGCTGCTTTCATCTTTCTCCATGCTCTTTTCTTCATCACTATTTTTTTCACTGTCATTATCTTCACTGTTTTCCTTTGCCTCACTGATATTTGTTTCACTGATATCAACCTCAATTTATTCTTCCTCACTGCTTTGGGCATCTTCATTTTCTTCACTGACTTGTGGGCGGTCATCATCACTAATATTGGCATCATTTATATCAGCCTCACCTTCATTGTCTTGACTGCGAGGTGCTTCATCATTTGTTTCTAAATTGCCTTCATCATCACTATGAGCCTCATTGTTTTCACTGTTATCATGGCTCTTAGTTTCACCGCCACCATCATAATTATCACTTGGGCTGCTTTCTTCATCATTTTCCTCCTTTTCATTTACATCTACCTCCATGTCTTCTTGGCCAATTTATTCATTTGTGTCCTCTCTGCCTTCTACACTGCCCTCATCTTATTCACTGGTTGATTTTTGTTTGTTTGAATCCTCACTGTTTTCCTCTTGACTGCCAACATCATTACTGCCTTCAGTTTCCATGCTTTCTGCCTCATCACTGACCTCTGCCTCTTCATTTTCTTCCTCTTTACTGTCTTCTTCTTTATTATGGCTTGATTGATCATTTTCACTTTCCTCATTGCCTGATGCAATGGGAGAGGGTGAGGAAGGAGGGTTGTCCTGAGGTGAAGGTATATGTGTAGATGGTGATGTATGCTTAGTAGGTGATGATGGAGGAGTACGGATAGGAGGATGAGATGATGAAGGCATGTTTGGCTGAAGATGAGGTTGTGTGTTGGTGAACACTTCATGGGCAATGAAAACCTCCCATGGAATACCCTTTTTCTCCAATTGATGCATAACAACCATTTTGATCAAAGAGTGATGAAATAAGATTTGCATTTGCTGTGAAGGGTCTCTCTTTTGCACAATATAAGACATCTTGTCAATACTCCTGTAGAGATAGTAGGGAAAATGCAACATCTTAACCCTAGTAAAGTGCATGAGCAATCTTATGTGGTATGAATAAAGCCTAGAAAACCTTCCCTCACATGTGAAGTATTTCATAATTACCCTCATCATGGGTGCATACCTCTCAAGCAAATGTGAAAAAGGAAATATAGATTTATTGTAGTCTTTTTATCTGGGCTTGAGAAATGGCTCATAGTGGCTTACGTCTAAATTGGCCTGTTTAAACAACTTTTCACCAACACTAGGTATCCCAGTGGCAATAGCAGTCACATTTGATGACAGCTCAAAGTTCACCCCTGCAAGATTGACTTGTTTCTCATGTAGGTTAAGGATGAAGAGCCTAGTCAGCTCATGGTGACTTTGTACCTGTTGTACTCTTTCACAAAAATGAAAACACCCCACATTTTGGAAACACGTGATAGTCATAGGAGAGGCATTAAGTTCCCTTGTGTTTTGAGGTTCAAACCTATTAATCCTCCCACCTCTGTGTTGATGCCTTCTTGGCACTTGGCCTTTTTCTTCACTACCATTTCCTCCTTCTATTGAAATTTTGACCACTCCTGTTTTGAACCAAAACCTAGCTCTGCTTGTGAAATGAATGTGGAAGAGGGTAATGAAGTGGTGATGTAAGGGGAAATTCTGCAAGTGAAGGATGAGAAAGTGTGTAGGTATAGCAGGTTGTATGAGAGGCTAGGAGAAACTTTGTCCTTGGTCACCTCGCCTTAGCTTTGTCCTTTGTTATGTAATTTGGGGACGCCTTTTCCTTGCTTCAGATTCACAAATCCAAATTCTCACTTCTTTTGTTTAAATTTTTGTTCAATCTTGGCAGCATATCAGTATGTTACTCCAAGCAAGGAGATGTCCATGAACTCCATTTATTCCTAAATGTATTTGTGTAGATAGGCACGATACTTGATCACCATATTTCACTCAAAATATTTAATACCCATCTTTGTGCATATAGTATGAAAAAATATTTGTGAACTCATGCACATATTGGTCCCTTTAGTATGCTCCATTGTATGTATTTGTCCTCATAGCTCCCCACAGGGTAATATTGTTCCTTGACAATATCTCATAAAGAGTTCCAAGTAGGTGCGACTGTGAATAGAGAGGGCTCCTCAACCCTTTCTCACAATAAGTTTCCCACCAGTGCTTGACATGGGGAGCAACCTTAAACAATGCAAAAATAATATTCTCTCTATCAGAGAAACTATGGATTGAAAAATAACCCTTAAGCAGATTCAACCATTTATCTACAACATTTGCATCTATTTGACCTTTGAATATAAGGACACCGAAGTTCACTTGTACCTTGAAGGGGGCGGAGCTTCGAAGTGACTATTGGATGAAGATGTGTTGTCGATGAGCATCCACCGAAAGATCTGGGCAAAGTTGTCCATCATTTTGTTCCTTTTTTGCTCAAGGGCTTCTTCAAGCAAGAGTTTGATAGGATCTCATGCTCCCTCGTCTTTCTTTTCTTCTGCCATGGAACATCATCGATGTCGGTGGGGATGGGCTTGCAAGGGTTCAATGAGTTCAAGTCCCAACTCCTTATACCCCAACCTCGTTGGGGACATGCACAGAAAAACAAAGAAAGAGCAGACCGCTCTGATACCACTGATCTGGATTTATGCGGGAATGAAATGAAATACAGATATAAATATAATTACAAAGCTACAACGGAAACATAAGTTAAATTCATTAATAACAAAGTACTGAAAATTGTTACATGCAGAATGGAAATAAACTAGTTCAAGCGATTATAGCTTATCTCTGAGCATATATGTGGTAGCGACATGCCTTATGAATTGTGATATAATGAGGCTCAGAGGCCTTTTTATCATTAAGAAGCAATGGGAAACCTTCCACATCCAAAAACCTAACCCTAGAAGATGAAGCACCAAAAGATTGTGGGCCTTGTTGGGGTTAGTTGGAATGTCAACTTCTCGGGGTTGTAACTTTGGCATATATGATCTTCGTTTGACAATCATAATACCTCATTTCAAAGATTTGCAAGAGGAGGGTAATAGGGAATGGGTAATGGCTCTCAGGCTTTTCCAATCTCTTTATTTTCTAAAAAAAAAAGCCTTTTAGACCCTCAAAACAGCTCCGAAGGTTTAGGCCACCAATACCCACTTAGATCAATGTGCTAATCTATCTTCAATAAATGGATAAATAATGTCATCTCTCATTAATATGTAAATATAGAAAATCAGTTAAATTGGAAGAGGTACTTAGTGTATGTGATCTTTGGCTCAAACTTTATTTCGTTACATGCCTTTCCACCCATTTCATGGAAGGATGTTGTCCTACCCATTTCATGGGGGATGCCCTCTTAGGTGACCATATCCCTTTCGTTTTTTAATTCCATTGTCCAATTCTTAGTTCATGTTTAATGCTTTATTTAAAGAAATACAATTATATATTATTTAATGATAAAAAGGATTATCATACTTTACATAGTATGATAGTACTTAAAATTATGTCTTTGTAAATTATTATGCAAGTACGAAAGATTCACATGAAATAGGACATTACAATTATGTCCTTGTAGATGATTATGCAGGTACTAAAGATAATAGAGCATTAACAACAAGAAGTGACTATGTTGTACTATGAATTGAATTGGGAGCCACTTGACCCATGTTAGTGCCCATTAACATGATCTCTTTAAGATGATAGAAGACCTTATCATTTGATATGCAAGTAGATGAAGACCTTATCATTTGATATGCAAGTAGATTCCATATGGGCATTGCTAGCTTCTTGCTTTGGAAAAAATTGATAAGCAAATTTTGACATTGATCCTATGTATTTTAATGAGCCCTTAATGCTACAAATAGTTATTATTTATACTTAATGATTGGATCATCTAATCAATTATGTTGTCGGTGAATGATTGTGACCCTACCACCAATGACCATTTATAATCCCACTTTTAATTAAAAAAATTCTCAGTTCTAACAAAATATTATATTCGAGCAAAATGACATAGTTAGAACACTCTGAAAAATATTATTAGACCACTGAAAAATATAATTAAAAGAAAGAAAGAAAGAATTTTTAATGTCCACGGCACCACCAATTATAAAAAAAAAGTGCCTTCAACTTTTTGCTTGAAACATCATAGGGCACCACTTATTATTGCATACAATGTGTCAATTTCTTACGTGCCAGGAAACTCGTGGTGGAGAAAAGGCAGAAAGCTTGTGGCCAGAATTAGTTGACAGGATAACATCTCGCGTGATAGGAACTGGACGTTCAATGGTTGTGCTTAGAATATTTTGACACGTCAGCATGATTTTTTTATTTTTTTATTTTTTATTTTTTTATTTTTTATTTTAATTTAATTTTAAATTGTTTTGTGTGTATTGGATTAGACTCATTAACGGTCCCGATTTCTCCGTGGCCTCCAAATCTGATTCTGAGGCTCATGAGCCGTTGGAACTTGGAGATCTGAGATCTCAAATCTGGTATATTTTTTTTACAATTTAAGAAATCATGTCTGGATTGGACCACAAACCCTCCAAACCTCCCATTGCCTTACATAGTATTTTATATCTTCACGTAAGATTTGAGAGTTTATATTTTTATTGAAATTGATATATATATTATAAACTTGGTTTGTTTTTTTTTTATTATATTATAAAACATTTATATGGTAAAAAAAAAGTTGCTTTACATGCAATTTTTAGGATAGATTTATTAAAATTATAAGTTTGAGTAATATAATTAAAATAAATAATTAATTTCCTTTATATATTTATTAAAAATTATAATGCCATCCAAAATTATATTTTTACATTTTGATAAAAATACTAAAGCATAAATACTTAAATAACATTATGGACAAATTGCCCAACAAATTTAAGTAACATTTTTTTGGATTTGTTATTTAACTCACCAAATTTATGTAACATTGTTTTGATTTGTTATTTAACTATTTTCATTCATCTCGATTTCTAATGCACACTTACCTCTCCATTATCATCTTGTATATTTCTCCATATGTCTTAGTCATGTGTTATATTGTGACAAGTTCACCATTTTTACAAGGACTACTAAGGGATTTAAGACACTATGATATGATATACCTTTTACCTTTAATGGATATTTATGCAAGAAATATCCCTTCTTGTTTTTAATGTCAACTTGTGAATGAATTGAATAAAAGAGAACTTGATTTCTCAAAATCACGACATATTTTATAGGGTCATCAACCATGTTTCCTTACAACCTTTTTTGATAATGCATCAAATGACGGTATAAATGGGAGAAAGAAAGACAAAGAGACATTATAACTTATATCTATGAAGTTACTATGGGAACGAAGAACTTGGGGAATAAAACTAGAGGACCTAACTAGTGGTTGGATGCAAGACATCTCTACTTCTTCAAGAAATAGCTTGTTAAATTTGTATGTGTTATGTCCATTAAAGTTTTTTAAAGATATTTATTACTTAAGGTGGAGACATTACTTAAGGTTGATTGGTGTAGAATTAAAAAAAAATTGGTGTAAATAAGTAGATACTTTATTCGTGTGTTGCTTAACTTGACCTCAAGTTATGAATTATCGCATAATTTTTCCCTAGCTTATGTTTTTTTTCGAAGGAAAAATCGTAATTTATTCAAAGAAAAAAATTACATCTTTGCAGATGCTAAAAAAAATTCGTTCATACCAGGCCAATGACTGATGCTGAAGACCAAAAAAATTGAAAATAAAAATAATAAAATTTTTCTTTTAGGAGCTAAGTGAGAAAGCACTCTACCCTTTTCTGCCATTCTTTTTCTCCACTTTTCGCCAACCTCCTTCACTGGGAGCAACAGTTACAATAGCCATTTTTTTCTCTTCTGCCTTCAAAGGGACTTCTTTATCTGAGTCCGAACTCTCATATGCATGGATTATTTTAATGCCTCTCGTCTCTTTTTCGGAGGAGATCTTCTCATTCTGCTACACTGGAACTGTAGTTTTTGTAACTTCATTAAGCTTCAAGCTTTGAACCATTGTTCCAACCTACTCAACTCCTCCTTCCATTAATATTTCTTATGGATTTTGATCATCCACATTTGTAGAATTCTCCATTTTTTCTTCGTTCTCTTCTTTAGAGAGATGGTGCTCTAAGAATTGCCATCCCTTTGGATTTTGGGATTGTTTCTTTTTTATTTTTGAATCTTTCTTTTCCCGAGGGATTGTGTTTTCAAAATCGAAAAGTTGGGTCCACTGAAAATTGTTATGAATTAGGTGTATGCAATCAAGTAAACCTTTACTAAGGTCTACCTCTACACAGATCCTACAAAAGTAAAAATTTCCTTTTTAGGTATATCTAGATCTAGCTTTATGAACTCCCTCAAGGTATTTCCAATTCCTTCTAATACTTTTGATGCCCAAGATGGAGAGGGAGGTTATGTAATTTGACCCAAACCGACATTTATGAAATCACCATTGCATTGGTGTCAATACCAGGGAACCACGTGGTCATCAAAAGGTCGGCGTTGGCCCAAAACCATGGACCCTCTTTTAACACAAAATACATATCCTTTGATGTATCAATTTGTACAACAAAAAATCCCCTTGAACATAAATGAATATCACAATTTGCAGTCAAGTTGAAGAAATCCCACTTATGTTGATCCTCCGATTGGACCATAATCCATTGAATTTGTAGACAACTACTTGGGATTGAAAAGTGGTGCAAAGTTCTTTAACCTCTATAAGGTTAATTTCCATAACCAGAACTTGATTCATCTATTCCACAATGTGGGGTCTAGGAATATTGGTGGAATATTAAGGTTTTTATTAGATTTTTTTGGCTCTTGATCTTTCTTTTTATGAAATTTAAATTGCTTGAAAATATCATAATTTTGGTTATAAAATAGATTTTATAAAAATAGATTTTTTAAAGTTATATTAAATCTAAATTAATTATATAAAAAAAATTCCCTAAGTTTTTTAAATTTAACAGTATATTGAATTTATAAACCAATATTGAATTGGTTAAGTTGTATTTTTGAATAGTTTATTATTATTAATATTTTATATTAAAAATTGAATGAGTTACACTTTTTCGTCTTATTAAGAACTAACTAAATTATTTTAGCTTTAATTATTATTTCCTTGTGAGTATTGAAATATTTTACTAATTAAGTTAGATTAAATATCAATGAAATGTCTAAGCAATAGAAAATTATTTATTGTAATTTAACAATGATAGTTTCAACCATACTATTTGTAATTTATAAAAATATCTTTGCATTTTTTAAAGTAATTTGTTTTCCATGCAATTTCATATATAAAATTTTGATACAAGTTCACCAATACATAATCTATAGTAAATATTATTTCATAAAAATAAACATCATGGTGATAACCATCTAACAAACATAAACATCATCTAAGATACACATTCAAATTCACTACCATCATCTAATTATATACACTTCTAGCACAAGTAAACGTCATTAGCTAGCACACAAATCTAATAATCTAACAGAGCATCATCATCGTGATCACATCTAGCAAAACAAAAACAATATAATCTAACATCATCACCACATACAGCCTCAAATTAATATATATCTCATGTCAATTAACTACTATCACATACACATCTACCTAAAATGGCCTAACAATATAAACATCAACACCAACATATAAATTAAGTACATAAACATGAATACAAAAATGCAACATATATAAACAGACGTAGTAGTGCCAACCTAATCTGGAATTGAAGATGATGGATAGTTAACTACTGCCTCAACGTTTGTTGAACTCTGAGGTGGAGGAGGAAGTGGTTGGTCTGCTTTGTCAAGAGAAAAAAAGGCACATCCTCTAGCTCTGACATCTCATCATCATGTGTACTACTAGAAGGATAATTCTAGAAAAATATGGTGATAGAATTGCAACTGCTCAAGAAATTTAATCTAAATCAAGATACACAATTCTACTCTACTGCTCTACGGAAATCAATTCTCAATTTAGAACAACATAAAAAAAGATGCATTAATCACATATGCAAGTACACATGTTGTTTCGGGGATTTAACACCCTAGAGGTTGGTTGGGATTCAACCTCCACAGAGCAGGGGCGTACTATTTAACAGAGACTCACACGATCATGCACAGTCATGAAAACGAAATAGAGCAGAACGAGAGGTTTACCCGTTGGTCCTACGTTTGAAGTAGATCCACGTGGAGTTCAAACTCCCCGCAACCGTCCTTCCTCTTTCACCTGAAATACAAGAAGAAACCAGCACAAAGGACAAGTTGTACAGTATATTTCTACTCTATATGTTAGTGAGATTCATATAAAACATTAAATAAATCATCATGAATGCTTGTATAACAAATATTCTTCATACATTAAAGCATACACTAACACGTTTATTTCGGGAACAGCATGATACTTCCGTATTATAAAAATAGTACGTACAAAAGTAAGTGGAGAGATCACCTGATCCTTCCAAGGCCTTCGCAGACCGTCGTCCGGATCCGTCCAGCCCTTGCCTCGCTAAGACTCCTTCCAAATGAGTGCACACGAGATAACATATAAAGGGATGTGTATCTCAAGGAAACAAGGGTTTCCTAAAATGAACTGGGAAAGTGCAGGAGGCACGGGGAATCAGACTTGGATAGGGAACCAACAGAGTATAATAATAATAATTCTCTCTCTCCCTTAGGCCATACATATGAGGTCTTTTTTATAGTCCCTCCAAGTAGTTTCAGCAGTTGGAAACAGTTGGCCACGGGCTGGGGTGGTTGAACTACCTGAGTAACCATCAACCCAGCGCGAAATTAGGGATTTTTATATATTTTTTAATCATTAAAATGGCATACGCGGAAAAGTCTAGCTGTACTCGCGTATACACGCGGAAAAACACGGGCATAGTCGCGTATGAAGGATTTTCCACCGTTTTTAAGTGAATTTGTCCAAGTCTGTAGGAATGGGTGCCCATAAAGCCATGTAGCAATCATGAATCATGTCAAGGTGAGAAATGATGCTATAACAGATGCCCCCTAATATATGAGGTCAGAAGGGGTACATGATGGCCGAAATGTATTATGCACATAGAAATAACTTCGCAAGGACAAGAGAGGACTTCACCAGATTTCAGCCTGCCAAAAACCAATGAAAGAAACCAGAGAGTCAACACATGCTGAGGCGGGCATACCCATGCTCAGTCCAAAAATACATCATATATATAGAAAGTACTGAATAGATCCAACATGTATACAAGTATAACTGAACTGAAAATACATAGTGAATCATCTGAGCAGGGCCCGGAAAGACAAGTCTGTATCAATGTCCAAGTATCACATATAGAAAGCCGATCAAAGATAGTGCAACTGGATGTCTGATCAAGTAACTGAATCTCCAAGTACCGGATCATAAGAGGCGGATCAAACGGTACAATCACGCAACTCGGGGATCAACATATAAGATGTTGCTGTGCTGAACTGCAACATATAAGGGTGGACGGCAACACTGGCAGAAACTGAGAGAACTGTCAACAGTGAACCGAGAAATGCTGATGCAACCCAAGGTCTTCACCGATCACAACGGCACAATTCTACACACGGGGAATAAATGAGCTGAAGTCGACCATGTGAGAAATCGTTGGATTACCGGGCAATGATGTTTCCCGTTAACCAACGCGAGACAACCCACCGATAATGATAATGAGTGTCAAGGTGCCCCAGTACAATCTGACAAGTGTGAATGAATGAGTTGAAGTCGAACACTGGAAAGAATCTACCAATCAGGAGGCAATGATGAATCCCCACTGTCGATAGCGAAGAGTCTGCCACTGATGACTGCAAACCCTAAGGTACTGACAAAAAGACTCTAGACCTTATTCCCAGAGCAATGAGTCGGAGTCGATGGGAAAAGATCCGCTGGAAGGAAGGCATTAAGGCATCCCACATCAGTCCAGCGCGAGTGTAACCCGCAGGCCAAGATTTGGAAGGAATCGGACGAAGTAGAGTGATGGAACCAAAACCGAAGTACGTTTCCGACGTGCACAAGATGAAGCTAGCGCACGGAAGAAACCCTCCGAACCAACCAATAATGAAAGCTGACACAGAGGCGAGAAATCCACCGATAGGGTCAAATGGAAATCCAGGTACTGCACGAATCCCAAGTGTGATAATGTGTGCCGACGTCGAACACAGGGGAAACCACTCAGTCAAAGACCCATGATGATGATCAAATGCTGAGCACGAGGTCACCTATCAATGATGGAAATAGGCCCAAGGTGCGGCTCTAGGATTGCTCTCAGAGCAATGTGTCGTAGTCGATAAGAGACAAACCCGCCGGCAAGAAGTCAATGGGGACCTTCTCAAACCAGCACGAGCAGAAGATCAAAACATCCGATGTGATAGAACATGATACTGACAAGACCGGGAAGGCCGACTGAATAATGAGTCAAGAGACACCGCAGAATGGCCGACTCAGGCTAGACTTCCCTTGAACAAAAGCACGACTCTGTGATGACCATGGCAGTAAAAAGTGACACTGTATAAGTCTGTCTTGCAAGAGGCAAAACAAACTCTCCATATGATTGGAAGAGATAACCAACCGGGGGAGAACTGACAAGTGAAACATGGTAAAGGCTGAACCTAGGTCAAACTAGAACCATCCCAAATGAAGGAAATATATATAAGTATATGTGCTTTGTTCAAGAGCGACAAACTGACTCTGTACTGCCATCAAAATAACGAAGATACATCCCGTTCCCGCTCTTTTTGTTATATTTGATTTTTTTGTCTTTTCATAATAAGCCTGAAAAAGAATAAAAGAATGCTATGATACAATGGACAGAACGAGTATCAAGAAAGCAGATGCACTAGTTCCTGGGATTGGAACAATCCTATGCTCAATGCAAGGTGGCGAAAACTGGTCAGTGATACTCAGAGGAATGTTCCATCCATGGGTATAAAGGTGTCAAGTCGTGATAGCTAAGTGCATGCAATGGTTAACTTGTACATAAAGTCAAGGTCAAAAGTTGGCTTAAACATCGAGTCCAAATGAAGCCGGCTAAAGGCCAGGATAAACAAGTAGCCAATATGCAATGCAGTAATACAACTTAACGACACTAGGGAGCCTCTAGGGTAATAGCCAGAAAAAATGATAGTGAAGAAGAAGAAGAATGAAGCTTCAACACATAAGACATGGCGGGACTAAAGAGGACTCCCGAGCCTATATAAAATGCAGCATGGGCAACAAGTGATAGCGAGGAACTAACTAGGAAGCCCATGTAAAGGAAGGCTCTACCATCAAGTCATGATTAAATAATCGGTGAGTGAAATGGGTGTAATACTCATGACCTGATGGGATCGACCCTAAGGCAAGTGATCAGTATGGAGGCTAGAATGCAAGATGCAACGGAAAGTGATTCCCTACCCTATATGCCAGTGAAGATCATATACCTGCCGTGAAGAGTCTGAACACATGGGCCAAAAACCAGAAAAAATCTCGAAATCGTCAAAATGTACCTGAAACATACCAAACTAGGCACTTCCAAGCAATCAAGTTATACAGCATAAGACAGATCGAAAAAAATAAGCATAAGGAAATTTTTGCAAAAATTTTCAATTTTTTAGCCATAAATACACAAATTACCTCTCAATTGGTTCATTATTGCATAGCTGATTTGGAAAAAGAGCTCTGGAGCTAAAAACTTGTTTCGTCAAATAAGCAACAACCGACCGTCGGAATTCAGCGAAACTTCAGGTAGGCTCCTTATTCATCCCGCTTAATCATTTTGTCCGTTTAAAAATTAAAATTAAGTGAATTTTTGCCTAGAAACCCTTCTTAAAAAATGCGTATCTGCGCATACGCGGGTTAAATGAAGTGGAGCCGCGTATACACGCGACTGTGCACAGAACAAGTCGCGTATGCGTAGGTCCATAACTCAAAAAGAAGTTTCTAATGCAAATTTTAATGAAATTTTTCAGGATGACTATCTCTTGGAGGGAACGCGAGCATAGTGCAATAGACCAAGAGGTCATGGAAGATCGCACAGCACAAAATGTCCTCCGAAACCGTGGATTATTCAAATTTTTCAAAATGCCCAATATGAAAAGTAATGTGAGATTGCTTGAAATGCTGGTAAATTATTGGGAACCGGATCAGGATTGCTTCATCATTGATCAAATGCCACTACGCATAGAAGTGGAAGATATATACTTCATCACGGGACTCTCCAGGAGGGGAGACCCAGTGGATCTGCACGGAAAGCCCCTGGGAGGGTTAACCGTGGAGGACTATGTCCAAATCTATTGCATAGAAAATTCCAAGAAAGTTGGCACACAAATTGCAATCAGAGATATCAGGGACTTGCACATAAAGATCCTCCTATTCACCATCAGCAGAGTGGTAGGATCTGCCTCACTGCATCAGGCATCCAGGACGCACATGAGTATAGCTGTAGAGTGCTTAATTCATGTGTATGATTGGTGCACTGCCCTGCTATAGAACATGAAACAACAACTGACCTCCATTCGCCAAACAAAAACAAAACATTTTGGCTATGGAACCATTTTGACTACATTCTTCTTCGAGAGAGTTCCAGCTTTGAGACCCAAAGTCATCTCAACTATCAGCAGCCCTCGGGACCCAAGAATTGCCCGTTGGGCAGACATGATGAAGAGACTGGGGGGCAGCGAGGTACCCCGAACCACCTGGGACGATGAGTTCTTCTTATGGTGGAGAGAACAAATCATCGCAGTGGATGACTATCCCTATGCCGGGATGGATTTCCGAGGAGATCCTGATCTAGTACTTCCACCCGGTACAGCATGGGGAGCAGTCGGTAAGTTTTTCAAAAATTTTAACTTATATGATTTTTTTTTTGGATTTTTCAAATATGTATGAAAATGAAAAACAAACATGTTTTTGGTTTGGATTCATAATGACTGACAAATGAAAAATGATCATGTTTCAGATGTTGGACCAGTGCGTCCTGAGGGCCTAGCACGTCACAAACGCCGCAGAGGTGAAGCAGAGACAGCAGATTCTGACAGGACCCTCCAGGCCTTGCAGAGAAACTTGGAGGGACTGACCCGCCAAATCCCTCTGGCTGCTGTGGAGGACTTGCCAGAAGCCGTCCAGAGACGGGTTGTAGGAGTACCCCGGGACTGGGTTAGACTGTTCCGCCGTGTGGCCACTGCAGTGATGTTCTATAGGAACGCTGGGCAGGGTCCTCAAGAGTAGACAGATTTTACATATTAGATGACTGTATATTTTTTGAGACTGAACATGATGGGGCATAAGCCCAAGTTTTGTACGGCATTGATGGATCCAAAATTTTGTAAAGTTTTTTGACATACCGATGATATATATACAACGATGTTTGATGTGATGTGATAAATGTATCAAATGTATGATGTTCTTGATGATTTAGAAATTATTGTATTGAATGATTAATATGCCAATCTAAAGCTTGATTAGCCAATGAGTCAGCAAACCAATTGTCAGCTCGAGGAATATGAATGAATTTTAAAAATTGAAAATGACCTTTGTAACAAACGTACCCTCAAGAACAATCGTAATAAAACTGGATCTCGTACCCGATAAGTGTTGTTCAACTGCGACACCACCAGCTGGGAGTCCAAGAAAACTACCAACGAATCAACACCCAAAGATATTGCCTCCGAGAGTAGATGAATGACTGCAGTGTATTCTGCTACGTTATTGGAAGTAGGACCAATGCAGACCCCTCTTGATACCAACAGCTGACCGGAAGGATAATGAAGCACCCAAGCCGCGGAAGCTAAGTTCCGGGTGTGTCTACTAGCACCATCGGCGAAACCATAATGACTCACGACATCAACACAACCTGCCAAAGCAGATCAAAAACATCACCATCCCATCAAAAATCGAAAATCAAACAGATATGTACAAGACAAAAACTACTATATACAAAGCAAAATGCCAGGCCAAAGCCTAGGCATAATACTTCTTCAGATAGAGCCCATTTCGGGGCTCCGACAACTCGTTTCCTTCGAAGTCAACTAAGGTGTACGCTCCTTTCTTAAGGACCTTTTTGACGATATAGGGGCCATACCACATCGACTTAAACTTTCCTGCCCCCAAGGCATCTTTTTCTTGGGCATAGACAAAAACAAGGTCACCTTCGGAAAAGACCCTAGGCTTAACCGCCTTATCGTACTGGACTTTGACTCGGTTTTTATGCGCTTCGTTCAACGTGGCGGCATCTCGACGCTGCTCATCAAGATGTTCCAGATGAAGAAGCCGCTCTGCCAGACTAGAAGTGTCAGGAAGAAGCTCAACAGCCAGCTTAAGGGAAGGAATCTCGCATTCAATGGGAAATACGGATTCCACCCCGTGGACTAACTGAAACGGAGTAAAGCCAGTTGCAGTTTTAACTGACGTCCTGTATGCCCAGAGTGAAGGATATAGCATAATGTGCCAGTTGGATCTATGTTTATCAATCGTCCGTTGAAGAATTGTCTTCAAGGACTTATTCACGGCTTCCACCTGGCCATTGGCCCGAGGATAATATGGAGATGAATGCTCCTGCCGGAAACCCAATTTAAGAGCCAACTCAGCCATCATACTGTTCTGAAAGTGACTGCCATGGTCAGTGACAATCTCTCTAGGTATACCGAAACGAGCAATGACTTGGTTGAAGAAGAAAAGAGCTGCAGCCTCACCATCGTTCCCAAAAGTAGGCATAGCTTCGACCCACTTCGTAAAGTAGTCTACTGCTACGATAATGTACTTGTGACCTTTTGCCGAAGGCGGGTTACAAGTAGTATAATCCATACCCCACTTTGTAAAGGGTCCGATAGTAACGACTGGAAAAAGCGGAGCTGGATGAGCGCGCATTTTTCGGGTATACACCTGACAAGGATGACACTTCTTGACCGATTCAATACAATCTTTGAAAATCGAGGGCCAGAAGTAGCCAGCACGCAAAATCTTTTGGGCTGTAGCAAGCCCCGATAAATGACCCCCACAAGCTCCACCGTGAGAATCATTAAGCACAGCCTCAGCTTCTTCGAAAGTTAAGCAGCGTCTTAGGATTGAATCAACCCCTCGACTGTACAAAGCATCACCAATAATCAGATAACTTTTAGCTAAGTGACGCAGCTTACGACGCTCATCTTTCGAAAAAGAAGAGGGAAACTTCGCAGTCTGGAGATATACAATGATGTCCCCATACCAAGGATCTTGTGGAGAGATCAGAAACAAGTGTTCGTCCGGAAAGGACTCATCATAGATCATCTCCTCTCCACAAGGAAACTCGGAGATCAATTCCGCAAAGACTAATGACTTCTTGGATTTGGCAGACAGGAACTCTAAATCAAATTCTTGTAAAATCACAATCCATCTATTATATTTGCCCCCAATCACTCGCCTGCTGAGGACAAACTGAAATGGATTGGCAGCTGCCAAGACATAAGTTTTGCGAAGAGTAATATAATGCCGGAGTCGCTGCACAGCATGAACTGCTGCCAAGGCTAACTTTTCTATCGGGGTGTATCGCAGTTCAGGTCCTACCAGTCCTCGACTAAGGTAGTAAATAACATGCTCAGCCAGAGCATCATCCTCCTGAACCATAACCATACCAATGGTAGATTCTGCTGTAGCCAGATACAAAAGAAAATCTCTGCTATAATCGGGTGGACTCAGTAAAGGAGCAGAGGTCAATGCCTTTTTCAAGGCATCGAATGAGCGCTGAGCATAGTCGTCCCAAAGAAAAGGGACTCCTTTCTTCAACAGTCTCATATATCCCTTTGTAATCTCAGCATAGTTAACGATAAACCTCCGAAGAAAGTTAGACTTCCCTTGGAGACTTTGAAGTTGACGGATTGAAGACGGGGGAGGCAACCGAAGTATTGCCTCAACCTTGAAGGGATCTACCCTTATCCCTTCATTAGACACAATAAATCCCAACAACCGACCGGATGTTACCGCGAAAACGCACTTGTTCGGATTCAAACGAATTTTATAAAAACGACATCTCTCAAATATTTGCCGGAGGTGACCTGGATGATCCATCCTCTTTCGAGAATGAGCAACTAGATCATCTAAGTATGCCTCAATAATTTTCTTGATGTCGTGGAAGGCGTAAGACATGGCCCGCTGAAAAGTAGCTCCAGCATTTTTCAGACCAAAAGGCATTTTCTTATATGCAAACGTACCCCAGGGACAAATAAATGTGGTCTTATGTTGATCTTCTGGACGGATAGTAATTTGATTATAACCAGAAAAACCGTCCATGAAGGAGAAAATCTCGTTACCGGCACACTCGTCAATAATCTGATCAATGAAAGGTGTGGGGTAATTATCTTTAGGACACGCCTTATTCAGGTCTCTGAAATCGATGCATACTCGAATTGTTCTTTGCTTTTTATCAACAGGAACGGGGTTTGAAACCCATTCAGTCAGAGGAACTGGGAAAATGAATCCCGCCTTAAGCAGCTTTTCAACTTCAGCTTTGATAGCTGCTGCCTTCCTAGGATTAACCGGACGAAGTTTTTGCCTGACCGGCTTAGCGCTTTCATACGTCTTGATCTCATGCTGGACGATAGATGGGTCTATGCCAGGCATTTCCTCATAAGACCAAGCAAAAACATCCCTATACTCTTTGAAGAGCTCGGTATAGATTTGAACTTCTTCACGGGAACATTCAGCTCCAATGAAAACGTTCTCGATAATGTTGGGATTCCCGGAGATGTTCACCGGGATAGTCGGAGAGATCACAGCCATGTTCCCTTCAGCATAAACCTGTGCTGGTGCTAAGGGGCTCAAGACTGGGTGAACAGGTCCAGGAGACTGAGGACTTGGAAAACTAGCTTCGACTTCGCTCAAGTCAGGTAGGAAGTAAGACCAATGATGCAAGTCATCCCACGGTCTCTATATACCTGTCATTGCTTCCAGGATGGCCTCTTCAGATGGAAGAGTGGTATCTAGACAATCCTGGGCAGAAGAAGAAGTAAGCGTCCAAGCCGGAGCCACATCACCATCCAACTCTTCCTGCGAAAGAGGAGCTGGATCAGACTCTGCAGTGTCAACAACAGACTGATATGCAATCTCAGCTGCAGAAATCGGGAATGCCATTCCACCCACTTGCCCTTCCTCCAAAGTGGTGGTTGGGGAAGGTAAGGTCCAAGGGTCCGAAAAATAATGAGTTCGAAAGAACTCTCTTCGAAGGGGAGCCTTGGAGGATGAAATAGCATTGATAGACACCTTAGGGGGAGGAAGATCAAAAGATCCCATCAGGGAAGAATACATTCCAACTCCCAGATTCTCGATAGGTGCCTTAGTATTGTCCAACTTAGGGACAGATGAGTCAAGAGGCGCATCCAGGTCTACAGGAGGACAGTCCAGTTGATCCACCGTAACTATCCTCCCTTCGTGGGGGAAACATACTATCCGAAATAGTGAAGATGCAATGGCATCCATATCATATATCCAGTTTCTCCCCAACAGAAGGTTGTAGTCCAAGGCCGCATCTACTACCTCAACCTCTATGTTAACGGTTTTGCCCCCAACACAGATGGGCAAAGCCGGGACAATACCATGGGGCCTATGAGAATGGCCATCGAATGCAGTAAGAATAGTGCTAGATGGAACAGCTTTGGGAGATCCTAGTGTCTTCCAGCATGCGAGAGACATCACGCAAGTAGAAGCACCCTCATCAACGACCGTGCTAAAGATATTAGTCTTCCGGTACGATGATTTAATATGGAAGGCCATATGATGAGGAAGTCTCTTCTTAAAATTCTTCATATCAAAGGTAATCAGAAGAGAATTTTTCGGATCTATAGCTTCAATGGCAGTGAGCAAAGCACTGCGCTGAGCCGGACAAGACTGGAGTACCTCTAAAGCTGACATAGCACAAGGACTCTGCGCCAGATCTTCTACAATCGAGTAGTTCTGGGCAGCCCTCATGTTCGGATTAATCGTTGACCGCTTAGAGGATGCCTTTGGTATCCGAGGCATAGACTCGACAGTTGGCTTCGTGATATGAAGCGGCTCAGTAGCATCAGGAACTTCCTTAGCTTTCGAAGATTCCTCTCCGCCATAATCACGGGATCTCGTAGCGACATCCACGTGAGCACTCATCATAAAGATATTCGATGGACTTTCCCCTTCCTGAGGACCTCCAGAGGAAGCCCCAGGATTTTGATTCGCGCCAGCAATTAATTGCTGCCCTTGGGGAAAAGGGTTTGTTAGCACAGCCTGGGAACTAGAAGAACCCTGCTGAGATAACAGGCGCTGAGCATCCTGAATTTTCGGGCAAAGGTGCGTGAGATGATCTCCAGCACAAAGCTTGCATGGAAATTTAACCTTCTTTTTCTCCTTTTGCCCTTCACCAACACGCTCGTTGGTCTTATTTGCATTGCCCTTCCCATTCTTGCCCTTCTTCTTGTTATTACGTCCCTTCTTCTTTCCATCGGACTGTTGATTTCCTTTGGGTTCAGAAGACTGGACAACATTAATGGACAAAGACTGGGAAGGGGATGAATCAGCAGGCACAGCCTGACCAGAAGGAGCAGATTGTAAAGACAACTGCTGCAATTGAGAAAGCAGGCTGGCTGCACTACTACTGACCGATCCGATAAGTCCGTCACCATGCGGACCAGGTTTGGGTTTCGATAGATCCAATTTGGAGCGAGGAGCATTGGGCAAATACTTGTAAAGCATGCCAGACTGAGAATAGATCAACTCTAACTGCTGGGCCCTAAAGATGGCCTGCTCCTCGGAATATACCCCTGACATGGATACATCCTTTGAAATATCTGACTGAAGCGATTTCAAAAACCACTCGAGAAGGAACTCACCCGGAATATGGGCTTTGATAAGCCTCTTCCTTCTCCTCCATTCCTGAATATGATCAGAAATGTGAGTTGCCTCATCCTGCTTAAAATTAGCCAGGAGTTCGGTCCCAGCCTCATATCTGACGGGCAACTGAAAATGGTTAAGAAAAGTGACAGCCAGTTCTCCAAATGTGGCGAAACTGCCCCCAGTGAGCTCTATATACCACTTCGCGGCATTTCCAGTTAAGGTGCGCTGAAATAATCTCAATCTAATCGAATCATCGATCAGAGAGTTGGATGAACACCATAAGTGGAATGTGGTGACGTGGTCTGCCGGATCTTCACCATTCTTACCTTCAAACTTAGGAATGTCTGAAGGAAGTTTGGTTGGAACCAGAGGCCAACCCGGACTATATCGAATCGGGTCATTAGTTAACTTCGCCAAGTCTGGCAAGTTTAACGTTGCCAGAAATGGTAATCGCGGCGGAGCCTGAGAATTCCATCCTTGATGGGATGGATTTCCCACATTCCGAAAAGAATAGCCTGGATTTGATGAGGCACCAGGCTGCCAGAAAGGACCCGTAGAAAACGGAGAAGAACCTCCTCCCCACGCCGAGTTACCAAGACCCAGACTAGTTCCCCCCGCTGAAGTATTGACTGAAGATGTAAGCCCCTGGTAGGGGTTCCATGCATTAGAGAGAGGAGAAAAAGACTGATAAGCACTCGATGCAGGGAAAGAAGCATTCCCTGGATGACTCGCGATGAACTGATTCCCTGCCCCCGACGTTGCAAACACAGGATTCCACCCCATAAAAGTAGTCGAACTTGGCCCCTGAGCCCAAGGATTAAAACTTTGGGTCTGGGACGTAAAAGGAAACGACCCTAAAGAAGGATTGGGACTAGGAATATGCCCAGTCCCAAAGGGGAAACCCTGAAAAGAAGCTGATCCACTAGCCATGCTGGACATGGGCGTAGATCCAGCTGCACCGGCGGTAAAGGAAAAAGAGGGATTTCCAGCAATGGACATCCCTGAAACAAAGGGACCAGATTGAGAAGCATATGCTTGGGTGAACCCAGAGCCAAACATAGCAGTGCTAGAAGCACTCGAAGATAGAGCAATAGTGCCCCCTGCCTCGGCGGAAGCAGGGGTCTGAATGCCCGCAGCACTCACGGTAGAAGCCGCGTTCCCAGTCGTGGCCATCGAAAGATAAGAAAGATATGGAAGATCCGGCGGTCTCTCAGACTCCGGTCCGACGTACTGAATAATAAACGAATGATCAAGAGGAAGAGGAGATGGACCTGTAGCTGCAGGCTCAGGTATATCTTCTATCTGAAAATATTCCTCCTGAGGAAACAATACCCTCGAGGTGAGCGGAACGCTCCTCTCGGAACCGACACCGGAATCAGCAACGAAACCTTCAGACCTAAGTGGAGGATCTATCTCCACAGCGTCAGACTCTACAGGGTGAAAACCACCTGCTAGATCGCTCCTACGCCTTCTCGAAGAAGGCTCTGCACTCTCGGGAGATAACCCCCGGACTCTCCTCGAACGTCGAGGCGCTTGATCAGCCACTTTTACAAATTTATTATATTAGACTCAAGAAAAGTGAAAAGCTAGGCAAGCTAGGAGCAAAGAGCACTCACTAAAATCAAAACCCTGAGAAACCAACAAAGAAGCAAAACGAAATTCTCCAAGTATTTCCGTCCGGTGATGAGGACCGACACCAACACAGAAAGCGAAGTATGTGGCCTTCCGAAAGTACCGGGATGATTAGGGCCCAGAACAACTAGCGAAGGCACGAAACGTCACGCTCGACCTCCTAACAACAAACTCTCTTTGGTTTACCAAGCACCCGAGCCGCAAGGGCACCCCCGTGGCACGCCGGAAGTGATGCGACGCTTTTCCGCCTGTGTACCACGGGTATTCCCTCTCAACTACCCGTGTGGAACCCAGGGAACAACAACTATAGACACCAATCCTGTATCGTGTCATGAACGGTCTTGAGGTTAGATTCAGCTAATCGGAGGGGTATCCCTCTTCTTAACCTTCACTTCCCCTCGCGCTGACTCTCGATGAGAGTTTTCCCTACCCACCTCACGGAGTTGGATTTCGCCAATTAATCAACTTCTGCTTGAGCGGCCTTGGAGAGTTAACTCTCCTCTCTCCTATTCCGAGGCCCTACAACCTAGCTAGTTGGTGATTGACACTTAATAAAACTTTCTAGTTGATTTTAGATTAAATCGCTTATTTTAAGGGTTGTTGTATTAAGTCACAAGGATATGGAGTGGAAACCAATGATGTTCTGACGCAAAAGAAATTAATAAAAACCTGACTACATGCTCATGCAGTTCTTTGTCTTTCGATGAAGAGCAATTTCTATGTAAGTTCTACGAGACTAAAATGTATTTTTCTTTTCGAATTACAAACTTACACGCACAAAAAATTAAGAAGCTAACTAAATGATTCAATGCACCTAATGCAAATGACCACTAGCATGTAAATTCTAAGATGCACAAAGTCCTTTGAAACAAGGTGAAATTTCCAAAAAGGCTCCTTCAGTTTTAACTCATCTTTTGATATCCAGAAAGCGAATTCTTGCAAACAAGAACTCTCAATATAAGAGACCAAAATACTCAACAAGAAGAAGAAATCAAAAGACACCCTCTCCTCAAAATCAAGCTAAAAACTAGAAGCAAGAAATTTCACTAAATTCCCAAAAGATGAAGCCAAACGAAAATGAAAAAGGCAACAACAAAAACGAAAAACAAGAAACAATTTTTTTTGAGTTTTTGATAAGTAAAAACAAAAAGCAAAACAAATGTTTTTGGGCTTTTTAGTTTTATAAAACAAGAGCTTCAAGAAAACCAAGAACAACTATCCCAATCTAAGCCCAAACGAGACCGAATTTCAAGCATAAACTTCAGCTATGCCCCCAAACCTTATAAGGCTAATGATAGCAAGATCAATGAGAGCAACGGAAGACCAAAAAACTCAATCAAACAGCCAAGATAAATAGTGCAAATTCGTTGCAACACAAAACTCCAAAGAAACAAGAAGAGATCTTCGAAAATTGCAACAAAACCCTAGCCTATGAAACTCAAGAAAACCAATCGAAAACAAAGCAAAGAACGCAATGCGAAGCACAACACAAAGACATGAGTGAGTCAGTGAGCAGAAGCTCTCTGTTCTGGTAAAGCAGAACAGCCAAGAACGCTCAGAAAGCGATCTTGGAACTCAATCCAGGAGTGCTAGCACCAACAAGAACACTTCGCCAAAAAATCAGTTTTCGGACAAACGAAAGAGAACCAAGACTTAAAACCACTTCTGTCAAATTATAAACAAGTAAACTGCGTACACAAAAGCCTCCACAAATTTTAAAAGACTAAAAACAATTCGTAATCTTGAAATTTCAAATTCAGCCTGTAGTATACCTCCCCTTGCGCTATGCAACAAAGTAGTATACGCGTTCGTGCTAAGGGAAACCTACGTATACGCGGTTCCTTCTACACAAACCAAGTGTATACGTTGAACTATAGCAAGAAACTCGCGTATACAAAGAAATATGATGAAAATAAAAAGTACAAGCTCGGGAAAGGTATCAAAGCTTCAAACCGACTGCAAGAAAACAACCGGACCGTAAAGACAAAACCGCGTGTATCCTACCAAATAAATTTAAACAACCCAACAGAGAATCACAAAAATGTGATCCTAAATCTGAGTAGCAGTTGCGTCGGATTTAATACCCTAGAGGTTGGTTGGGATTCAACCTCCGCAGAGCAGGGGCGTACTACTTAACAGAGACTCACACGATCATGCACATTCATAAAAACGAAATCGAGTAGAATGAGAGGTTTACCCGTTGGTCCTACGTTTGAAGTAGATCCACGTGGAGTTCAAACTCCCTTCAACCGTCCTTCCTCCTTCACCTGAAATACAAGAAGAAACCAGCACAAAGGACAAGTTGTACAGTATATTTCTACTCTATATGTTAGTGAGATTCATATAAAAACATTAAATAAATCATCATGAATGCTTGTATAACAAATATTCTTCATACATTAAAGCATACACTAACACGTTTATCTCGGGGAACAGCATGATACTTCTGTATTATAAAAATAGTACGTACAAAAGTAAGTGGAGAGATCACCTGATCCTTCCAAGGCCTTCGCAGACCGTCGTCTGGATCCGTCCAGCCCTTGCCTCGCTAAGACTCCTTCCAAATGAGTGCACACGAGATCACGAGATTAGTTACATAGACTGCGCAGAATTGCAACTGCTCAAGAAATTTAATCTAAATCAAGATACACAATTCTACTCTACTGCTCTACGGAAATCAATTCTCAATTTAGAACAACATAAAAAAAGATGCATTAATCACATATGCAAGTACACATGTTGTTTCGGGGATTTAACACCCTAGAGGTTGGTTGGGATTCAACCTCCACAGAGCAGGGGCGTACTATTTAACAGAGACTCACACGATCATGCACATTCATAAAAACGAAATCGAGTAGAATGAGAGGTTGACTGCTGGTCCTACTGCCGGAAGTAGATCCACGTGAGTTCAAAATCCCCGCAACCGTCCTTCCTCCTTCACTCGAAATACAAGAAGAAACCAGCATAAAGGACAAGTTGTACAAGATATTTCTACTTATATGTTAGTGAGATTCATATAAAACATTAAATAAATCATCATGAATGCTTGTATAACAAATATTCTCATATGACAAAGCATACACCAACACTTATCTCAGGAACAGCATGATACTTCTGTATTATAAATAGTACGTACAAAAGTAATCAAGTGGAGAGATCACTTGATCCTTCCAAGGCCTTCGCAGACCGTCGTCCGGATCCGTCCAGCCCTTGCCTCGCTAAGACTCCTTCCAAACTAGTGCATACGAGATCACATATAAAGAGATGTGTATCTCAAGGAAACAAGGGTTTCCTGTAATGAACTGGGAAAGTGCAGGAGGCACGGGGAATCAGACTTGGATAGGGAATACCAACAGAGTATAACAATAATAATTCTCTTCCTCCCTTAGGCCATACACATGAGGGCTTTTAATAGTCCCTCCAAGTAGTTTCGGTAGCTTGAACAAATAATACGGGATGCGGTTAAACTACCAGTAACCATCAACCCAAATACAAATTAGTGATTTTTATATATTTTTAATCATTAAAATGGCATACGCGGAAAAGTCTAGCTGTACTCGCGTATACACGCGGAAAAACACGGGAATAGTCGCGTATGGAGGATTTTCCACTGTTTTTAAGTGAATTTGTCCAAGTCTGTAGGAATGGGTGCCCATAAAGCCATGAAACAATCATGAATCAAGTCAAGGTGAGAAATGATGCTATAACAGTAGAAGACTGCGCCGAGATCGAAAGGGTAACTAGTCCATTTATGTGTGTTGAACTTCGGTAATGGCCTGTGCCAAGTATTGACTCTTCATTGAAGGGAACAGGTATATAAATTGGAACCACAAGTGAAAGGCGGAGGAACCTGAGCGCAACGGAATAGCGCATTGATGAGTTGAGCGAAACCTGGCGTGGAGAAGCGGAACTGGGACCGGAGGAACAATGAAGGTGGTGTGGAGTTGAACGGTGGTTTCCATCGCACCACTTATCGTTGATAAGCGGTAATTCCCGGTTGGGAAGCGATTCCATAGGGCTGCTGACACGCGTCCCTGAACGAAATTGGAAAACATCCGTTTAAAGTGTGCCATCGCACGTTAACGTTTGCATCAGGATGCCGAGCGATATGCGTACAAGCCGTTGATCTGGGAGAGAGCCATCGGACGGTGGTCGCTTGCCGTAGGTGCGTGAACAATAAATGAGGTGCGTGAACAATAAACGAGGTACGGGTGTGAATTTGATTGGTCGGTTAAATTTCATATCAGGACGCCGAGCGATATTGATACATACCGTTGATCTGGAGGCTCGATATCTAACAGTGATCGCTCGCAAGAGTTGTGCGAAGTTTAATTAAAGGTACGGTGTATGCATTCCGCGATTGTATTGTGGGCCAGGGCGGAGATATATGAATGAATTTGGGTTATTAATATAAGGCGGAAACCTTGGTTATAAGGTTCGACGATAAAGTTGAAATTTGTAAACATATTACATATCACCACGGGTCTTAACATTTGATTGAATACAATATAGTTTAAATATGTACCTACCGAGGGTTATATGACAAGGTTAATCGTATATATATTTGGCGGTCAATCCTTACGGACGTCGGGTTATTTGTGTGAATGAACTACATATATTATATACTTTGAGATATTATGGTGTGCGTATAATGTTTGAATAGGTGAAGTGGGGGCCACATGAATTGTGATTAGGCGCGTAGTTAAAAGATCGAGTGTTTAATACGCATAGTGTGGAAGCCTTATTATTTCAGTTATAGCTATAAATGGAATGTTGAATTAATATCTCAATTCTCTGAATTGAGATATTAAAATGACCCAGACTTATTTGGTTGAATTTTCCAACGAAGAAGAAGGGAAGTGTGAGATTGTCCGGATTGGGAAATGATTGGACATGGAAATTTTGGATGCATTACACACATCATCAATTGGGACCAATGTAAACCGAGGCCAAGGGTGGCCTCGCTATCAAGTGGTATCAGAGCTAGAATTTAGTTAGCTTGTTGAAGAGTCTATTTTTGAAATGCACATGTACTGAACAGGAAATAGTAGTTGATGTTTGAATCTGTTTAATAGAGAAAATTGCAGATTTTATTTGACATGCAGTGAAGGTCTCTAGATGAACATAATCTGGATTTCAAGACAGAATATTGCAGCAGGTAGAAATGTAGTGCAGGTGAGGAGAGAAGGAACAAGATCATTCAAGGATCTTGAGAGGTAAGATGATGAGCCTTATTTGAACTCTAGTTGGAAGGTATTGTTTGCAGAATACAGAGTGCAAGCAATTGAGGAAGACATCTCAGCAAAAGTAGATCACAATTTTTGAGAGAAGTGATAGAAGAGTCCATGAAGGGATTCTGAGCACAGAAAGAGTGTCGCAGAACCTGAAATAATTCCCAACTGAGGTTGGATGAAAGAAGAAAGGGGGTGTTCTTGAGAAAGTTGCAGAGTGAAGCCTAGAGAGCAGAGAGAGTGCTCAGGAGGTTCCAAAGAGAGGGGACCAGTACTTGCCAAAAGCCGGAGCTTAGGAGAGAAGCTTGGCGAGGTAAGTTGCAGCAAGAGAGCTTGCTGTTGCAGAGGCTTAGTGCAGCTTGTGAGTGAAGAACTCCTAGAGAAGAAAATGGCTATTGAAAGCCATAGCAGAGACTGCAGAGATTGCAGAGGTTTTGAGAGAAACCACAACAAAAGAATGTGTGAAGATGCCAAAGCAAATGGCATGAGGAAGAAGAAATCCACAGATGAAGAATGGCAAAAAGAATTAGTTGAGATCAGGGAAGAGTCTAATGAACTGAAGAGGAGGATAGAAGAAAGCCAGAGAGTTGGTTCGCTCATGAAGAAGAAGATAAATTGGCAGAGGATACAAAGGAAGAAGCAGCAGATGATGAATGCTCAGAAGAAGAAAGAAATACTCAGAGTGATTGAGTATCTGGAGAAGGACTTGGAGACTGAAGCTTCAAGTGGGACCAAGGGGTCCAAGAGCCTTACATCTGACATATTTTGTATGTTTTCAGGAACAGCAGGTGAGAAAGAACAAACTGCTGATGTTGTCACTGAGGAAGAAAATGGAAGACTTGGAACAACAGAAAGATTTGGTGACCAAATCACCAATTGAGACCATGAGGTCTTTTGTTTTTGCATCTGACGAGTTGTGTGTGAATGTAGGTGTTAATGAAGGCAGTTCACATGATGGAAATGTGACAGATGAATTTGACTGTTGCCAAGTAAATTATGATGAGTATATTTTAGATGAAGAACAGGTTGAACTACTACAGCAGAAGGAATTCATTAATGCCTTATTTGGTAGAAGAGATTGTTTCAAGAGGGTTGATGATGAGTTTGTCATTAATGCTGATCATGACAGGCTGCTTTTGTTAAATGGCCATGTGGAGAATGATGGACAGGTAGCTGGAGTCTTTGTAGAGATGGGAAATCAAGATTTCATTCTGATGAAGAATGAGGAGATAGTGACAGTATAAGAAAGAGAAGATTGTGGTGAGATGCCAAGATTGTGGCATGAGCAGAGCACAGAACCACAAAGGGAAGGTGTTCAGATGGTAAGGACAGAGATGAATAGGAAGATGAAAGTTCATTTTTATGAGTTGGAGCAAAGAGACATCCTTGAAGAGGATGGTGCAGAAGGGAGACTAACTGATGGTATCAAGAAATGTTTGAAGAATTGGAATCAACATTCTGATGTGCTGATTGAGGAGAAAAGAAAGTTGGAACATCATATTGAGATGCTGACAGGAGAAGGGAAGGCTCTGAGGCCTTGTAGAATTTGTACTAACAAATGTTTGGTGAATGCAGATCCTGTTGATGATGGAGATAAGTTGACAGCATGGGGCAGTCAATTGACAGAGAAGGAGAATTATGTGGAAGACTTTAACCCATGGAATGGAGAAATTGAGCTGCTAGAGAGTATGTTGAATCAGCAGGATTCCATACAAGAGGGAAGACCTCAATTTCAGAATTGGGGGTTGCAGAATGTGGAGACACAATGGGATGAAGATAGAAAATAATTGATGATTGAATCATCAATAGGGACCATTGGGTCTTGGGGTTTTGGAATTGATGAAATGGCTGTGTTGACAGGAAAAGCAGAAGACAATCCATCACTTGGAGCTGTCTTAGAAGAAGAAGAGCTGTTGCAGAATGAGGATGAGCAGCTGAATGAAGATGAGACAAACATGTCTCATATGCAGGAAATTGTTGCTATTGATAGCAAAGAAGGATTGGCTTGTTCGAATAGCCAAGGGAAGATTAAAGAGAAGACTGTATGGCAGACTGTAGGGGCTGCTACAACAGTGGCTAGAGAACTTGATTTGATTGCTGGAGTTAATCAAGTAGAAGGAAGGCAATTGCGAAAGATTGCCAGGGTAGAAGAAGAAGATGCTGAACCTGAGTTGTAGCATGGAGAAGATTTGTTTGGCCAAAGGAGATGGCGAGAATGTTTGCTAAAGATATTCAAAAAAGAAGGTGAAATACCAGAGCAGTAGCTTGGAGTGTTGCTGGAGAGAGTGATGAAGCAACAAGCTGAAGTGTTGCCAGCAGAAGAGAAAAAGTTTTACTGTTGCAGAGAGGGTATGGATGATTGGGTGGCAGTAAGCATAGTGAATAGGACAGTAGTAAGAATCAAGAAATAAGAGTGCAACAAACAAAAGTAAGTGTCCAGTAGTCAGAGGAAAGATTAGACAGAGAAATTGATTTGATAAGGAAACTGATGCAGAAGATGCCTTAGAAGAGGACATCATCAAGAAAGCTAAGAATCAGCAGCAGCCAGAGGAATACAATCACAGACTGTGAGGGCATAGAAAGTGCGAAGATGTAGACCAAGACATGGAAACCAGGAGGAATGCGAAAGAAGAATGCTGCAACAAATAACCAGTTGTAGAATAAAGTGTGGAATCCAGGCGGATAAAAATAAAGCACATGATCAGGAGATCATGAATCATTTGAACCTGGGGAGTCTAATGCAGGGGCATTACGTCCAAGACACTTTTTTGTACATAAATAAACATAAGAGGGGTCTCATGTTTTTTTTCCCTATGTAAATATCCATAGTTGAATAATTTTAGTCAATTAGAGGGAGAAATGTAACTGCGCGAATGATTAGTGGGCATAGGAAGCGATAGTCCATTTCAATCTGTCATAGCATTAGTTAAATTGTAACTGTAGGAATTGAAAGGTTTGTGAGTCATCAAGGAAATTGAAGCGGTTCATTGTAATTGTATAAGAATAAACCTCGGTGATAGAGTCGGGCACTGCAGAGAGACCTGCACAGACCTGCACATAGACTTGCCTGTACCTGCAGAGAGCTGCATGGGGGAAGAAGGCCATCAGATTGAAGATTTGGCCTGCCAGTAATTGTAAATTAATCCATCGTGTAAATAAGAAATGGTTTAGTATATTCTTGTCTTGTGGAGTTAATGCATGTGTGAGTGTATATCCACTTTGTTGAATAAGTTCTGTGCGAACATGTGTATGCATCCTGATGGAGGATAAAGGAAATCCTGTGTATGATTTATTTCTGTGTAATTGAAGCCTGAATTCGATAAGTAAAGATACGAGCAGAGTGATAGAACTCTGTACAATCCATAATAGGAATCCTTGTGTAGAAGGACAGATAAGAACCCTGTGATTAGTTACATAGACTGCGTAGAAGACTACGCCGAGATCGAAAGGGTAACCAGTCCATTTATGTGTGTTGAACTTCGGCAATGGCCTGTGCCAAGTATTGACTCTTCATTGAAGGGAATGGGTATATAAATTGGAACCACGAGTGAAAGGCGGAGGAACTTGAGCGCAACAGAATAGCGCGTTGATGAGTTGAGCGGAACCTGGCGTGGAGAAGTGGAACTGGGACTGAAGGAACATTGAAGGCAGTTGGGAGTTGGATGGTGGTTTCCATCGCACCACCTATAGTTGATAAGTGGTAATTCCCGGTTGGGCAGTGATTCCATAGAGCTGCTGACACGCGTCCCTGAACGAAATTGGAAAACCATCGTTTAAAGTGCGCCATCGCACGTTAACGTTTGCACCAGAATGCCGAGCGATATGCATACAAGCCGTTGATCTGGGAGAGAGCCATCAGAGGGTGGTTGCTTGCCGTAGGTGCGCGAACGATAAACGAGGTACGTGTGTGCATTTGATTGGTCGGTTAAAGTTCATATCAGGACGCCGAGCGATATTGATACATACCGTTGATCTGGAGGCTCGATATCTAACGGTGATTGCTCATAGGAGTTGCGCAAAGTTTAATTAAAGGTACGATGTATGCATTCTGTGATTGTATTGTGCGCCAGGGCGGAGATATATGAATGAATTCGAGTTATTAATATAAGGCGACAACCTTGGTTATAAGGTTTGACGATAAAGTTGAAATTCGTAAACATATTACATATCACCACGGGTCTTAACATTTGATTGAATACAATATAGTTTAAATATGTACCTGCCGAGGGTTATATGACAAGGTTAATCATATATATATTTGGCGATCAATCCTTACGGATGTCGGGTTATTTGTGTGAATGAACTGCATATATTATATACATTGAGATATTATGGTGTGCGTATAATGTTTGAATAGGCGAAGTGGGGGCCACATGAATTGTGATTAGGCACGTAGTTAAAAGACCGAGGGTTTAATACGCATAGTGTGGAAGCCTTATTATTTCGGTTATAGCTATAAAGGGAATGTTGAATTAATATCTCAATTCTCTGAATTGAGATATTAAAATAACCCAGACTTATTTGGTTGAATTTTCCAACGAAGAAGAAGTGAGTGTGAGATTGTCTGGATTGGGAAATGATTGGACATGGAAATTTTGGATGCATTACACACATCATCAATTGGGACCAAGGTAAACCGGGGCCAAGGGTGGCCTCGCTATCACCTAGTTCTACTTGTGAAATGAATGTGGAAGAGGGTAATGAAGTGGTGATGTAAGGGGTAATTCTACAAGTGAAGGATGAGAAAGTGTGTAGGTATAGCAGGCTGTATGAGAGGCTAGGATAAACTTGATGACCTCCTCTGCTGATTTGTAAACAAAAACTCTGCTTAGACACACTTAACACTTATGTCAAACTGAAATGAAAGAGGGAAGTGTGAGGGACAGAGCTATTTTTAGCTTGGATGGATGACCAATTTCAAACCACTACAACCACCCTAATTCACCCTTGTTTCAATTGATATTTCTTTGTTTGCAGATGAAGGAGGCTTAATCAGTGTTTTTAGCATGAACTTAGGTTTTCCTCCTTAGGTCTTCATTCCCTCAATCAAATGATGAAAAATAATTGGAGAGGGTTTGATGAGGCGCACTTACTCCTTGAGGATGTTTGAAAACCCTTGATGATGACCTGGAGGTATTTCTGAGGTAATTTAAGTGTTTTCATATGCAGGGGGCCTTCCTGGCCAAACGCACAGCACGTGCACGGGGTGACGGGTCGGGCTGCACGTACAATGTTGAATGGGCTGCCGGGTCGGAATGAACGTGCAGCGTGGGCCGGTGAACGAGGTGTCGGGTGAAGTTTTGTGTCGGTCACACAGCATCTACTAGGCCTGTCAGGCCTCTCGGTTGAAGTTTGTGCTGGGTGCGCAGAGTCTATCTATTTTCTGTCGGGCCTGTTAGGTCTTCCAGGTGAACGCGCATCGCACTTCTGAACGCGCAACACGTACCTACAGGTGCACAGTGTAGAGAATATTAACACAGGAGAGAAGCCCAGGTGCGTAGCGCATAAATCCAAGCGAACAGTGTTGTCCTGAACATGCAGCGCCTTTGAAATTTCCCAAATTTGACTTAAAAAATCACAGTTTCCTTTCCTTGATACTTTTGACGATTTTTGAAAGTGAACAATGATTTTTTGAAGGGTGGAGAGGACCTTTATAGGCATAGAAACTTTAATTTAACCATGAAACCTACTTTTCTAATTTTTTTCAAGCCTTTGTCACTTTTCATTGATATTCTTTGTCACTGATTATCTGAATTTCTGCTTTGTAGGATTGCATGAGTCATGAACTTGCTCTTTTTCACATCTTTTTCGCTAACTTTTAACATTGTTTTTATGCAGGCTGGGTAAGATGATGATCTTGAACCTTCTTATTTCCCTTTGAAGCATAATAAGATTATTTGAACATCTTCTGGGGGAATTCACCCATTAACACCTTTAAAAACTGTCTTTTGATATGCCTTATGAATTCAAACTATGCCCATTACCTTCTTTCGCCACTTCTAACTTGCAGATGCCATAAAATATTGAAGTGACCTTTCCCTTTTTTCCTCAAGCTTGACATACTTATTTACACAACAGAAATCTTATAATCACCTTTGGTTTCCATTTTGGAGCCCAAAACCATGTTTTTCATCTTTTGATCACTGAGTGAAGGTGACTGAAATGATAATTTGAATCTCTTTTAATTGATACTCTTTATATCTTTTCCATTGGAGGTAATGGGACACTTACCTTGGCAAAATTTTGAGATGCTTGTACACAGTAGTAGCATTAACAACTTTCCTTTCTTCTACCTTGACACCTGACCTTATCTTTTGTTCATTTATGCATGGCAAGCTTATTAAAACATCTTTGAGGGGTTTTTCTCATAGCAACACTATCAAAACCCTTTCTTGCTTGCAATATGAAGTTGTAATCATGCTTTTTTTTCCCATTTTGACACTTATGAGTGTGGGTGACTTGACTACATGGATTCTCCCTTTTTCACTGACCTTATTTTCATCTTTACTCTTTGAGACAATGAGGCTACCTTGGAAAACTCTGGGATGTCACACACAACAATCTCTTCAAATATTCTCTCTATTGTCATCATGGAGGCCTAACATATTCATTTTACCTCCTTTGACTATCTTCCCAAAACCCTAGGTTTCTGGGATGCTTGAGAACAATTATCAGTGTTGTATTCTAATTTATCTATAGCCATTTCAAGTTCATTCATTTCTGTCCAGTTCACCTCACCTTTTACCCTATTTCATTTATAATTTCTGGAAAACTTCTCTTCATATTTGGTTTTCTTAGTGTGCCTCCTTCATGTGATTTTATGCATTGTATCTTTGCTTGGCACACTGCTGTCCCAATCAGGCTTAGAAACCATGATTATTCTTGAACAAAAACTGCTTCCTCTTTCTTTTCTGTGAATGTATTTATTGAGGAGCAGGCCTTTTACCTTACCCATTGTCTATTGATAGTCATTTTAACACTCCTGCAGAAGTGTCGAACTTCACATTTACCCTTTGCAGAACTTGAACTTGATAAAGTAGTCCTCCTTGGAGATTTTATGATCTTTCTTGGACAAGAATGTGCTGATATTCTTTCACATTTGAGCCAGTTTCTAGCATAGGAAAGGCAGTGCTTAAAACACCAAGGATGACCCTACAACCTATGAAACCCTAATGACCTAGTGGGAGGGTTCTTTGATTTGGCCTTTGATTGAAATCTGGTTTAGGATCTTCAAGTGTAAAAGCAGAGTTTTTGAAAAATTGATGTATTGAAGATCCAAAATCCAATGTACTTGATTTATCTAAAGAGCCTACAGAGATAGTTTTGAGACCATCAACCCTTGAGAAACCTGGTGAACATGGAAAGGAAAGGTTGTTTGGTAACCCTAGATGGAAAGTGGAGGGATGAGACAAAGGAAAAACAGAGTGATGAGTTTATAGGTGGGAAAATAGGATATAGATGAGTGGCACAAGCCTATAAGGAGTCCTTTTTAGGAGTGGCAGGGTGACCATGGAATGGCAAAATGGTAGAGTAGTGAAAAAATTTCTATAAGGGTAATGAAGGCAGTGATATTTGTAAAACTAAAAATGTTTAGGAAATTTTGTTTTTAGAAATCTATAACTAATATTTGGTCATCTACAGATAGTTAAAATTATTGATGGCTAACAGTGGCTCCACTTGGCGAGGTAAACTCATTTTCAGGAGGTGTCTAGTACCTCAGAGTTCAGATCTCTGAGTTTTGAAGACCAGTACCTTACTTGTACTTCAAAGATTTTTCTTCCTTCATTTTCTAATGTTCTCTTGAAGCTACGATCTCATAAAATTTGAAAAAACATGATTGTTTCAATCTCAGTTCTACCTACCCATCTTATTTTGCCTAAAATTTTGTCTTCTTTTGGGTGCACTTGGATTGGCAAACCCCTGACATTTTTTTCTTTTGAAAGCATAAAAAAAACTATCTACTTATACCCTTATCACTTCCAAGAGTTCATATTAGGCTAATTAAATCTCTTATTCTCTACCTAGTCTACTCATTTGTCAAGATTAAGCTGTTTGACAAGCTTTATTCTCTAACCTACTGAAATGAAATTCAAAATATGAACAAACCAGGATTAAGCAATTTGATTTGCCATGGGCTGTGGCATTTGGACAAGCTGCACATAAACATTATTTTTGTACAAGTGAAACTAGAAACTTGAGGGCTAATAATTTAGAATTTGTCATGCATCCCTCTTATTTCTCTTTGGTTCAGATTTAAGCTTTGAGAACCAGCATCTTTTCCTAATCTAATCCACTGACAAGTCAAGCTTAAATTATTTGACAAGTATTCTTTTACTAACCTATCAGCAGAAAATTAAAACATGTCCAATCATAATTAGGCTAAATGAATGAACAAGACCTTATTTTCTCAACGGTAGTGGGATTTAGGCTTGCTCACTTTCATAATTACTCTTTTTTGGTATGGGTTGTACCTATTCTTTAAAACCGCCCTCTTTTTCTTCTTTTCTTTGTTTTTTGTAATTTTTTTTTTTTAGATCAGCATTTCAAGATTAAAAACTTGAAATATGCTCATAGTGCTGAGCTTATTTGCATATCTATCTATCCTAATCTAACCTGCACATGATATATATTCATTTGGTGAACTCTCTTTTCTAATATAACCAATCAAGTAAATGAATCCATGAGTGATCTTTGTTCATCTCTTTGAGTGTGCTGAAGAAATAAAAAAGGCCACTCACACCTCACTTGTTTTTGAACAGTAGTGCCTAAAATTTTCTTTAAAACTTTCATCAAACTGCTCCTGGTATAACATGCTCCTCCTTTAGATGTCTCTAAGAAATCAACAAAGGGATCTTGAAACAATACTTGGCTCTGATGATTTGAAAAATAAGCCTCATCTAGGACTACTCTTTCCTCCACTTGGCTAAACTTAGGATTCTTTTGGGCAAGAAAATCCACCTCTTCCTCATGATCATCTATACAGGAAGCTTCATCATATATTGCAATTTTTTCCTCTAGCAAAGTTGATGTGTTATGATCGAGTGGGCTAAAAACAATGTGAAGGTCATCATGCTGATGAGAAAAAGTGCCTTTTGGCAATAAATCTTCCCGAGAAGATAATGAAGCAACTCTCTTGTGATTATCAGTTTCCAAGCCTTCATCTGCAATTTGAAATTCAATGGGTCTTGGTGGCTGAAAATTTGGAGCTAAGGAGGATTCTATGTCCCAAATAATTTCCTCCATCATTTCAGGAAAAGGCTTCTCATTAACAAATTGCTTAAGAAGTTCATTATCTTCCCCAACCTCAACATCAAAACTGAAAGACTGCTGATTTCCAATCACATGAAGGTTATTTCTGATGACTGAAATGAAGTAGAACAAAGGGGCAAAGATTCTTCACTTACCTTCAAATTTTCTAGGCTTTCCTCATCAGTGTCATAGCTGATATGCATTGGTTGATTACTGTTTTGATGAAACTGAACTTCCTTCGACAAAACAACTGCTGATTAATCTGCAAGATTAGCTTCTGTTTGGAAAACATCACCATCATCATATTGATAAAACTTTGGAAAATATTCAATATAAGTAATGTCACCAATCAAACATATTGGATTATCATATTGTTTTTCCTTGAAATGATCTATGAATCCCTTTTCTGATCTGTGGTAGCTGGGGTTAGTAGGAAAATGAATAGAAATGTTCTACTCAGATGATGGTTTAGAGGCTGGCTTCATGTTTAGGATCTGATTTATTTCCTCTTCAGTCAAAAGAGGAGGAATTTTTCTCTTTCTTTGGATAAAACTACAGCAATTATCTTTCTATGGTGAAGGTTGATTCTGAGGCTGAATGTTTTCTTGAGCCTCACCTAGAAGAGATGATGAATCATCACTTGTGCCCTAAAAGAGATCCTGTGGATTTTCTTCCATTTCTTGATCGATTTCATCCTCAACCAACTCTTCTTGGCTATCATGAAAGATGTTTTGAGAATGAAATTCATGAACTGCTTCTAATAGGCTTTCAGGATGCCAATTTCCCAAATCTTCATCAATGTTTACAAGGTATTGTATGAGATCTTCAGATTGATCACAAAAATTTTCAGCTAATGATAAAGATGGAAAATTTTCTCTATAATGCTCATAAAATACCTTGTGGAAATCATTTAAAGAAAAAAAATACTAGGGTCTAGGCCTTCATACAATTTCCTTGCCTTTCCTTGTAATGTCCCCATGAACATTTCATGAGGCAGACTTCATGCCATTCAACTTTAACCTCCATACATGTATATGAAATCTGATGAGATGTAGCAAAGGGTCATCAAGTTTTTCATTTTGAAATATAAGCAAGTTTGAAACCCAATCTATTTGAGGCATTTTGTGTGGGAATCTCGGGATATGATCTCTGTTCATTAGAGCATATCTCTGTTGTATCCTTGGATCCATGTTTGTAAATCAGAAAGGGTCACTGCATATTTTCAACCAGTCTAGAGTTTTCTACCAGTGGAGTCTTTAGGTCTATTGAGAGTTGTGGAGTTTCCAGGTGGAAGGTTTCAACTTTGCTGTCCCCCATCAACATGATTAATGCATTCCTAAGGGAGTCTATGAGGACTAGTAGGTCAACAGGGCTACTGAAGGCCAGTGGAGTCTCTAGGTGGATAATTTTTACTGTTTTAAGGATGTTCTTGTTGTCCCTCATCAACAACTAAAAACCAATCTAAGGATGTTTTTGGGTTTTTTGAGGTCCTAAGGAATACTTATATTGTCACTAACTTAGAAGGTCCCACCGTGATCACCATTATGTTAGGCAATGAGGTGGCGATGAATAATTGGATACTATTTGACAAGGGTTTATAAATTTTTTAAGGATTTCTAAGCTTTTTATTTGATCAGAAAGTCCCACCGTGATTGCCATCATGTTAAGCGATGAGGTGGCGATGAATAATTGGATACTATTTGAAAAGGGTTTCTGAATTTTTTAAGGATGTCTAAGCTTGTTACTTACTCAGAAATTCCCAGCCAAATGCACCTGGGTAGCATCAAACCAGTCTTTGGAGTCCTAGGACCTAGCCGCCTTGGACTCATAGAGGGCTCTCTCTATGTTTATGTAGAAGATTTAACTTGTTTGATTTTTAGGGTTTTGATTTTTTAGGCTAGTTATAGGGATTATGGTTTGCTTGTTTATTTGTTTGGTTGGATAAGTTGTCAAGGAGAATAGTTAGAGTAAGAGAGAATCAATCCATTGGGCTAAGGATTCTGCAGAGGCTTTGAAGAGTGAAAAAATAGGTCAAGGGTGTCTCATAAGACAATTTAATAAGGCCAAATGGATCTAAGTAGGTTTTGTGTGGGTGAAATGAACATAGAGTTGTGAATACAGTAAGTTAAGGGGAAATCAAGGATCCTTTAACATACTATGAACAAGGAAAAATCTTTTAGTATGATAGTATAGAAAAACATGAATAGCAATAAAGGATTCTTCAATCAAATAATACTAAGTAGACATCAAACAACAGGTAAGTAAATTTAGAGAGAAGCTAAGAATTATTTGAACATTACTTGAAAAAAAATAGACCTTTAACATAACATTTTAGTAAAAAACAAACAACTTTTAAGAATTATTTAGCTAAAATTCAAGGAGGAAAACATGGAAATCAAAAGAGGCAGGCAGAAGTAGGGTGCCAAGAAAGCAAGTCCTATTCTCTCTTTCTATATTTTGATCAAGGGAACCATAAACATAATGAATCAATGAAGGAAATAAAGACAAAAGTGGAATACATCACCATCTAACCAAGCTTTATGAATCCTAAGAGTGTGCTCAATCCATGGATGCTCAGTCCAAAGCCATCACAAGTCACGAAAAACCAATTTCACCAATAAACTCCAAGTCTATCTCAGATTATGCTAAAAAATTAACCAACATATACTAAAGGGGCCTCAATGCTGTATTTAACAAGAAAAGAGGACCAAAACCCTAACTAGAGTTTGAAAATGTCATAAATACTCATAAATAACATTTATATCCAAGGAGACCATGCAAGGCCAAAGGCATAAAATATCTAAGGCAATAAATGTAAAATAACTCCTAACACCTACCTTTGGAGTGATTTTCCCAAAAATCCACAAAAATATCCATTTTCCATAAATGAGTATCTTTTTTTGACTTGTGCACACAAGGGCGCAGCAGGGAGGTCCAAAGGCACAACGCCTGCACGAGAAAACTGGGTCACTTTGCAGCTAAAAGTTGAAGGCCTTTACAATGACAGAATGAGCTTCGTGATGGCTTGCTGTAAAGTCTATAAAGTATGATTTTGAAAAATTCCCTTAGGTTTCTGATTGGACTCTACTAACATGTTCAAAAATAAAATCTCCCAAGGCTGCTAAAAGCGCAGTGCCAACCCTGAAAACATGGCAAAAGGTGAAAATTTGCGTGTTCTTGGGCCTTTTGGAGGATCAAAAATTTTCCAAATGATTTGAAATTTGGTGTGAATGATGCCCTTTTCCTGATGAATCCAAAAATTTAAACTTTACCTCCAATGGATTCCTATAGAAAAAGCGCAGCCCCAAGGGTGTTGCGCCCTTGGCCCTCAAAATCAGTGAAAAAACCAAAAATGTCAAAAACTTGCCAAATTTTGAAAATATATCCCTCATGGTGTCTGGGTTGCCTATAGAGAAGCATAATATAGGATTCAAAGGTTTTCTTGGTCTTTTTCCTCCTTGAGTGCTTGAATTTTGGCAAGGGCTCTTTTTAGCTTGGTCCTTGCAATTTTATTTCTCAAGGCATAGTGCAAGGCCATTTTCTTCTGAAGGCCAAGGTCTCTTTGTGTATTTGCTAACTGATCCTCCAAGTATGTATTAGCCCTCTCCAACCAAGGCTCCCAATCATACTCAATCTCCATGGCAAGCAGCTCAGTTAGAGTGAGATGCTCCGCCAATGTTGTTTCTTGTTCCTTCTCTTTGGCCAAGGCCTTCCTCAAGCCCATTGTTCTCGAATTTCTTCTAGACAACTACCCTTCTTCATCCTCACTCTCATAAAAAACACCCAAGACTTCATCAAGCCTAACCTTGGTCCTTTCAGCCTCTTTCTGGGCTCTGATTTCCCTAACCTCATAAATGGCATTTTGTGCCTCCAAATGCTTATTTTCAGTGTCATAATAGTAGATTACATTCCTAGCCCTAGCTAGGTTGGCTTGCAAATCCTTGATTTGGGCATCCTTACCCTTGAGCAACATTCTTGTGACCCTTGCCTAGTTCTCATCATCAATGTCAACATGAATGATTTCAAATTCCCGATTAGTCTCATGCTAGTCTTCTTCCTTTTCCTCTATGAATTTCTCTTTGCCTTTTTCCAGATGTTTGATTGAAGTGGAAGGCATGGCCCCTTTCCTTTTAGAGGCAGCAAACACATGCCTACTTCCTCTTTGATAAGTCAACGAAAAAGGTTTAATTGTGCTCATTTTGGCATCTTCACAATGTTTTTCATCTTGAATGTCATCATCAGTGATATCCTTTCTGTCCTTATGGCTTTCATGGCTACTTTCATCTTTCTCCATGCTCTTTGCTTCATCACTAATTTCTGCACTATCATTATCTTAACCGTTTTCCTCTACCTCACTGATATTTGTTTCATTGATATCAACCTCAATTTCTTCTTCTTCGCTACTTTGGGCATATTCATTTTTTTCACTAACTTGTGGGCCGTCATGATCACTGATATTGGAATGATTTATATCAACCTCACCTTCATTGTCTTAACTGCTAGTTGCTTCATCATTTGTTTCTAAATTTCCTTCATCATCACTATGAGCCTCACTATTTTCACTGTCATCATGGCTCTTAGTTTCACTTCCACCATCATCCATATCACTTGGGCTGCTTTCTTCATCATTTTCCTCCTTTTCATTTACATCTACCTCCATGTCTTCTTGGCCACTTTCTTCATTTGTGTCCTCTATGCCTTCTGCACTGCCCTCATCTTCTTCACTGGCTGATTTTTGTTTGTTTGACTCCTCACTATTCTCCTCTTGATTGCCAACATCATTATTGCCTTTAGTTTCCATGCTTTCTGCCTCATCATTGACCTCTTCCTCTTCATTTTCTTCCACTTTTCTGTCTTCTTCTTCATTATGGCTTGATTGATAATTTTCACTTTCCTCATTTCCTGATGCATTGGGAGAGGGTGAGGAAGGAGGGTTGTCATGAGGTGAAGGTATATGTGTAGATGGTGATGCATGCTCAGTAGGAGATGATGGAGGAGTAAGGATAGGAGGATGATATGATGAAGGCATGTTTTTCTGAAGATGAGGTTGTGGGTTGGTGAACACTTCATGGGCAATGAAAACCTCCCATGGAATACCCTTTTGCTTCAACTGATGCATCACAACCATTTTGATCAAAGAGTGATGAAATAAGCTTTGCATTTTCTGTGAAGGTTCTCTCTTTTGCACAATATAAGACATCTTTTCAATACTCCTGTATATATAGTAGGGAAAATGCAACATCTTAACCCTAGTAAAGTGGATGATCAATATTATGTGGTATGAATAAAGCCTAGAAAACCTTCCCTCACATGTGAAGTATTTCATAATGACCCTCATCATGGGTGCATACCTCTCAAGAAAATTTGAAAAAAGAAATATAGATTTATTGTAGTCTTTGTATCTGGGTTTGAGGAATGGCTCATAGTGGCTTATGTCTAAATTGGCCTGTTTAAACCACTTTTCACCAACACTAGGTATCCCAGTGGCAATATTAATGACATCTGATGACAGCTCAAAGTTTACCCCTACAAGACTGACTTGTTTCTCATGTAGGTTAAGGATGAAGAGCCTAGTCAGCTTAGGGTGACTTTTTACCTCTTGTACTCTTTCACAAAAAATGAAAACACCCCACATTTTGGAAACATGTGACAATCATAGGAGATGCATTAAGTTCCATTGTGTTTTGAGGCTCAAACCTATTAATCCTCCCACCTATGTGTTGATGTCTTCTTGGCACTTGGCCTTCTTCTTCACTACCATTTCCTCCTTTTATTAACATTTTGACCACTCCTATTTTGAGCCAAACCCTAGATCTGCTTGTGAAATGAATTTGGAAGAGGGTAATGAAGTGGTGATGTAAGGGGAAATTCTGTAAGTGAAGGATGAGAAAGTGTGTAGGTATAGTAGGTTGTATGAGAGGCTAGGAGAAACTTGATGACCTCCTCTGCTAATTTGTAAAAAAAACTCTACTTGGACACACTTAACACTTATGTCAAACTGAAATGAAAGAGGGAAATGTGAGGGAAAAAGATATTTTTAGCTGGGATGGATGACCAATTTCAAACCACTGCTACCACCCTAATTCACCCCTGTTTCAACTGATATTTCTTTGTTTACAGATGAAGGAGGCTTAATTAGTGTTTTTAGCATGAAGTTAGGTTTTAATCCTTAGGTCCTCATTCCCTCAATCAACTGATGACAAAGAACTTGGAGAGGGTTTAATGAGATGCACTTACCGCATAAGGATGTTTGAAAACCCTTGATGATGAGTTGGAGGTATTTTTGAGGTAATTTGAGTGTTTGTAGATTTAGGGGGCCCTCCTGTCCAAACGCGCAGCGCGTGCACAGGGTGTCGGGTCGGGCTGCACACACAATGCTGAACGAGCTATCAGGTTGGGTTGAACGCGCAGCATGGGCTGGTGAATGAGGTGGCGGGTGAAGTTTTGTGCCGGGCGCGCAATGTCTACCGGTTTTCTGTCGGGCCTATCGGGTGTTCTGGATGAATGTGCAGCACACTTCTGAACGTGCAACGCATACTTATAGGTGCGCAACGTAGAGAAAATTTACACAGGAGAGAAGCCCAGGTGCGCAACGCACGACTCCAGGCACGCAACGTTGTCATGAACGCGTAGCGCCTCTAAACTTGCCCGAATTTGACTTAGAAAATCACAGTTTCCTTTCCTTGATACTTTTGATGATTTTTGCAAGTGAACAATGATTTGATGAAGGGTGCAGAGGACCTTTATAGGCTTATGAAACCTAATTTCTAATGTTTTTCAAGCCTTTTTCACTTTTCATTGATATTCCTTGTCATTGATTCTCTGACTTTCTGCTTTGTAGGATTGCATGAGTCATGAAATTGCTCATTTTTCTCATCTTTTTCACTAACTTTTAACACTGTTTGTATGCAGGCTGGGTAAGATGATGATCTTGAACCTTCTTGTTTCCCTTTGAAGCATAATAAGCTCATTTGAACATCTTCTGGGGGAATTCACCCATTAACACCTTTAAAAATTGTCTTTTGATATGCATTATGAATTCAAACTCTGCCCAATACCTTCTTTGGCCATTGCTGACTTGCAAATGCCATAAAATATTGAAGTGATCTTTCCCTTTTTTCCTGAAGCTTGACATACTTATTTACACAACAACAATCTTATAATCACCTTTGGTTTCCATTTTGGAGCTCAAAGCCATGTTTTTCATCTTTTTGATCATTGATTGAAGGTGACTAGATTGATAATTTGATTCTCTTTTAATTGATGCTCTTTATATCTTTGCCCTTGGAGGTAATGGGAGAATTATCTTGGAAAATTTTTGAGATGCTTGTACATAGCAGTAGCATTAACAACTTTCCTTTCTTCTACCTTGACACCTGACCTTATCTTCTGTTCATTTATGCATGGCAAGCTTATTAAAACATCTTTGAGGGGTTTTTCTCATAACAGCACTGTGAAAACCCTTTCTTGCTTGCAATATGAATTTGAAATCATGTTTTTTTTTACCCTTTTAACACTTATGAGTGTGGGTGACTTGACTACATGGATTTTGTAATATCCCTAAACGGGGAAGCAGAAATATATGGACACAATAATGGAAATATCAGTGAAAAAACAACACATAAAATGTAAGAAGATAATATAGCCATCAAATCAATATCATAGCAGCAAATGTATACAAGATCTTGAGGAAATAATCACTCAAGTTAGGCAACACAAGCCTTAAGAGAACATGTACATGAAATATGAAGAACACTGCTACACAAATGATGCCCAAGGTTATGACAACACAGTTTAATAAAGTATAACTGCTACTGAAATGTGTCAATACATATATCTGAAATTATATGGCTCATATAATGCTGGGAGTAAAGATCTAAGCCCCAAACACATTTTCAAGACAACCCGGAAAGGATTTCCTGAAATAGGCAAAAGTACAAAAATGTTGGAATGCAGCCCTAGGACTGAATAGCTACTGCAACTCAATATCTGGTTGGAGATGGATGAAGATGATATATGTGATGAATAGACATCCTCCAATAGATCCTTCAAGTGAAAGGCTGATCCTAACACTGAAGGTCTCACCCTCCAAATCAAGCACTGAAACCCCCACAACAAATTCTCACTGAAATAACACGATAAGGATAGGTATTGCATTGTAGACGATGGGAAATGTATTGGCCAAGTGATAAGATGTGAAATATGCTCCAGAATCTTCCTCACTGATCTCCCAAAGAGAAGAATGTTTCCTCCTCTAAAAAACTAGCTCCGGAAGTGGGTTTCTCAACCCTCCACTGCAACACCCTACAACACAACCCAGCTCTAAACAGACACTATGCTGTAGCTCAAGGAGGTAGCTTGGCCTTAAGCCTGAGTGTGGAGAAATGAAGTGAAAAGCTCCCCCCAAGAAGCCTCTCAAGAAAGGATATGGGATTCCCGCTCGGGAACACTCGGTGCTAAGTAACACAACAATCTCAACTAAACAGCTGAAGAATGCACAACAGTCATGCAGACCAAAAAATCAATAATCAATAACATGCCTCACTATGGCTGCCTTGACTTCCTTATAAAAAAGTGTGAGCCTTATTACCTTGGGTCCCACTCATTAGGGTTTCCACCTTCATGTAATATTCCTCTCACTATCACTGCACTGTCTCCATTGATGATCTCCACCATTCATTCCAACGTTGTTGACTTGGTCAAACTTGACCTTGTCCACATGTATTTTCCCCTATTCACACATGAGGGTGAAAGATCCAGCTATTATTATGATCCCTTTTCACATCATGAGGAATTTTATTCCCGTTTTAGATATGTATGGGCCTCCTTACCCACTTATTCCTCTAACTAGGTGTGAGAAACAAAAATTAATATTCTCATTAGCTACATGCTAATTTAGGAATATTGTAGGCCTCCCCTCCCAAATGTTGCTTGTCCTCAAGCAACTGCAAGGATAGAACTGAAGAGTCTCCTCTCCTCTTCCTGTAGCATCTTCATATGATAAAATCCTCCAAGGAACAAGATGTTGTCTCATAAATACATCTCCAAGTTACCCCTCCCAAGTATGCAAGCTAGCTTTTGGTGAGCATCCCAAATAGCTATCATCATGTAGAAGTAAAACATCCATGGAGGCAACAATGTGCTATCTAGTGGCCTTATTGAGGCATGATATTTGATATATGTTGGGATCTATCATCCGCATGTGATCCTCCCATCCCCAAGCTATCATCCATACAAAATGAGCCACCCTCCAAAATGGTAATTCATGAAAAATCTCCTCCACCTTTGGCTGCTGCAATGTAGGTGGGATGAATAGCTGAACATGGTAGAAAAAATAGCCTACCCCATGCTGTCTCACTCTCCACTCATGATAATTATAGAGCAACTGTTGATCTTGGGCTGCAATAATGTTGCCCTCAAGTGGCAAGAAGAAGACTGGATCTCCAAATATCCTCTCCATATAATCATGAATCATGTTGGCCCAAACCATCCCATACAAAGTGAATGGTACATCATCACCATATGGTATCCAAATCAGAAAAATTTTGAAATTTATGTGCAATTTTGGATGGTTCCAATGTTTTTTCCAGTGGATACAATGCAGTCTTCCCAACTGTTGTTTTAGAACATCATGTGGCAAGTTGTCCTCCAACAAGTTTCTAGATTTGCATTTTTTCTCATCTATTATGTGGTAGTAAGCAACATTATATATCAACTGAGCATAGTAAAAATAACAACACAGTTTCCCAAATTCATGGAGAGAAGGGTTATCATCATAAGTGTTAGTCCTAGAATGACCATGAACCCCAAAAATAATCTTGCCCTCTTGTGGAGCAATGCACTGTACATAGATGGTGAGATAATGAAAATACTCAATGAAATGATCAGTAAGTATAGAAATACATTTCTTACCATGCATAGTGAGTAGGCTGAAGATGAGGTCCATGGATGATTCCTCCCATGAGAATATCATCATAAAAGTCTGGAAGGTGAAGGGATGCATACTCTCCTCGGAATACTCCATCAATAGAAACATACTCCCAAGTGACATCGCTATTGGCCTTAGTGATAAGGCTCTTGTCACTCCATGACTCCTTTTTTTGACATGCCACATGCCAAAGTCATCCAACATCATGCTGCTATGTAGGGAGATCTCCTTCCTATGTGGAAGCACCTCCTTATCCTCCAATGCTAAAGGGTAGCCTCTTTTCACTTTTATTGTGACATCCCTTTCTCTTGAAATATCATGATAAGTATGGGGAAAATTCTGCCCATACTCTCCCAAGAGTAGCCATAGCAACAATAACTCTTGCTGCCCCCTCACACCTCCATCATTCAAACCATGAGGTGAAGATATGTTGATTGACATGAAGAATATCATATCAACACAATGCACCCAAAATCTTTGCTGCCATATGATGCAAGTGTCCTACCAAGTTTCCTCCACCATCATACCCTTTGAAGAAGGATATGTCACATGTTGGCCAAACTCTTTCAAGAGTAGCCAACGCAGCCATGCCTCCTGCTGCCCTGTGTCATAGATATGCAAGTGGCTCACCAACCTCTTACTCACCATCCACACCCATTCATCCACATGTGGGTGTCTTCCACCATGATCCATCTTGGTACTCCTACAATGAAGACTATCCTTCTCCCAAATCAGATTTTTACCTTTGCATTTCATGGGATGTTGAAATGCAACCTCTTGGAGATCTCCTAGAGAAGACCTCACACCAATGACGATATTGAATCCATAAAGATCCAAGTGTGCTGGAGGCAAAACCTCCTCATAGGCCTACACAATGCTCATCCCAATAGATCCATCACAATGATTCAAGACAAAGTGTCTCTCGTTGACCAACTGCTCATCCAATCTCATACAAGTGTAATGGTCATTAGAATGCTCTAATGATTACTGGGCCCCTAACTCCTCACTTCTACTTAATGAAAAGATTGTTAATCTTCTTAATGGTGTATTTGCTGTCTCATGCTCCAACTCAAGGATGAACATAGAGTTCTGCATTGGATTGTTTAGGACAAAGCTCATCCTATCCTTCAAAAATCCACACCCCAACCTCAAGTGTTGTGTGTAGCTCAACAATGGCACATTAGGATGATGGTTCATCCCTTCCTTGAACAATTCAAGGTTGCACAACACAGTGCAATTCTACTGCTCCAAATCAATAGTATGTGTTGACCCTTGGTCATGCAAAGGCAAATTTCCATAACCCTCCATAAGATTTGCTGAAATAACAGAAAGTGGAACTTTAGGCATACCTTGGTAGAACTTGGGAACATCTTGTATGACTGCAAGATTTCCTTCCTCCAATGTGTTGGCTCTCCAAATTGCTGATGATGATTGTTCCTCCTCCATAGTTGTATCAACGTTGGTACAAGTCTCCTCAAGTGGTGGTGAAGGCCTTCCCCCCTTTGATTTCTTCTTGTCAAATTTTTTGATCAACCTTTGAGTGAAATCTGCAAAAGCATTCACTCTTGCATGACTCAAATGGATGAACCACCAAATGATTGCTTCACCCTATACGTGCAACGCTACAATATCAACAACCTCTCTTTCCACTACTGGATGTAGTAGGAAGAATGCATCTAGCTTCCTTGCCCAAGCCTTTTCTGCACATGTGGATGATCCATCAAAAGTAGACAATAGAAATCTATTGCCTTTTATCCTCCTATTGCTACAATGTCTCCTTTCTTCTTCAAGCTGAATAAACTGTGTGTTGTCACTCCTAGAGACAACCTAGAGTTGTAATAGACCAGTGCCTAGGACATCTTAGCATAGCAAGGAGTGTATGATATAATGTATGAATTTGTCAACTTCAACTCACAGGCTATCTCCTGTAAATAGGGAAATAAACTAGAATGGGACCAAGACCCTCAGAAACTGACACAAGAAAAGAGATACCGCAGAGGCAAGATGTAGAACTCTAATACAAAAGCAACAGACAATTCAGAGAAAGTTTACTGCAAAGCGGGCCAGTTCAAGTAATATGTCACAGATATCGATTATCAGAAGGTGTATGTAATGAAAGAAATGTAGAGGAGATATTAGTTAACATTGAGATGATACCCAGATATACAATACCAGCATGAATGGGCTTACCAATCTAAGAATCCATACATGATAATAGCATTTTAAAAGCACCCTCCTAAAGAAACTAATATAGAAGAAATATGGTTTAGCTGAATAATGGAACAGAATATCATGCATGAGCCATATTTAAAGCGCTTGACTGATCCGAGCATGGGAATTAACTAGGATGAATCCATACCAAAAATTAGTGAGCCACTCGCATTCCAAAACATGATACAGGAAGGATGGATGAAATGAAATGATATATTAAACAACACATAAGAGAAAAGGTTACACACTGTGAAATACCAAAGACCAGAATCCTCTTTAACAGATAGAACTCCTCCTCACTAAGACCCTATGGGCTCTGAGCCTTCATACAAGAGATTTACAAAATGTATACAAAAAGCCTTTCACTGCATAATTTTCTGATAAAATCTGGAACCCTCAGTAATCTGTTCTTCGGGGGTTTTAGAGAGAAAGAGAAAACTTAATTAATGAAGTAGGTGATGAGCATTTAATTGTATCATTAAAACAAAATGGTGAAAAAGTGCCCGCCCATACTGCTTAACAGCACTGTAGTGCTGGATGTACTCTGTGGCCTGCTAACTGAAATAAATGCACTGGGTGAAAATCTCTTCAGGAACACGATATAGGGATAACCATATTAACATTCTGTCCTTTCCTAAAGGTAAATTCTGCTGAAATGAAACCTGGAGGGTGTTGTTTTTTGTGCATTGTACCCTCTGCCTTCTAAACCCTGAATTATGATTTAAAATCTTCAATGCCAAACACTGAATACCTTGATCTTTCGCTGATACTCTTTGCCGCAACATTTATGCCTCCATTTATGATATCTGCCTCTTGAATGACACTGAGAAGCTTGCCAAAGTATAACCTTGTTTCTTTAATGGATGTCATGTCGCAGCAGCTACCCAAGACTTTCTTCATAAATTTCGCCTTTGAAAAACTGGTCCTTTGACGCGTTCTCGGGTTCTATAATGAAGGTTGTGAATAATGAAAATTTTCCATCATCGTGAACCTGCAAAACCTGCAAACTCGTCAAGAAACACATTCATGGGGACGGCGATGCAATGGAGATGACTGTGTAACAGAGCGACGTGATGAAGTGGCGGAAATATGCAGGGTGGCAATGAAAACGAAGTGGAACTATGGCGGGTGGACTGGGCGGAGGTTTTCAACATAAAATGAATGAAGATTTGGTTTAAGACATGAATATATACGAGAGGAGGAAACAGGTGAAACACACGTGGAATGGGTGATGGGTGTACGCACGAAAGATTATGTGGAAAGGATGACATGGAGCGCTGACAATGAGATCGGTCAACGGTGGGAATGATGGAATCTTGACCGTCTGATCTCAGGAGGAGATCGATGGTTGAAAGAGAAACAGAGGCGATGGACAGTGGGCCAGGGGCGCATTTTCCGTGAGTTAAAACTCGTGCAGTTGCGGAGCGCGATAGCCGTTGGATGAAGAGCTTCAGATCGGACGACTGACGGTGATATCGCTGGGCGTCCTGTTCCGAACAATAACGTGCGATGAACGGTGGTTTTGGAACCGTACGCTAGGACGCGTGGCAGACAGTGTATGGAATCGCTGGCCCAACGAGAATTACCACTCTCCGCCGAAAGGCGGTGCGATGAATACCGGGCAGTTTTGGAACAGTGTTTTCGGGCGCGGGGACCACAACGGCGGGAGGAATGCGGTACGTTGATCTATGGTTTGATCGGATGGCTCAAAACGCACCCGATATAATTTGATAAGTGCCTAGTTCTTTTGCCCTTGGTTCCAGCACTGAATCATGTGGAGGGAAAGGGTGCAGGGGTGTGGCCGAAAGGTGCTAGGATTTACAGATTTTCGAATATGGGTTTTGGTGCCTTTTTAAATGTAATTTGGGGGCAGGAAAAGTAACGGTCGGCCGAAAATGGATTCCTTAGGTAACGAGAGGGGATTTGCAGGATTTAAATGGGGTTTCTTGCGAAAATTTGATAGGGAGTTGATTATGATCAACATTGGCTCCACCTGGGAATGACAAGTTCATCCCTGAACGCGTCGAGAACTTCGCAGACCTTCCTGATCATCATGTACGCAGACTCTGCTCTCTAACACCTCCATTTTTACTCTTCTATCAGAATAAAATTTTGATTTTCCATCACTGCAGCAGTTCATCTGTATCCAAGGCAATCCCAAAAGATAAATTGTCTTTTGCAATACCTGCCAACATAGCCAAATTGTCAGCTGCGAAATCATAAGACCCAATGGTCTTACTTGATGACTCAGTCACCATTTCTTTCCTGAGAAATCCTAAGTCTCTTCCAAGACCCGGAAAGTCTTCACTGTCTTCATTCCCTTGCATCTTCATATTCTGCAATCCCCAATTTTGAAATTGAGGTTCTCCCTTTAGAGGAATTGTATGCTGCACTATGCTGATGTCAGAAGTTTTCAGGTCCTGATATGACCCTACAAACACCTCTTTATAAGACTGAAATAATTTTAGGTACAGCTCCTCATATTTTTTTGGGACCTTCATGGATAATTTCACAAATTTGCAAACATGAAAAATAAACCTATTCTACTTCTACCCTTATTACTTCATGAGACCAGATTAAACTGTTGGTCTCACATTTTATCTACCTAAACTACATCTGCTCGGGTTAAACTATCTAGCAGATTTATTTTCTACATTTTAAAATAGAAATTGAAAAAAAACCAAGCCAAGATTAGACTGTCTGGCTCGCTAAACTTTGGAGAAATTAAAACAACTAACTACATGCTCACAGACTGAGCTTTATTTTAGACTTCCTACCTACTCTACTCTAACCTAGAAATATTTGATGCTCTAGGTGATACAATAATGCCAGTGCAGCCAGTCAAGCAGTAACAAAAAAGGATATGAGCACTGACTGCTTGTCAGAGATAACCATAGGGTGCTTTGAATGTGGTTCTCCAAAACTGTGGTCACCATCAGTGGTGGCCTTTCCGGATGAATCTGGCCTTGGCAAAGGATCAATGCTAGAGAATTTGAGAAAATTAGGGCCTCCATACATTCTGCCATAGGATCAATGAACACATGATGTACCAGCTCTTCTTTTAGACCTTCCGTGATTGGTAGGCTGTCTTCATCCTGGGCAGCTTTGATAAATTTTCTTTCTGATGGAAACATGCTGCTCAAAAAGACCCTTGATCCTTCTTCAAATTTTTGCAGGAAGTGTGCATAAGGACCATGATATGATACCTGGTTATGAATATGTAGTAGGCAGGCTTCAACCAAGATTTCTTCTTCTTCCACTGGATCAAGAACAAGACTCTCTTAAGAAAGAGAATCTCCCTCCTCTTCTTTTTCTGAACTGGAGGACTCATCATGTATGGCAGTTGAGTCCTCTTGGAGCTCTGATATATTCTGCTCTGATGAGCTGGGCTCTGTGAACAGATCTATGTATTCTTGAGCAGTGGTTTGTTCCATTACTTCCTCTTTTGTAAGAGAAGGCTCATTGCTTTCAAACTACTCAAGGAATTCTTCTTTACTTTCCTCCTCATCCTCTAAAAAGGAAGGCTGCTAGTTTCCAGTCTCACTGATGATCTGTGGTAAAGCAGAGTGAAGATTAAAAGAATCTTCATCTGCTATTATAATGTCGTAACTCTCGCCATCAGTGTCATAGATTGGTTGGCTTGACCAAGTCAACCATACTGGACTCTCAGCAGGTCTTTCTTCGTCCTGATCCACAGAGGAGTCTTCCGGATCAGTATCATCAACATCATAAGATGAGTGAGCAAGGGAATCGGTTATATAAAAGATTTCTGAGGTGGACTGCTGATTTAATATCTGATCAACCTCTTCTTCTGTCAAAGGAGATGGTTGTTTTGTGTTCCTTTGTGCAGAAGAGCAGCAGCTCTCTTTTTCTTGTACTAGCTGATTTGGAGGCAGGATACCTTCTTGAAACTCTTCCAGAATATCCTCAATTGTGCTTGCAGGGGAATCTTGGGGATCTTCTGATGTTTCTTGATATCTCTCTGATTCAGGCTAGTCCTCATGAACCTGATGATACTCTATTAGACTGCAAGGCCCATGAGTGGTTTTTCCTTCACATCAGATTTTACATCTTCTATGAGGTCTCTTGTTTCCTCCAAGAAACATTCCCTATTTAACTTTGCTATTAGGTCGTGATATTCTCTTACCAGCATAATACAAGACATAGGTACGAACTCAGGAAATTCCTGATCGGTTTTCTCTTCATCCTCCATAGGTTTCAAAACATCATACGTGTCTTGCTCATTATCTAGGTCTTGAGTTTGTCCTTGTTCTGGAAGAGACATGGGTTGTTCTAAATAATCATCATTTGTATTCATATTAGCCATATGCCTCTTCAGAACTCTATTAAACATTCTCTTTAATTCATATATCTGATCATTCAAAGCATCTAGCTTTGTATCCCTATCCATGTTTGGATCCATGTTTCTGCAAAGATGATCACTGCATCTTCTCAACCAGTTCAGAGTCTTCTACTAGTGGAGTCATTTGGTCTCCAGCACGGCTGATGCTGTACTGTGACATGGTTTCCCAGTGGAGTCTTTTTAATCATTTAGGAACTGTGGAGTCGCCAAGGTGAGGGATCTACAACTCTCAACTCTCCATACTCACCTACTTGAAGAGTGAATTAGATTTTGTCGAGGCCTAGGGATTTAAATTTTCTCAACTTCGTTCCCCGGCAACGGTGCCAGAAAGATGTTGTCACTCCTAGAGACAGCCTAGAGTTGTAAAAGACCAGTGCCTAGGACATCTTAGCATATCAAGGAGCGTATGATATAATGTATGAAGTTGTCAACTTCAGCTCACAGATTATCTCTTGTAAACATGGAAATAAAATAGAATGGTACCAAGACCCTCAGAAACTGACACAGGAGAAGAGATACTGCAGAGGCAAGATGTAGAACTCTAATACAAAAGCAACAGACAATTCAGAGATAGTTTACTGCAAAGTGGGCCAGTTCAAGTAATATGTCACATATATCGATTATCAGAAGGTGTATGTAATGAAAGAAATGTAGAGGAGGTATTAGTTAACATTGAGCTGATACCCAGATATACAATACCAGCATGAATGGGCTTACCAATCTAAGAATCCATACATGATAATACCATTTTAAAAGCACCCTCCCAAAGAAACTAATATAACAAAAATACGGTTTAGCTGAATAATGGAACAGAATATCATGCATGAGCCATATTTAAAGCTCTTGACTGATCTGAGCATGGGCATCAACTAGGATGAATCCATACCAAAAATCAGTGAGCCACTCGCATTCCAAAACATGATACAGGAAGGATGGATGAAATGAAATGATATATTAAACAACACCTAAGAGAAAAGGTTACACACTATGAAATACCAAAGACCAGAATCTTCTTTAACAGATAGAACTCCTCCTCACTGAGACCCTATGGGCTCTAAGCCTTCATACAAGAGCTTTACAAAATGTATACAAAAAGCCTTTCACTGCATAATTTTCTGATAAAATCTGGAACCCTCAGTAATCTGTTCTTCAGGGGTTTTATAGAGAAATAGAAAACTTAATTAATGAAGTAGGTGATGAACATTTAATTGTATCATTAAAACAAAATGGTGAAAAAGTGCCCGCCCATACTGCTTGACGGCGCTGTAGTGCTGGATGTACTCTGTGGCTTGCTAACTGAAATAAATGCACTGGGTGAAAATCTCTTCAGGAACACGATATAGGGATAACCATATTAACATTCTGTCCTTTCCTGAAGGTAAATTCTGCTGAAATGAAACCTGGAGGGTGTTGTTTTTTGTTCATTGTACCCTCTTCCTTATAAACCCTGAATTATGATTTAAAATCTTTAATGCCGAACACCGAATACCTTGATCTTCCGCTGATACTCTTTGTCGCAACATTTATGCTTCCATATCTGATATCTGCCTCTTGAATGACACTGAGAAGCTTGCCAAAGTATAACCCTATTTCTTTAATGGATGTCATGTCGCAGCAGCTACCCAGGACTTTCTTCATAAATTTCGCCTCTGAAAAACTGGTCCTTTGACGCATTCTCGGCTTCTATAATGGAGGTTGTGAATAATGAAAATTTTTCGTCATCGTGAACCTGCAAAACCCGCAAAATCATCAAGAAACAAATGCATGCGGACGACGATCCAATGGAGATGACTGTGTAACAGAGCGACGTGATGAAGTGGCAGAAATATGCAGGGTGGCAATGAAAACTAAGTGGAACTATGGCGGGTGGACTGGGCGGAGGTTTTCAACATAAAACAAATGAAGATTTGGTTCAAGACAGGAATATATACGAGAGGAGGAAATAGGTGACACACATGTGGAACGGGTGACACGTGTATGCACGAAATATTATGTGGAAAGGATGACGTGGAGCGCTGACAATGAGAGCGATCAACGACGAGAATGATGGAATCTTGACCGTCCGATCTCGGGAGGAGATCGACGGTTGAAAGAGCGACGGAGGCGATGGAAAGTGGGCCAGGGGCACATTTTCCATGAGTTAAAAATCGTGCAGCTTCGGAGCGCGATAGCCGTTGGATGAGGAGCTTCAGATCGGATCACTGACGACGATATCACTGGGCGTCCTGTTCCGAACAATAACGTGCGATGAACGAAGGTTTTGGAACTGTACGCTGGGATGCATGGCAGACAGTGTATGGAATTGATGGCCCAACGAGAATCACCGCTCTCTGCCGAAAGGCGGTGCGATGAATACCGGGCAGTTTTGGAACAGTGTTTTCGGGCGCAGGGACCACAATGGCAGGAGGAATGCGGTACGTTGATCTATGGTTTGATCGGACGGCTCAGAACGCGCCCGATATACTTTGATAAGCACCTAGTGATTTTTCCCTCGGTTCCAACACTGAATCACGTGGAGGGAAAGGGTGCAAGGGTGTGGCCGAAAGGTGCTAGGCTTTACAGATTTTCGAATATGGGTTTTGGTGCCTTTTTAAATGTAATTTGGGGGCAGGAAAAGTAATGGTAGGACGAAAACAGATTCCTTAGGCCACGAGAGGGGATTTACAAGATTTAAACGAGGTTTCTTGCGAAAATTTGATAGGGAGCTGATTGTGATCAACATTGGCTCCACCTGGGGATGGCACGTTCATCCCTGAACATGTTAAGAACTTCGCAGACCTTCCTGATCATCATGTACGCAGACTCTGCTCTCCAGCACCTCCATTTTTTCTCTTCTATCAGAATAACATTCTGATTTTCCATCACTGCAGCAGTTCATCTCTATCCAAGGCAACCCCAAAAGATAAATTGTCTTTTGCAATACCTGCCAACACAGCCAAATTGTCAGCTACGAAATCATAAGACCCAATGGTCTTACTTGATGATTCAATCACCATTTATTTCCTGAGAAATCCTAAGTCTCTTCCAAGACCCAGAAAGTCTTCACTATCTTCATTCCCTTGCATCTTCATATTCTACAATCCCCAATTTTGAAATTGAGGTTCTCCCTTTAGAGGAATTGTATGCTGCACTATGTTGATATCAGAAGTTTTCAGGTCCTGATATGACCATGCAAACACCTCTTTATAAGACTAAAATAATTTCAGGTACAGCTCCTCATATTCTTCTGGGACCTTCATGGATAATTTCACAAATTTTCAAACATGAAAAATAAACCTATTCTACTTCTACCCTTATTACTTCATGAGACCAGATTAAACTATTGGTCTCATATTTTATCTACCTAAACTACATCTGCTCAGGTTAAACTGTCTAGTGGATTTCTTTTCTACATTTTAAAACAGAAATTGAAAAACAACCAAGCCAAGATTAGACTGTCTGGCTCGCTAAACTTTGGAGAAATTAAAACAACTAACTACATGCTCACAGACTGAGCTTTATTTTAGACTTCCTACCTACTCTACTCTAACCTAGAAATTTGTGATGCTCTAGGTGATACAATAATGCCAGCGCAGCGAGTCAAGCAGTAACAAAAAAGGATATGAGCACTGATTGCTTGTCAGAGATAACCACAGGGTGCTCTGCATGTGGTTCTCCAAAATTGTGGTCACCATCAGTGGTGGCCTCTCCGGATGAATCTGGCCTTGGAAAAGGATCAATGCTAGAGAATTTGAGCAAATCAGGGCCTCCATACATTCTGCCACAGGATCAATGAACACATGATGTACCAGCTCTTCTTTTAGGCCTTCTGTGATTGGTAGGTTGTCTTCATGTTGGGCATCTTTGATAAATTTTCTTTCTGCTGGAAACACGCTGCTCAAAAAGACCCTTGATCCTTTTTCAAATGTTTGTAGGAAGTGTGCATTAGGATCATGATATGATACCTGGTGATGAATATGTAGCAGGCAGGCTTCAACCAGGATTTCTTCTCCTTCCACTGGATCAAGAACAAGACTCTCTTGAGAAAGAGAATCTCCCTGCTCTTCTTTTTCTGAACTGGAGGAATCATCATGTATGGTAGTTGAGTCCTCTTGGAGCTCTGATATATTCTACTCTGATGAGCTGGGCTCTGTGAACAGATCTATGTATTCTTGAGCAGTGGTTTGTTCCATTACTTCCTCTTTTGTAAGAGAAGGCTCATTGCTTTCAAATTGCTCAAGGATTTCTTCTTTTCTTTCCTCCTCATCCTCTAAAAAGGAAGGCTGCTGGTTTCCAGTCTCACTGATGATCTGTGGTAAAGCAGAGTGAAGATTCAAAGAATCTTCATCTACTATTATAATGTCGTAACTCTCGCTATCAGTGTCATAGATTGGTTGGCTTGACCAAGTCAACCATACTGGACTCTCAACAGGTCTTTCTTCATCCTAATCCACAGAGGAGTCTTCTGGATCAATATCATCAAACTCATAAGATGAGTGAGCAAGGGAATCTGTTTTATAAAATATTTCTGAGGTGGACTGCTGATTTAATATCTGATCAACCTCTTCTTCTGTCAAAGGAGATGATTTTTTTGTGTTCCTTTGTGCAGAAGAGCAGCAGCTCTCTTTTTCTTGTACTAGCTGATTTGGAGGCAGGATGCCTTCTTGAACCTCTTCCAGAATATCCTCAATTGTGCTTGCAGGGGAATCTTGGGGATCTTCTGATGTTTCTTGATCTCTCTCTTATTCAGGCTAGTCCTCATGAACCTGATGCTACTTGGTTAGACTGCAAGGCCCATGAGTGGTTTCTTCCTTCACATCACATTTTACATCTTCTATGAGGTCTCTTGTTTCCTCCAAGCAACATTCCCTATTTACCTTCGCTATTAGGTCATGATATTCTCTGACCAGCATAATACAAGACATAGGTACGAACTCAGGCAATTCCTAATCGGTTTTCTCTTCATCCTCCATAGGTTTCAAAACATCATACGTGTCTTGCTCATTATCTAGGTCTTGAGTTTGTCCTTGTTCTGGAAGAGACATGGGCTGTTCTAAATAATCATCATTTGTATTCATATTAGCCATATACCTCTTCAACACTTTATTAAACATTCTCTTTAATTCATATATCTGATCATTCAAAGCATCTAGCTTTGTATCCCTATCCATGTTTGGATCCATGTTTCTGCAAAGATGATCATTGCATCTTCTCAACCAGTTCAGAGTCTTCTGCTAGTGGAGTCATTTGGTCTCCAGCACGGCTGATGCTGTACTGTGACATGGTTTCCCAGTGGAGTCTTTTTAATCATTTAGGAACTGTGGAGTTGCTAAGGTGAGGGATCTACAACTATCAACTCTCCATACTCACCTACTTGAAGAGAGAATTAGATTTTTTCGAGGCCCAGGGATTTAAATTTTCTCAACTTCGTTCCCCGGAAACGGTGCTAAAAAGATGTTGTCACTCCTAGAGACAGCCTAGAGTTGTAAAAGACCAGTGCCTAGGACATCTTAGCATATCAAGGAGCGTATGATATAATGTATGAAGTTGTCAACTTCAGCTCACAGGCTATCTCCTGTAAACATAGAAATAAAATAGAATGGGACCAAGACCCTCAGAAACTGACACAGGAAACTGGCAAGATGTAGAACTCTAATACAAAAGAAACAGACAATTCAAAGATATTTTACTGCAAAGCGGGCCAGTTCAAGTAATATGTCACAGATATCGATTATCAGAAGGTGTATGTAATGAAAGAAATGTAGAGGAGGTATTAGTTAAAATTGAGCTGATACCCAGATATACAATACCAGCATGAATGGGCTTACCAATCTAAGAATCCATACATGATAATAGAATTTTAAAAGCACCCTCCCAAAGAAACTAATATAGCAGAAATACGGTTTAGCTGAATAATGGAACAGAATATCATGCATGAGCCATATTTAAAGCTCTTGACTTATCCAAGCATGGGTATCAACTAGGATAAATCCACACCAAAAATTAGTGAGCCACTCGCATTCCAAAACATGATATAGGAAAGACGGATGAAATGAAATGATATATTAATATAACACATAAGGGAAATGGTTACACACTGTGAAATACCAAAGACCAAAATCCTCCTTAACAGATAGAACTCCTCCTCACTGAGACCCTATGGGCTCTGAGCCTTCATACAAGAGCTTTACAAAATGTATACTGTAGACAAAAATCCTTTCATCGCATAATTTTTTGATAACCCAGAACCCTCAACATATTCTTCGGGTTTTTTTTTTAAAAAAATTAATTAAAAACAGAAAGTGCTCACTAATACCGCTTTATCATACAACAGAGGCTGGATGTACTCTGTGGCCTGCTAACTGAAATAAATGCACTGGGTGAAAATCTCTTCAAGAACATGATATAGGGATAACCATATTAACATTCTGTCCTTTCCTGAAGGTAAATTCTGCTGAAATGAAACCTGGAGGGTGTTGTTTTTTGTTCATTGTACCCTCTGCCTTATAAACCCTGAATTATGATTTAAAATCTTTAATGCCGAACACCGAATACCTTGATCTTCCGCTGATACTCTTTGTCGCAACATTTATGCTTCCATATCTGATATCTGCCTCTTGAATGACACTGAGAAGCTTGCCAAAGTATAACCCTATTTCTTTAATGGATGTCATGTCACAACAGCTACCCAGAACTTTCTTCAAAAATTTCACCTCTGAAAAACTGGTCCTTTGACGCGTTCTTGGCTTCTATAATGGAGGCTGTGAATAATGACAATTTTCCGTCATCGTGGACCTGCAAAAACTGCAAACTCATCAAGAAAAAAATGCATGGGCACGGCGATGCAATGGAGATGACTATGTAACAGAGCGACGTGATGAAGTGGTTGAAATATGCAGGGTGGCAATGAAAACGAAGTGGAACTATGGCGAGTGGACTGGGCGGAGGTTTTCAACGTAAAACGAATGAAGATTTGGAAGACAGGAATATATACGAGAGGAGGAAACAAGTGACACACACGTGGAACGGGTGACGGGTGTACGCACGAAAGATTATGTGGAAAGGATGATGTGGAGCGCTGACAATGAGATCGGTCAACGACGGGAATGATGGAATCTTGACCGTCCGATCTCAGGAGGAGATCAACGGTTGAAAGAGCGATAGAGGCAATGGACAGTGGGCCAGGGGCGCATTTTTCGTGAGTTAAAACTCGTGCAGCTTCGGAGCGCGATAGCCGTTGGATGAAGAGCTTCAGATCAGATGGCTGATGGCGATATTGCTGGGCGTCTTGTTCCGAACAATAACGTGCGATGAATGGTGGTTTTGGAACCGTACACTGGGACACATGGCAGACAGTGTATGGAATTGCTGGCCCAACAAGACTTACCGCTCTCCGCCAAAAGGTGGTGCGATGAATACCGGGCAGTTTTGGAACAGTGTTTTCGGGTGCGGGGACCACAACGGCGGGAGGAATGTGGTACGTTGATCTATGGTTTGATCGAACAGCTCATAACATGCCCGATATACTTTGATAAGTGCCTAGTGCTTTTTCCCTCGGTTCCAACACTGAATCACGTGGAGGGAAAGGGTGCAGGGGTGTGGCCGAAAGGTGCTAGGCTTTACAGATTTTCGAATATGGGTTTTGCGGCCTTTTTAAATGTAATTTGGGGGCAGTAAAAGTATCGGTAGGCCGAAAATGGATTCCTTAGGCCACGAGAGGAGATTTGCAGGATTTAAACAGGGTTGCTTGCGAAAATTTGATAGGGAGCTGATTATGATCAACATTGTGGAAGAGTTGGAGTTTCCTTGAAAGCTCTAGGTTGAGACTTATATTCTGCCAGGTATCCACTTAGGATCTCATGTTCCAAGTTCCCTCCATCTCCTTGCTTCTTTTCTTCTTTCTCAAAAGGAAATGGCATAGTGGAATGTTTTGGAGCTCTCTACAACACTGGTTCTTTTTTCTGTTCATAGGAAGTACATGGGCCTTCCTCCTCTTCAAACCCACTAGAGGTCTCACTGCAACTTTCCTTTTTCATTTTCTTAACCTCCTTGGAGAGGTTATTCATAGATCTAAAAAATGATGAGACAAAGCTCATTATTTCCATCATTTTGATCTTTTCCTTCTTTTTCTTATTCTCCTGATAGCATAATGGCTGAGATCCACAGGTTGAGCCAATATTATGCTCTGATACCACTGTAATATCCAAAAAATAGGGAAGCAGCAATATATGAACACAATAATGGAAATAGAAGTAAAAAACCAACACATAAAATGTAAGAAGATAATATAGCGATCAAATCGATATCAGAGCAGCAAATGTATACAAGATCTTGAGGAAATAATCACTCAAGTTAGGCAACACAAGCATCAAGAGAACATGTACATGAAATATGAAGAACACTGCTACACAAATGATGCCCAAGGCTATGAAAACACATTTTAATTAAGTATAACTGCTACTAGAAAGTGTCAATACACAAATATGAAATTATATGGCTCATACAATGCCGGGAGTAAAGATATAAGCCCCCAAAAACATTTTCAAGACAATCCAGAAAGGATTTCCTGAAATATGCAAAAGTACAAAAATGTCGGAATGCAGCCCTAGGACTGAATAACAACTGCAACTCAATATCTAGGTGGAGATGGCTGAAGCTGATATATGTGATGAATATACCTCCTCCAATATATCCTTCAAGTGAAAGGTTGATCCTAACATTGAAGGTCTCACCCTCCAAATCAAGCACTGAAACCCCCACTACAAATGCTCACTGAAATAACGTAGTCAAGGAGAGGTATTGTGTTGTAGATGATAGGAAATTTAATGGCTAAGCGCAAAGATGTGAAATATGCTCCAGAATCTTCCTCACTATTCTCCCAAAGAGAAGAATGCTTCCTCCTCTGAAAAACTGGCTTTGGAAGTGGGTTTCTCAACCCTCCACTGCAACACCCTACAACACAACCCAGCTCTAAACAGACACTGCGCTGTAGCTTGGCCTTAAGCCTGAGTGTGGAAAAATGAAGTGCAAAGCTCCCCCAAGAGGCCTCTCAAGAAATGATATGGGATTCCCACCCAGGAACAACTGGTGCTAAGCAGCACAACAATCTCAACTAAATAGCTAAAGAATGCACAATAGTCATGTAGACCACAAAATCAATAATCAATAACATCCCTCACTATGGCTGCCTTCCCTTCCTTATAAACAAGTGTGAGCCTTCTTACCTTGGGTCCCACTCATTAGGGTTTCCACCTTCATGGAATCTTCCTCCCACTATCACTGTGCTATCTCCATTGATGATCTCCACCATTCATTCCAGCGTTGTTGACTTGGTCAAACTTGACCTTGTCCACATGTATTTGCCCCTATTCACACATGAGGGTGCAAGATCCAACTACCATTATGATCCCTTTTCACATCATGAGGGATTTTATTCCTATTTTAGATATTTATGGGCCTCCTTACCCACTTATTCCTCTAACTAGGTGTGAGAAACAAAAATTAATATTCCCATTAGCTGCATGCTAATTTAGGAATATTACAGATTCTCCCTTTTCACTGACCTTCTTTTCATATTTACTCTTTGAGACAGTGAGGCATTTCACCTTGGAAAACTTTGGGCTTGTCACACACAGCAATCTCTTCAAATATTCTTTCTGCTGTCATCATGGAGGCCTAACATCTTCATTTTACCTACTTTGATTATCTTCCCAAAACCCTAGGTTTCTGGGATGATTGAGAACAATTATTAGCATTTCCTTCTAAGTTCTCTATAGACCTTTTAAGTTCATTCATTTATGTCTATTTCACCTCACCTTTTTCCCTATTTCATTTATAATTTCTAAAAAACTTCTCTTCATATTTGGTTTTCTTGGTGTGCCTCCTTCATGTGATTTGTTGCATTGGATCTTTGCTTGGCACACTGCTGGCCCAAGCAGGCTTAGAAACCCCAGATTCTTCTTGAACACAAAATGCTTCCTCTTTATTTTCTTTGAATATCTTTATTGAGGAGCAGGCCTTTTACCTTACCCATTTTCTGCTGATAGTCATTTTAACACTCCTGCAGAAGTGTCAAACTTCACATTTACCCTTTGCAAAACTTGAACTTGATAAAGTAGACCTCCTTGGAGATTTTCTGATCTTTCTTGGACATGCATGTGTTGATATTATTTCACATTTGAGCCAACTTATAGCATAGGAAAGGCAGTTCTTAAAACAAAAAGGATGACCCTACAACCTATGAAACCCTAATGACCTAGTGGGAGGGTTCTTTGACTTGGCCTTTGACTGAAATCTGGTTTAGGATCTTCAAGTGTAAAATCAAATTTTTTGACAAATTGATTTATTGAAGATCCAAAATCCAATGTACTTGATTTATCGAAAGATCCTACAAAGATAGTTTTGAGACCATCAACCCTTGAAAAACCTGGTGAACATGGAAAGGAAAGGTTGTTTGGTAACCCTAGATGGAAAGTGGAGGGATGAGGCAAAGACAAAATAGAGTGTTGAGGTTATAGGTGGGAAAATAGGATATAGATGAGTGGCACAAGCCTATAAGGAGTCCTTTTTAGGAGTGGCAGGGTGACCATGGAATGAAAAAATGGTAGAATAGTGAAAAAATTTCTATAAGGGTAATGAAGGCAGTGAGATTTCTAAAACTCACAATGTTAAGGAAATTTTGTTTTTATAAATCTAGAACCAATATTTAGTCATCCACAAATAGTTAAAATTATTGATGAATAACATTACATAAACACCAATGCGACAAATGCATGGTCATACTCACTGGCCAATAATGCCAGTGCCTTGGTGGAAATACTGTCACGATACTTTGGCAGGCCCCTCTTGGGCATCATATTCCCCCACATGGACATTTCTACCTCAGTGATCGGCCTAGGTGGGTGATGGTCAAATGTAATCCTATTCTATGCAAAGCTCTTAAAAAATAAAAATAAAATATCTGAAGCTAAAGGGAAGGTCTCCCTCCCATGTCTTAACACATGATATCTATCTAAAGCCATACAAAATTGCGTCAAAAAAATGGCAGACCATCTAATACAACATGACACATGAATAAAAGAATCTACATAATACAAAAGAGGGAAACTAATGCACTGACCATCATTACTAAAGTGTGAAATGGTGGTGAATAATAACGAGAGCCACCTAAGCTCTTGTGCAGGAAAATATGAAATTAGCAGTTGTCCACCATGAAACTGGAAATCTGTTGGACGAACCGCATGAGGCCTGACATATCTTTGAGTGTAGGAAATATGACTCTTAGCTACAACCCCATGGGGGACATCAGGGAACAAGGGAAAATCCTCCCCTCTCCTGGATAGGTCAGTGATAAAGTATATTCCCTCCTCAAAGGGCCTATACCATTTCCTAGGAACAACACAGAAACCATGCTCCTTGGCTCTCCATCAATGGATTAGATGAGACAGTAAAACAAAGAGCATCTTCAGGGATGCATTCTTGTCATAGTACTTGAGGATGCCTACATTCGTTAAGAGCACTTGGATCATTGTAGTAATAGGGAAAGGGTATAAATCCCTCTCCCTCTCTTTGGCCTCCCATGGCCGGACCATATTGTATGGGTCCTCCATTTTCTCCTCCTCCTATTGTTTCTCCCTCTAGCACTGTCTTTTCTACATGATTGGCATATAAAATACATCAGCATCATACATAAAATACATTTTTTTTATTAAATGAGTAATGTATTTATAAATATGGAAACATAAACTTTCGATTAAAAAAAAAATCACTGGTGCACCCAAAACATAGTCATGCACCAACTTTAGAGTGTTTTCAAACACAACCGCACCGACATCGATGCACACATATGTATGACGCACCGTTTTTTGTTCACAAATTTAAATTTTCATTGCGGTGTGTCACACTTATGCACTAGTGTGCACTTATAACCTTTTGCACCAGTACGGGATGTTCCGGTTATCGAACACACCGAGTTATAGCTATATTTTTAAACATTATTTTTGTGGTGCGTTTGGTAAATATAAATGCACAAAGTGTAATGAATTGACGTACAATTTATAGCTTTTCTGGCGATTTTTCATTTTCAAAACGAACTGCAACAATAGTGGTGTGTTATTTTCATGCACTGAACTACCATGCACATTATAAATTTACAGGGTGCACCACTATTGGTGTGAGCTAAACATGTCAAGCACACCCCACAGGGATTTTTTTTTTTCAATAACAATGGAATCTTTAAGCTAATTTGCGATTCTAATCCGCTAAAAAATTAAATTAGAGAGAAACATGGACAAAACCTAGACATTTTATCGTCGGGGAGGTATTTTGACACGTAATGGAGAAAAATAAAATTTGCCATGGTTTGAAAAACTTGGAAAGTTAGGTAGTGAACACGGTACTTAAGGATGGTAAGCAAGAGAAGTACCAATTTTAGGGTGCTTGCATGAGGAAAGAGTGGCACAGGTGCTTCATAGCTCTCTTGTACTATAGATGATAAAAATGAAATTTACGGCCAGGAGGTTTTTTTAATTAACACTCATCTGGTGCATTACTCTAACCGCATCGGTGCAAAATATATCCAAGAGCGCCGTGTTTTTTTAAATTAAAAAATATACAGTGGTGTTTTTGTTAAGACACCTAAGGGCATTCAAATACAGGTATCACACCAATGCTTTGTTGGACTATAGCACCACTCTTTTTAAAAAAATTAAAATTTTTCTAGCAATGCTCTTTAGAAGATTCCCCTAGGCATTTTAGTACATTTACCGCATTGGTGCATCATTGGAAATAACACCACATTTTTTTAAAATTTAAAAACTATAGTGGTGCTCCTTCTTGGTATGCACCGAGGTGTTTTACTACATGAAGGGCACCGATGTCGCGAGTGTATATAGCACTGACAATTTTTAAAAGCTAACCTTTTTCTATTGCTGTTGATTATTCAAGCACTCGACCTACGTTGCGTTATTGAGCACACCATGCATTTTTATTTTATAAAAATAAATTTTCCACGATGCACCATGTTCTATGTAGCATCGATGCTTGTATGGATAGTAAAGCACCAATTCCTTTGTAGATTGTAGACGCACCATCCAAAAAACATCCGCTAAAACATCTTCCTCCCCACCTTCGCTAGTGACCTCTGCTACAAATAGATTTTTGGGCTATTTTTATAGGTTCTTCCACAAAAACCTCCACTAGAAGGCCTTTTCCTTTCAATGTTAATTCCCTATGAATACATCAATCAAATACTCCTCTAGAATATCAGTTACCTTGATATTCAATCTTTGGAATTCCTAAATGAGCTCCGTAATTGAACCCTTTTGTTTGAGATTTATCAATTGGTTAGATAAAATATTTTTCTTTGTATCTTCATAATGTGATATCAATTCCCCCATAAAAAATGTTCAAGTGACAAGTGATTTATGAGAAAAAATCCATCGATACCACATAAATTGATTGTGTTCTAAATATAAAGTTGCAATGTGCCACCTCGTGTGTGTGTGTTGCACATCATGTAGATCAAACAACGACTCCATCTATAGTATTCATGTTATGAGATCCTTGCCATCAAACTTCCTTATATCAATATTTGGAATATGGTTGGTTTTCAAACCAAAATTAGAGTCTCTAAAACCATGATTGACATTCCTTTTTTCTCATCATGAGTTTGATGGAATCCCTTGGAAATTGAAATGAACCATTGTGATGCTTGACCTTCCAAGGATGTGCATTAAAAATTAAGGCCACGATGAATAAGAAAATTGAATTAAATGGAGTGTAGAATATGAATAAGGGTTATAATTGTAGCATACACACATTTTTTTTAAACCAAGAGTACTAAAATAGCTCAGAAAATAATAGTATTTAGGAAAACCCACAAACTGATATAACTCAGATTTATTTTTAGATTTGGGATTGAAATATTTGATCAAAATGAATAATACTCAGATAACCATTTTTTATTTAGCCAAAAACAATGAAATAACTCATAAAATAATAGTATTTAAGAAAACCCATAAACTGATATAACTCATAGTTATTTTTAGAATTGGGATTACAATATATGATCAAAATGAACAAGACCCAAATTGCACCAACCCTTTTTATTGAAAATTGGTAGATTCAGTCCATATTTTCATACATAAAATCCAAATATAAAAAATGAATTTCTATTTACCCCACAAGTGCTCAAATCGGCCCCTCCAAGATCAAGTCATCCTACCTAAGACAAACAACCCTTCACATGGATGAATCACTATATATTGAGCCTATTCTCTCTCCTCCAAGGCATATTTCAAATCATCTTATGTATATTTATTTTTGTGTGCAATTCTTAGGTACTATATCTCTATGCAATCATATGGACCTGAGGCACTTTATCTTTGTGGAACCATGTAGACTTGAGGCACTATATCTTTGTGGAACCATGCAAACCTGAGGTACTATATCTCTATGGAACCATGCATACCTAAGGCAATATATCTTTGTGGAACCATGTAGACCTGAGGCAATATATCTCTGTAGAACCATGCATACTTGAGGCACTTTATCCCTAAAACATTTTAAGTCCTAATGTTTTAATTCTATGGTGATTCGAAATTCTGAGGTTGAGGAAGAGAGTCTATTTGAGACTTGAAGGTGGCTCTTGGAAACCAAATTTGAGGAAGCTTGTCTTGACATATTAAAGGATCGACTTGGAACTTGTGGGAGGTTATATTTATGGTCAATTTATGTCTATATATCTTTTTTATGAATCATATTTTGACTAGATGAATCATATGTACAAATTGATCAATTGAACATTCTCTCATAAGGTAAGCTTATCAAGCTTTCCCCATTATGGGGTTTTGTCTCAATAAAATTTTGGTGTTTCTTGATTCATTGTCTCATTATGATCTCTTATTATCTATTGTGATTACTGGTTAATTTTTTTTTTTGTGTAACAAATTGATGATTTTAATTCTCTAAGAAGTCAAAAAAGTATCATTGGAAGTAGTTATATGGAAGAAAATTGTTCCAGTCTATGTTTCTACTAGAATTTCAATATGGGATCAGACTTATGATGGAGGTAAGAGAATTGAGATCACATATCTAACTTATCAACTTCAAAAGAGCAACCTTAATATCTAAAATCCGTAAGTAGGCCTAAGTCTGAATAAGTCATAGTTCAAAGACTTGTTTTTGGTTGTACTACAAAATATTTACGGTTGAATGTCTCTATATCACAATTTGTGAGGAGATTAGGGGTTACTATCATTGATTTTTATTGACCATGTTAAGATCAAGGTTGAAATTTTATTATGGAAAGGAGTCATTACCTACATGAAGAAGTTGGAATCTTGATGAAACATAGGTTGTAGATTTGGAGAAGGACTGAGGAACATTTCATAGATCAAAAGACTGAGATACCTCAATCCTTATAAAGATCTAAAAGGAGGTCAGGAAATCTCAGAAGTTGCAGGAGGGGACTAAAAATATCAGAGACCTGATTGGGGGACGAGAATTAATAGGAGATTTGTGAAAGGTCTAAAGGATTCTAATGGAAGACCAAATTCTAAAGAAAATATGAATTATGTCAAATTTGTTGAAAGGTATATTTCCTTTTCCTAAATATTGTTTCCATACAATCATATTACAATGATGAGATAGAAAGTGAAAATATACATAAAGATACCAACGAAGTCATTTATTTCTTGGAATATGAGGTATGTGCCATCACCTACAGTGAATTAATTGAAAAGATTATTTTCAAATCTCAGGAGAGGAGATGTTTGCCAAATATTCTTGTCAATATAATTGGTTGAAAAATGTGTTTATCAAGTTTGTTCTTAAAACCAAGATGAATTTTAAAGTTGAATTCACTGATAAATTCTGATCATGATAACAAGAAGTATCATGTAGTATGAAAAATAAATCTTATTCAGAAGTAGAAAATTGTTGATGGATCTTGCCTATCTATTATGTATTTTGACATAAGAAATAAGCATATATCTCTCATAGTTGATAAGGTATTATGTTGGATGTATCCTTGAAATGTAAGCATGTGAGTAACTCTTGTAAAATATGAGTAATATTGAACCAGAGTGAAGTTATAACATCATCACAGAAAATTAAAAGTATAGAGGTTGTTTAATTTCAATAGAGCTAAAATTTACATAGTCTCCATGAACCTTAAAGTTGTATTCTCATATTTTTCTCTATATCTATGTAGAAGTCGATTTATAAAATTCATTCATATGTGAATCTGATGTTAACTTAAAATAAATTTGTTCTATAAATAATGAAATGTTATGAGACCTAGACAAAGATCCAACCTGAGATCCCTTTGAAGAAGTCAACTCAAAGAAATTTAAAGAGACCTTTGTACTGAAGTGATCCAAGTTGCAATAAGATATGAAGTTTGACATGTGAGTTATGTATTATATGTTAAAGTCTCAATGGTTTTTTTAGAAGCTCTGTCTTACCATGATTTTTACAAGATTACTATCTCTTGAATATTGAAGGAATTCACTAAAAAACCCTTGAGGACATACATCCATACTTTAATGATTTGATATGGAAATAGAATTAAAATATAATGATGTTGTGTTATGACATGTTGAGGAAAAGACATTCTATTTTTGAAAGGAAAGTAAAAGAGATCGTGGTCCTAGAAGTATGCTTCAGTGAAGAGAGGCTGAGTCCCTCTTCAAGGTTAAAAGTAAAGGTCATAAAGGAGGAGTGTGAAATGTATTAAAGTTGTCTGGAATTTGTTTTCACATTAGAAAAGGCACTAAATATTTTAATCTCATAAAATATTTTTCTAGTTCGAGAGCTTAAGTATGAAGGTTAATGTTTCCTAAAACCTCTAGAATGTGAGATGCATTATATATAATAGCCATGTATACATGTATTAATGACTGATATGAGATAAAATTATGAAAAATGCAAAGTCTGGATGTTGAGGCTAAAAAAATTAAGTGGCATCAACATTTGTTATTTTTGTAAACTATGTTACACATCAAATGAAAAAGGATGCATTCCTATAAAGTGTGTTTAAAATAAGTTGAGCTCCCCTTTGGAATTAAATTATGAAGTCATTTCAAGGGAGATGTATCTGCTTAGGCCTCCTAGGTCAAAAGGCTCAAAATTAATACTTGAAATAGGAATGTTGAACAACTAATCAAGTATGATGAGAAAATGTGCATTATAATATTGAATGATGTAGGAGCATGCTGCTTGATTTTTATTTAAATATGTGTAATTGGGGGGGTGATGTATTTTTTATTATTTTCTAAATTATTATGCTCAATTTTAATAAATTAAGAGAGAAATATCTAAGTGTGAGGATTATTGTAAATATTCTGTTAATAATTGAGAATATGAGGGAGTTGAGTTAGGTAGATAATTTAGGGATCAGGAATTCCTTCAATGGAACTCAGTTGAGTCAAATAAGGGATAAATCTATTTTAGACTTTGGTTGAGATTTGTGTGGAGCAAATCATGGATTGGAGTTAATTCATAATTGTGTATAAATATGAAGCTTATGAGAGTGAGGAATATAGTGAGAGATAGAGAGAAATGGTGTGAGAGTTGTGAAAAGGCCGAGAGAGCCGAGAGGCCAATCATTGTAATATTCGACCAAGAAATAATTTGCATTTATAAATTTCTGGTTGTATTTTATGCAATTATTTTATTTGTGTTGGCTCTCTCTTCTTTGTGTATGTTTTGAGTTGAATAAAATGTGGTTTTTAATGAGGAATTTGATGACGTTTCCATGTTAAGGAAACCAATACTTGTATTGTGTACAAGGATTTGTTTTATAACAGAAACCTGGCATTATTTGGTATCAGAGCATAAGGTTGGAGAAGACTGTGTGGGATTTGATTAGTTGCCAAATGTATATTCTCTTTAAGATTCGACCTTGTGAAGATCTTTTGTGAGTGTGAATTAGATTTCATACTGCGTTAGCACTTGAAATGGATGGTTCGATTATGTTTTAAAACATATGCACGATGTGCAGACTTAACATATTGTGTGAGTGCAACATTAACAACGGCCATGAGATTGCAGTATTAACTTACTGTAGCACAGTGCAACAAGGAGTAAAAGCACGATTGAATATTGAAGACCACAGACTTGTATTGATACAACCATGGCATAATGGTGAAGTGTAGCTAGCATAGTCTCCACACTGCGGTTGGGTGTGCGGATCAAGCTTCTTGGAGACTGCGTGAAACATTAAACATAGTCCCTGTGGATCACGGTGTGCGGCCAGGCATTAGAAAAAGTGTATACATATCGTGCATTCTGATATTATATACACAGTCACCGTGAAGCAGCGTGCATTCTAGTATGCGTGGTTCAATTTCCCACGAGACTACAGGAAATGTTAAACGCAATTTTCGTGGATTTATGGTGTAAGGAATTCAGTTTTATGTTAATAGGAATATATATGCAGTGCTATTCCAAAATGAATACATGCAATGTTACAGTCGTGTAATCTGGTTATGTTTGCTTTGATTTATGTGTGATGGTTTGTGTGGACGCAAGCAATGGAGGAGTTGCAGACTATGGAGATGGGTTATGCAGCCAACATATACTAAGTTCGAGACAACATAGTCGCAGCGGAATCGTGGAATCAGTGGCATAGTCTATTCTGCGTTTCGGTGTGTATGGTTGCAAATTCCCTGCAATCATTATAACTGTGTTTATAATTGAACACAATCCCCATTGGTCATCGTAATAAGCCAGTGTTCGGTATTGTGTTACTGCAATAATGCAGCATTTTCTTCCAGATCAGCGACTTGTATGAAGGTGGAGTTGGGATTGAATTTAAGCCTATCAGTGATTTTTTTTTTTGAGTTGTCGAGCCATTTGAAGTTCAATTTTTGTGTGAAGATGAACCTCGCTATGATTTCGGAGCCGAAGTATTGCTTCATATAAGTGGTCTCACAATTTGTTTTCTTCTTTGATCCACTTGTTAGAGGGGTTAAAAGCACTTTAGAGTCTTGATCTGTCGAGACAGAAGGACACGACAGAATCAAGGTCCTGAATTATGTGCCAAGAATGTATTTGTAGCCGAAGAAGCAAAAAAAGTTGCTTTTGCTTCTCTAGAAACACATTTTGAAGTTGACATTTCATGTGTGTTCAACTGGATCTGAGGAGATATAGAGCCTAAGTTCGTCTTGGGTGTTGAGAAGCATAGAGGATAAGAAATTGAAGATAAAAATGAGAGAGCTTGGTGTAGCTGTCGGGGCTGCAACTATGTCCAAATTATCACTTGGATCATTGATCTATGCATTTCTCCGCTACTCAAATATTGGAATCCACAATTGAGTCTCCTCGCCCTGCCTGTGCTGAAGCTACAGATGTGGCTAATGCTGTTCTGGATGGGACTGATTGTGTTATGCTTAGTGGTGAGAGTGCAGTAGGGGCATATCCTAAGGGAGCAGTGAAGAGCCTGTGACCAAAGTTAAAAAAAAATGTTCGATAAAACGAAGTTCAAAGTGTAAAGGAATCGTGGTAAATGTTGGGCAAAGGTATGTTAAGTAAAATTGTGGGCGAGCATATTATATGTTGACATTTTTTGTTTTCTTAACCAAAATCAAATTTATAAATAAGTATTTTTTTGGGAATGATTTATAGATATGTCAACATGCGGTTCAAAATTAAAGTGAAAATGTTGTAAATGCGGAGGTATAAGCGTAATGTTCCAAATTTTGCAATAAAGTATTTGGAACATCAATTTTACTTTTATGTTAATAAAAGTGAATAAGTGGGTGAGGGAACTCATTGTAGAAAATTAATAAACACTCCTAAGGTGCAAAAGTCACTTAAGTGGCTTAAGATAGCAGCCCCAAGTGTGAAAAGGGCCAAAAGCAAGTGAGCTAGACCATGGTTGACCAAAGTCAACAACGTACCCTAAGAGGGGAAGCTTGCTCAAGAAGATTGCGTAGTTGGAGTGGAGGAAAAATTTCAAATGAGAGAAACCCTAATGTGAGTGGGGTCCATGAACACAATGCATAAAAGATGAAGGAGAGCTATTGTGGAGATTATGCTTGAAGATAGAATTCGAAGTTGAAGCTCTCTTCAACTTGTTGCTACTTAGCACAAGAGGGATTCCCTTTTAGGAATGCCCTTCTCTTCCATGGGAGGCCATGGAGAGATTTTACTTCATCTTCCTCACATCATGGCTTGAGGCCAAAACAGTCATTTGCAGCTACTACATTATTCTTGCAGCAAGAGAACGCTGGAGTTGCTGGTGTTGCAGTGAGGGACCATCACCATGTCACTTCCGAAGTTGTTCTGTAGAGGAGAAGCCATCTCTTCCTCTAGGAGATCAGAAAAGGAGATCCTGGAGCCTTTTATTGCAGATCTTGGCATTGGGCCATTGTTTCTTCTCATGTCCGGCGCAGTCCCTTTCTCCTGCAACGTTATTTTATGAGAGGGTTTGCCAGTGGAGTTCATTTTGTGCACTATGGAGTGCAATCTTCAGGAAGGAGATCAGATCCTTCAATTTTGAGATCATTGGAGGAGGTTTTCATTGTTATTGCAGCATCTATTTCCTTCTCCTATGTTGTATCATATTTGAGTTGCAGCAGCTACACTGCAACTCCGGCATTTTCATCTTTTATGTATTTTGGCCAATCCCTTGGAGGATTGAGGTAATAATGTTTTCTAGGGTTGAGATCTTCTCCCCTATATTTATTTGAGCATATAATGTCATATCATTCCATATGTATCGGCTTGTAGTCATTTTCCCTTATAGACTGCTCAGTTATAGAGTAGCTAGGTTTCATGCAACAATGTATTCTCTTGTTTATGTACATATTCCTTAGAGGCCAGTTTGCACTCACCTTGAGAGGTATTTTCCTCAAGGATCTTGTATAATATTTGCTGCTATACATTTTGTATCAGATATTTACTCTTATGTCATTATATGATGCATTCTTCATTGTTGTTCCTATTGGAGTTTTAATGCTGCTGAAGATTCCCTTATTGAGCATTGTTTCAATATACATGTTGGTGGGAGATCTGAATAACCCCCTTAGGGTTATTTCTTTGGGCTTATATTCTGCAGGGAGTTTGTATCAGATGTATTCCAAGGCATCCCAGCATTGGTTTGCCTTATTTTCACATGGGCTTCCTTATACAGCATCCTCATGGGTAGCTGGTGCAGAAATTCCTGGAATGGAATTATTAGCCTTTGACAAGTTCTATTGACAGAGTCTACTAGTGGGCCAGGTAGCCTCTGGATCTCATCCTTCCTTGTGAAGGTGAAATATCCAGTAAATTCACCTACAGTCAATCTCTGAAATAGTTCAGTGTTGATTATTAATACTCCCGGAGATGGAAAATAGGAATATCTCAAGATATTCCCGGCAAAGAAAAAATTTCCCCATTTGGGATATTACAATAAGATTTTATCACCATAGTAGCTTTAAAGAAAATTAAGTTCCGCTTAAATGAATGGAAAAGGAGAATGCGCTATCCTGGGTAATATAAATAGAAGCATGCATTTTTATAATATATGAGAGGGTTTATTATGCATAGTGTGGGTTCTTCGCAGTTTTGGCTGTGTCATTTTGGACCAAAGCTTGTAGTTGGAAATGGGAGAATTATTTTGATTTGTGTTTAATCTTGAAAACACAAAAAAAACAAAATTGCTTGATGTTGTAGAATCCTTGTTTTTACCATCATATGGTGGCGCCTAAGGAGATGTTGTTTAGGATGGACACAATGTACATTATTCATCAAAGAGGTAGAAAACATGAATAGCTTGTGCTCTGTACACATGTGAAGAGATGTGGATTGATGTACAATTTATAATTTGCAGCTGTATGGTGCATGGAACTGCAGGAAAACTATTTGCGCTAAGGTGATGAGTGGCATGTGAATATTCACAGTGATAAAGACGACACAGAAGAGTGAAATCCAGAGAATTGAAATTGCAAAGAGAAGGTTTATTAATAGCCTTGAAGGTATGATCATTCATTTCAAAGAGGTATTTTTGAATGTTGAAAATTTAATGGTTTATTTATTTTCACCATAAAATAAATCTTGGGAAAATGGATTGCATTTTGATTTAAAGGCTTCAATATCATGTGAAGTGATAAAGGGAGACGATGAAATTGGTGAATTGTGATATTTTCTTAAAAATGGAGTATGAGAGAGAGTGAATATTTTACATCATGCAAGTGTATTAAGGGTGGATTTTCATTGGTATGTTGTATAACTTGAATTAGAGTCAAAATATCCACTATTGTAATTATTGGGTCAAGCCTTGAAGTTAAATAAAATGTTAAGGTCAAATGAAAATTTGGATAGCTTGAGTCAAGATTGAGTTATTGTAAAAGAGGGTGCATTTTTTGAAAATTGATGTAAATTCTAGAGTCAAAGAGTCGTAAGCCAAGTCAAATGTTTAAATGTAATTGGGTGCATGATCAGCAGAGCCCGACACCCAAATAATTTGGTCATTATAACGCAAGATTACTGTAGTTGTTGTTTTGCAGCAAAGAGGAGCAAGAGAGTTGTTAGAGATGATTCCAAGACAGAGAACTGAAAGAGGTCAAGTGCAGGAAGAGAGCTTGTATTACTGAATAGCAAGTATGAAGGCTTTCTAAAAAGGGGGTTCGAATGAAATAGACACGTGAACAGATGAAATTCACAAAGGAGGAGAAGATGACTGGTGTCAGTCATTTTAGAGGTTCAGAGAAAGACCGCAACAAAATAAGGAAGATGCCAAGGGAAAATGGCATATGTAAGCAGTTGACTGATGAAGAGTATGAGTGGGAGAAAGATGAGATAAAAATTCACCTTGAGTTATTGATGGAATTGTTGCAGAGAAATAAAGACCATAGACATGGTTGTATTATGAGTAAGAAAGTGAAGTGGTAGAGGCTACACGCAAAGAGGGAAAAATAGGTAAACATACAGTTGAAAGAAGAGCTGAGGAAGCTTGAGAAAATGATGAGTGTGCAAATGATATGTGAAGAACTCAGAGAGGCTGAGTTAAAAATGGAAGTTTCCATTTGTGGCCCAGAACAGGGTGAAATTCTGGGTGAAGAGATCAATGAGAAATATCTCATGGAATATTGGAATAGTTCAGAAGAATTGTTGACAAGAGAAACAGATGAGGCTATGAAGCCTTGCATTTTTAAATCTCATCATTTTTGTATGTTTGTAGGATGTGCAGAAGATGGTGTACAGTCTGGTGAAACTATCACAGAGATGAATGAAACTCTTAAGGTGAAGTATTATGGAGAATGCCTTTCAGAGGAGGAAGGTACTAATTTTTTGCAGTAGGAAGAAATCATAAATGAATTCTTGTTTGGTGTAAGACAACAGTTGAAGTTGTTATGGAGCATAAGCATAATGAAAATGCTGAAGTGATATTCCAAGGAGGTAAATGATTGAATTTGTTTAATGAAATTGCTGGCGAGATTTTGCAATGTGATGATACAGAAACCATGATAACTCAAGAGGATTGCCAGAAGAAGAATGAAACTAGGAATGAAGGTTGTGATGAAATGCTGGAAAGATTTCACATGGAAATAGAGTTCTTGGAACGATGGCTTAAGTAACCTGAAGGGGAGAGGAAAATTGCAAAACCTGATACAAAAGAGATTGCAGTTACTATGCATGATAAGGATGAAATGTTTTTAACATTTATAGAGTTGAGTGAATGTTATAAATTTTCAAATAATAATGTGGCTGTAGGTACAGAAGGAAACATAAATAAATATGATGTTGAAATCAGAGAAATTGAGCAGAAAGTATTTGGAGATGAGATGAAAGATTGGGAGCAACAAGAAATTTATGTCTTTAGAGACATAAAGGAAACATAAGTATTGAACCAGCAGGATAAAGATGAAAGCAGCCAGGAATTCAAAATAGTATCTATTGAAATCCAGGAAGTCTATGATGGGATATTGGTGCTTGAAGCATCAAAAGAGGTCGAAAGGTATTATCTTTTTAAAACTAATAGTTTGTTGATGAATGTAGGTACAATACTAGATGAGAAATTTGTTTCTATAGGGGAAATCAATGACTATAGTTGTGGTCAAGGAGAAGTCCTTGATTATTATTCATTTCAGGGAATTGAGTGTTCATCGCAGTTGGAGACGAAAGCATTACTTCGAGGAATTGGCAGAAGAGATTGTTATAAAGACCGATGGAATACAATTGACAGAGTAAGTGATGAATTACAAAATGGAGTTGATACGTTAAAGGACCAACGACAGAACAGAGTTTGGAATCCTGGAGGGAGAAAGTTATCAAGACTTGTGGCTGTCGCATTATTACAGAAAAGCGACAGACCTCATAGATAGGAGTCTATGGAAACTTCTCTATATGGGGAGTCTGATGAGGAGCATCCAGCTTGATTTTTATTTAAATATGTGTAATTGGGGGGTGATGTATTTTTTATTATTTTCTAAATTATTATGCACAATTTTAATAAATTAAGAGAGAAATATCTAAGTGTGAGGATTATTGTAAATATTCTTTTAATAATTGAGAATATGAGGGAGTTGAGTTAGGTAGATAATTTAGGGATCAAGAATTCCTTCAATGGAACTCAGTTGAGTCAAATAAGGGATAAATCTATTTTAGATTTTGGTTGAGATTTGTGTGGAGAAAATCATGGATTGGAGTTAATTCATAATTATGTATAAATATGAAGCTTGTGAGAGTGAGGAATACAGTGAGAGATAGAGAGAAATGGTGTGAGAGTTGTGAAAAGGCCGAGAGAGCCGAAAGGCCAATCATTGTAATATTCGGCCAAGAAAGGATTTGCATTTATAAATTTCTCATTGTATTTTATGCAATTATTTTATTTGTGTTGGATCTCTCTTCTTTGTGTATGTTTTGAGCTGAATAAAATGTGGTTTTTAATGACGAATTTGATGAAGTTTCCATGTTAAGGAAACCAATACTTGTATTGTGCACAAGGATATGTTTTATAACAGAAACCTGGCATTAATAATGTTCCAATTTTAATAATAAATCTTACTCCTTTCACATTAATGTTTTGAAGAAATCAAAATACTTGGCTTAGAATGATCATGGCTTGATCATGAGAAGAATGACATATTGAATCTAGGGTCTTTGAATAATTAAATATATATGGTTTGTAAATCCTATTATCCTAAGGGTTTTGAACGATAAAATCCATAGGGTTTATGGACAAAACCATAGGAATAGACGTTTCCACTGAAATAAGAAACCCTACCTCCTACAAGTAAGGAATGACATCATAATGATGACGTGGACAAGGTTGATTTACAAGTTGGATACAAGAAGGCTGAGATTAAGAGGGCGCTGACATATTCAATAAATATAAATATTTTATATCTCTCTTTCTTGACTATTACTATTATTGTTATTATGTTATTATCATTCTCTTGTCTTCGCATATCTTTCTTAGTTGTATTTTTTCTTCCTTGGCCTCCTAGTGAGGATTGTAGGTATATAATGAAGGTTTCCAAGGTTGTGGCATAGATGAAGAGAATGGAAAACAAAGTAAACTTTGTGACAAGAAGACTCGTGTTGAGAGATATTGTATTGGATGAGATTTAGAATCAGAGGGAGAAAACAAATCAACCAAATTAAATTTTGTTGTGATCTATGCTGAAAATAAGGCAATTGTGACTTCCAAGGTAAATATGGATAGAAGTACCAAGAGAAGGATTACCTCAATAAGAGGGAGAAGAATATGAATCCATGCACCTCGTGTGTGGTACTCTCGAATTAATGGCTATTTAGAATTATTTTGATCCATTTTTGAAGATGAGCTCGTGCTTTTTATGATCTATTTCTGACTGGGGCTAAGGACCTCTTTATCTAGTGTAAGAGGGAGTTGATTGAAGGATATTAGTATAATGCATTACTACATGGGATTAAATGTGTGCCATAAGATTGTTGAAATATTTGTTGAGATCCTTTAGAAATTTTGCATGGTGGACATCGATTCCATCGACACCTTCATGATAACAAATTCAAAGAAGTTGTGAGGCTTTGTTGTTGACTTGTTTGATCTTACTGATTGGCTCATTGAACTATCTATTGCATGGATTTGTAGATTGTGATTGGGATATACGTTTTGAATATAGGAAGAGCACTTCTAGATGTTGTCCTAGCCTATATATAATGGATGTGTATTGTAGCACGACTCAAGTTAAGTATATAGTTGATTTTTTATCCTTTTGTGAAGAAATTTTCCTTCGAAATTTGTTTGTTTGTTTGTTGGTTTGCTAGATAAGAGGGAGTGTTGAAAATTGGTAGCTTCAGTTGGTATTTTTATCGATAAAATAAAAAGAAAAAAAATGAATTGATATTTATGACACAAGTGTTCAAGTAAGCCCCTTTAAGATCAAGTCGGCATGCCCAAGAGACAACCCCCTTCGCATGGAAAAATCACTATATATTAAGCCTATTCACTATCCTCGAAGGAATATTTCATACCATCTTATGTATATTTGTGTTAGTGTGCAAGTATGAGCAGTATATATTAGTGGAACCATGTTAAAATGAGGCAATATATCTTTGTGGAACTATGCAGGCCTAAGGAACTATATCTCCATGGAACGATGCAGACCTAAGGAACTATGTCTTTGTGGAACCATGCGAACCTGAGGCACTATATACCTATGGAACCATGTAGACTTGAGGCACTATATCTCTGTGAAAACATGAAAAACTGAGGCAATATATATTTGTGGAACCATGCGGACCCGAGGCATATTACCCCTGAAAATTTTGTGAAGTTTTGATGTTTTAATTTTGTGGTGATTCGAAATTCCAAGGCTAAGGAAGAGACCCTCTTGGAGACCTAAAGGTGACTCTTTGAAACCAGTTTTGAGGAATTTTTTCTTGACATATTAAATGATTGGCTTGGCACTTGGGCGAGTTTATCTTTCTAGTCAATTATGTCTATATATCTTGTTGAATAATATTATTTTTACTGGATGAATCAGATGTACAAATTGATTAATTGTTCATTCTCTCATAAGAAAGCTTACTGTTTTTTCCCCCTTGTGGGGTTTTGTCCCAATAAAATTTGGGTGTCTCTTGTTTCATTGCCTCATTGTGACCTCTATTACTCTATTGTGATTAATGGTTCAAATTTGTTTATGCGGAATTTATTAATGATTTGAATGTTCTAAGAATTCAACATGTATCATTGGAATTAGTTATCTGGAAGAAAATTGTTCTAGTCTATGTTGCCACCAGAATTTAAACACTTCTCATTTCACCCCATATATGTAAATATGACTAGGTAAGTGTGAGTGTGGGATCCATGGCTAGTCAAAAAAAATTATTTTGAACACATAAATAATTAATGTGAAGTTAATTGGTGGTTAACTGAAGGAATGTGAAATAATGATCCAAATCCCAAGGGAGATAGCTTGTTTTGTGTTATGAGTAGGGCATATCCGACCACATCCTTAACACAGTGTCAACCAACTTGACTACAAATGTGCTAACAAAATTGAATATATGAGATTGGGTGGTATGGGTAGAGGGTTGCACCCATCCCCATCCCCCTTGTAGATTGAGGTGAATATAGCCACTACTTTCGGAAGAAAAGAGAGGATTCAAAAGGGAAGGTGACAAAAAAAAGGAGATTGGGAAAAAGGAATATGAATGAGTGAAGAAGTATCTAGTTGAGTGTAGGAATGAATGGGACAAAATCAATAGGGATAATTGTTGGAGTTGTGACTGAGCCTACTGATCTATGATTTGGAGTGATATTCCCGACATTGATGTGCTTTTTAGGCAACTAGATTGTTTGTCTAAGCCTGTGTGGTTAGTGGGAAGTTTAGTGGATGACTAAACCACTTGGTGCTTTCTAAAAGGCTAATGAACCACTTGGATAGGGAAATTGAACCACTATGGTGCTTGTTGATAGTGTTGTTAAACCATCTATACACTAGACTACAAACCTCTATAGTGCTTGCTATAAAAATGAAGTTGTGAAACTACATACGTAATGGATTCAATCTATTGGAACTAAGAAATACCCATTTTAAATTTTGGTGAAGCCCTCTCATTAAACTTAGAGGAGTAAGTGATTCAATTTGTTTCTTACTTCTAGAGAGTAATTGTTAAACCACCATGATAGTGAACTCCATCTCGTGTGTGTCTACCAAGATTTGGTGTGAATTTTCCCTGAGTAGGCATCTCCTCAGACTTTGGATCCATCTTAGGGGTGGTCATTTATAAGAAATTTTTGGTCTACATGGCCTATGGTTGGTGGAGAGTTGAAGTCCATCCTTCAGTTTCCAACCATATTTAAACACATATAAAATTGTAATTACTTATGCATATTTGAATTATGGATTGTGATTTTCATTGTTATTTTAATGACCCGTGCAACATCTTATGTGTTTATGATTGTAAATGAATGTGTGAAACATGAAGTGCACTTTTATGCTCATGGTTGGAATGATATCTCATATGTCTATGCATTTATTGAATGTCTATACTTTGTTCAATGTTTGGTTCATGACTAAAATATGAACCTACTTGATTATTCTTAGTTAGATGTGGCTGAGATATTCAACATTATGTTTTTGAAGGCTATATGAACCTCTATAATTGGTGATATGGCCATTGGTTCCCTATTACTGCTTGTATCTAGAAATTTTGGGTTTGGGACCTTGGTCCCATGGGTCATAAAACTTACGGATATGTGCACGAGGTAGTCACCCATTTTTTTTCTTATAAAATATCCAAAATTGGAATTTTGGTGGTCATCTAGAATAGTAGAGCATAATGGTTTAGAACACATTCAAGCTTAGGAAAATTCCAATATAGTGGGACCGAGGTTGAACTCTGGTTAATTGGGACTATTCCATCAAACCATCGAACCTTTGCATTTGTTAGCTATGATAATGTGTAGAGCCAATGATGAATCAATTGATCTAGCCATGGTTCCGACCATGTGACCTTGTGGTCCGAAAAATACCCACTACCAACACCTTTGTGCCTTAACTCCTCAAAAAAAGGCATGTTGATGGAAGGTTGGCCAGTCTGTTCATGGTTCCATTCTTGGAACCATGTCACCAACCATCGCTCATCACTAGCGTTTGAAATCATTTGTATTAGGTGAATTGATAGACATAGGATGACCTGGCTAAGGTTCTAACCCATGGAAACAGATGGTTGGGTCATTTCCCACCACCATAGATTTACACATTTTTAATTTTTTCAACGAGGGATGCTGGTAGGAAGGAGTTGATATGATGAAGTTTTTGGCCAATAGAACTATGCGATCAAGCCATTTCCACCACCAAGTTGTTGTAACTTGTTAACATGAAACATACATCATGACAAGGAGAAACAATATTAGCATGGAACCTTAGTAACATGGTTGTGGCACCAAGGCCAAGTGGAGTCCGCATGGGTTCTTGAGGTAAATTTTATATCATCATAAAGCCCTTGACGAGTTGATCACAAAATTAATGTTAGAAATAAATTCTGGAAACCTTGAGAAAATGAGATTGTGTGGCCCCACCTTTATAACATACCTTATAGGTTGAGTAAAAAAAACAGGTAACACCTCCCATAGCCCAAGAAAATTCAAAGGGGTGGGAGGGAGGGTGGTTATAGAGTGGCATCAAAGAAAAGGTTCAACACTAGACCTGAAAAGCATCATGCATAAATGATAACGATTAATAAGCTAATTTAATTATTTTTAAATATGTTGACGTTTGGTTTGTCTTCGATGTGCTTGATAACCTTGATATAATATTGATGTGTTTTTTACTTTAGCGTGTATAACTAACACGAGTTTTGATTTTGTGAACAAATTATATCAACATGCTTAAGTGCTAACAAACCAAGTTAATAAATTACTATATTCGTGCCATACTTAGGTAACAATTATTTGTGGATAACAACACATAAGAAGATACAAATTATAGCAATATATAAGGGAATGAGCAACAAAATTATAGAGTAAAACATGTATAGATCCTATCATCATCAGGAAGAATACTTAGTGGGGAAAAGGCCAGAGAAAAATCCCCCTGATTGGATGGAGACCCTTACAAGTTTGAGAGTTGAATTGAGAAGTTGAAAAGCAGATAATGGAAGGATTGTTAGAGAATAAGAAATACAAGAAGAGGTGAATGAGTTGATTTTGTAGAGCTTATTAGATCTGCAAAGGAAAAAGCAATATGAGCTTGGTTCTAACTATCTAGGTAAGCACAAATCAATAGTATTAGAGAAAAGGAACTATGGAGGAAATTTAAGAAATATTTTAGTTTAAAGTACCTGCCTGAGAGGTACTATGACAACAAAATTAAACAAATCCATGAATATAAGCAAGGGAATCTTACCCCGAATGCTTATACTAATGTATTTTTGGAACTGTTAAGGTATGTTCCAAATATCAAGGACGAAAAGATGAATATATAGAGATACCTTAGTGGGTTACCACTATCCTATAAAGATATGATTGATTTTTATGAGAAAAGGATGTTGAAGGAAACCATTTAAAAGGTTGAGGATTTTTATGATTATTCCAAGCATAGGGATGAATTCTAATCAGACTGGATGAAGAAGGACAACAACAATTTTAAAGGAGGAGGACCAAAATCCTTAGGATACAAGCAACATGGGGAAAATGTTAAGTTCACCACTTCTTACAAGGGTGAATTCTAACAGAATTTTATTATTGCCAATAGAGTTTGTCTTGTTATATCAACAAGAGAAGAGTCTATCAAAACCAAGAGAAAATAATTCCATTATTGGAGATGTGGAGAGAACCACCCATGGAAGGACTATCCTCACTAATAGAAACACACACAAGGTTGTATATTGTCCAAGAAGAAGCAATGGTAAATGATGTAGGTCAAATTTTACCCTATATTTTTGCAGTGCTAGATAATAGGAAAGAAAATCGTCAAGCCTCAGTGATCAAAATGGAAGGTATGTTCTCTAACCAACCTATTTCAATTTTAATCAATCCAGGTTCAAAGTTTAGTTGTATCAATCCAAATGTGCAGATATGTGCAAATTGCAAAGAAAACGCCATGAAAAGTTGTGGTTGGTCCATGGAGACGAAGAAGAAAGTAGCAAATTTTGTGTAATAATGCTACCTAGAGATAGGTAGCATGTCCACAACAATGGCCATTTATTTGTTGCTACTATGGTGCTCTACCAATTTTTGTTTAATATATAAATGAATGTAAGATCTATACATATATAGTTGAGTATTTATTTTTGTTTTATGTTTATAAAACATTGTGGAAAGTGTTCCCTTAAGGAGGATGGGTTTGTTCCATCCAATTTCCATTTCACCCCATATATGTAAATATGGTTGGGTATACACCAATGTGGGATCCATAGTACGCCAACAAATTATTTTGAACACATGAAGAATTAATGTGAAATTAATTGGTGGTTGACTAAAGGAGGTGGAAACATAGATCCAAAGCTTGAGGGGGAGGGAATGTTGTGTGCCATGACTAGGCAATAGTCGACCGAATTAAAATTCCTTAGCATCCTACCAACAAACCCGACCATGACTGTGTTAAAATAATTGAAGAGATGAGATTGGGCGGTATGGGTAGAGGACTGCATCTATCCCCACCCCCCTCGTGGATTGAGGCAAATAGAACCACTATCTTGGGAAGAAAAGAGAGGATTCAATGGGGAATGTGACAAAATATAAAGGATAGTGGGAAAGAATAAGAGGAGAACATGAGCAAAGTAGTGAGGGAGGAAGAGTCAAGTTGAATGTAGGCACAACTAGGATGAACGTAAGAGCGAGTAGTGATGGATTTGTGACTGAGACCAGTGCTCTATTATTTGGACTGATATTTGGATTGTTTGTATAATCTTGTGTTGTGAGTGGGAAGTTAAGTAGATGACTAAAGAACTGTAGGTTTTAACCATGTACAGAAATTACCTGGAAATGAATTCTTAAAACAGAAAATAAAAAATGGCGAGAACATAAAACATATAAAAAATATACACAAATATTTTCCCCTGGATCTTAAAACCAGGACTACGAGATTGACTTTTCATTATATTCCTTTCATTGCTAAATACATGTCGAAGCATTCATAAACCTCAATACATTAACCCCGAATTAGAATATAATTGTAGTTCCCTTGAACTGATCTGCAAAATACCATGGAAAAAAACAAGCATGCCCAAAACCATGTGCAAAACCCATGCAAAAAACCATAGGTAGGTCCTCCCACCTAATATAACACACACCCAATGACCATTTGATGTTCGTCGTATGGATATTAAACCACTTTGTTATTTTTGGATGGTTTTTAAATGGCTTGGTGATTACTGTATGGTTTTTAAACCACTTGGTGCTTACTGCATGGTAGATGAACAACTTGGACATGGAAATTTGAACCATTGTGGTGCTTACTGAAATAGTTTTTAAGCCACCTATACAACGGACTACAAACCCATGTGATGCTTGCTATGAAAGGACATATGAAAAACCACCTACATAGTGTATTCAATCTCCCATAACTAAGAAATAACCCATTTGGAATTTGGGTGAAGCCCTATGATTGAACTTACATGAGTAAATGAGTTAGCATGGTGTTTACTGCCAGAGTAGTTGCTAAACCACCAAGATAGTGAACTCCATATTGTTTTTTTATACCAAGATTTGGTATGAATTTTTTCTGAGCAAGCATCCCCTCAGACTTTTGATCCAGGTCAAGAGTGATCAACTATAATAAATTTGTGGCGCAATTAGCCTGTGGTTGGGTGGAGAGTTGAAGTCCCTCATTCAATTCCCAACCATCTTTAAACACATATATATGTGTAATTAATTATGCATTATTTGAGTTATGGAATGTGATGTTCCTTGTTATGTTTATTAATTGTGCAAGATAATCTGATTTTATGTTTATAAATGAATGTCTGAACTATGAAGTTCAGTTTTATGCTCATGGTTGGCATGATATCTCGAATGTCTATGAATTTATTGAATGTATTGATTTCATTTTTCAATGTTGGGTTCATGATTGAATTATGAACCTACTTGGTTATGCTCAGTTAGTTAGGACTAAGCTATTTAAAATTACGTTAATGAAGTATATATGCACCTATAAAATTGGGGTTAAGGTCATTGGTTCCCTATTACTGGTTGCAACCAAAACCTTGGGGTTCAAGACCTTAGGCCATAAATATTAGGGAGTTGGTCATGGGGAAGCCAACCCTTTTTGTGTTATAAAATCTCCAAAATTGGTGTTCTGGTGTATTTCAAGACTGATAGAGTATAATGTCTCAGCACACATACAAGCGCATGAAAAGCTCAATATAATGGGAATGGGGTGGAATTTTGTTTAATTATAACTATTCCATTAGGGTGTGAAACCTTTACACTTGCTAGCTATGGTAATGGATAGAGTCGATGATGAGATGACCAATCTAGCCATGGTTCCAACAGTGGAAACTTGTGTTTAGGCCACTTCTCAACACCAACACCTTTGTGCCTTAACTCCCAAAAAAATGGCATACTATTGAAAGGTTAACCGATTCAGCTGTGGTTCTAGCCTTGGAACTTTGTCGATGCCCACCGCTCACTTTCAATGTTGAGAATCCATTGTATTGGGCGAACTAAAAAAGATAGGTCGATCTAGCAAAGGTTCCATCCCATGGAACCAGGTGTTTGGGACACCACCATATATTTGAGTGTTGTTAAAATTTTCAACAGGCGATGTTAGTGGGAAGGAGTCTATTTGATAGAAGTTTCAGCCCATGCAACTATGTGGTCGATCCGACACCACTTTGTGGTTGTTATAGCTTAATAACCTACAACATGAAACATGAAAATGGGCAGTTTTCCTAGGTTGGACCCACAGTAATGTTGTGGTCGTGCCACTGAGGCTAGGTGGAGGCCACCTGAGTTCCACATGGGTAACTTGTGTTGACTTGGCCTCTTTATATTAGTTAAAAATTTGAACGTTCATAAATTTTGATCCAAAACTTTGATTGAGGTAAATTTTATATCATTGGAAATCCCTTAATGAGCTTATCACAATGGTAATTCCACATACAATGCGAAAATGTGGTCATGTGACCGCACCTTCACAAAAAACCTTGGAGGTTGGGTAAAAAAAAACAGATAGCACCTTCCACGGCTAGATAAAAGTCAATGGGGTGGGAGGGAGGGTTACCAAATGCTTAAAAATATATATATTCTAGCATACCCATTATATTTGGAAATTTATGTCTGATTCTGAATTGAAATATGCAAAATCATTGTGGAAACATTTTGATAGAAACAATAATATAGAGAGCTCCAAATTTTTTTCCTACCACAAATATCCTTAAATATACTCTAGATTATAGATATCAAACTAAAAATGAAGCCCATTTGTGATCTACGTGTGAAATCACCAAGAACGTTGAGAATGTTTCTTGTAAGTGGCTTTGTCCTCACAAACCAAGAAGAAGTAATCTCCTCTAGAAAATGAAAATATAAAATATGAAAACCCACATAAATGAACACAAAAAATTTACTTTTATAAGTCTCCAAGGAATTTTAACCCTCTTCATCAAGCCATGTGCGACTAAATAAAATCACTTTTAGTCTCCCAATTAAATGCATCATTCTTTTCTACTTCTTCATTTTTTTTAAGATAAAACATCTTTCACTTTATAACTGACCCATGTAGTCCCTTCATTAAAAAATTGAAATGATGATAAAGTGAAATATTTGTTTGAACTTTGTTAATTAATATTTTAATTAATATTTTATTTAAAACCACTGAACTATATAAAATGTTGAGATGGTCATCAAAACTGAATTCACCAACAATACTGAAAATAGTAGGCCTTCCAGTTGACTCAATAAGTGCTCAAAATTTTCGTAGTATTGAAAAAATATCTCGAAATCATGCTAGAAAAAAACATCCTACTCATAATGTTGATGATATTTTAGCCAACCATTAAGTGTTTCCAAATTGTTGGATTAATTTCCTCCAAGAATCCCTAACCCTAAACCCAAATCCTATTAGAACTAACTGATAGTTCAATGGTCCACTAAATCCACTTGTCAGGAAGGGAACATTACAGTACGCCCTTCCCAAAATTGTTTGTACTAAATAAATTTCAGCTCTATATGCCACACATCTATTTTTTCGCATGCCATATCCTCTACTGGAAAGTTCTTCCATTCGAACATAAACTCTTTGATGACCATACTATAAAGAGTACTCTCTCTAGTATTAATGACAAACTCTAGAATAAATATCATTTACCTTCCTCATCAAATGGTGGTAACTTACATGAAGGAATCACGTTATGACCAAGTTCTTTATTGAGCTTAGATACATGAAATAGATTATGAACCATGTTGCTAGCTGGTAGCTCAAATTCATAGGAAACCTCTTCAACCTCAAACATACTTTGAATTGTCCACAAAACCTAGGCTTGAGTTTCTCTACTCCACCCTTATTAAGATTAATGTTAGGATATTTTGACACATAGGAAATAGTTAAGAATATCTTAGTCTAGTGTAGAGTTAGGTAAGGTGTGTTTCTTTACTATGTACATTTGTAACTTATAATCCGACGGTCACGATCTATGGTGATCCGAAGGTTCACTCGCTCCTCTATATTAACGACATTGATTTGTGGCTTAACACCCGATTGGTCCATGATCTCTATTTAAAGAGCATGGAGGGTCATTTTTTCGGTAACTGTTTATGAGATAAACATATGTAATCTTTATTTATATATTAATAAATTGCCTGAAGTGGCCGCGTTGGCTCAGGCCATGGACTGTTTCCCTCTTTGAGGGTTTTAACCACATGATATACTGGCGTATTGATTTGTGATTTGTTTGTGAGCAGTGACCTTTGGTATTTTTATCTAAGGAACTTACCCTGTAAATTGCTACATGGGATCAGAGCTATTTTGAGGGCCGCATTTGTTGTTGATCCAAATCCGAAGCTGGTTTGACTGCATGCGAGTGTCGTTTTATAGATCTACTATTTCTGAACATTTTCGAGCCTGAAGAACTGCTTTTTTCTGTTCAGAGCATCTGTTATAGTGAGGAACCCCTTTCGTTTCATGTGAAAAGGTTTTTGGTTGCCCAAGTTATGTTATTTTAGATTTTGAGGTATAAAGTATGTGTTTTGCAGTTATATTTATTAATCATTTTGTTTATTACGGTTCCCTATGTTTATTTTGGTTTATATTTTTTTTATTGTCGGATCTATATCCTCTTCTCTATGTATGCTCTTTTCTCTACACTCTGTGCGATCTCAAGAAATCAGAAATAGTGAAAAAATAGATAGTTTCTGGTAAGGCTAACCGAGAAGCTAACGTTCTGCCGTAAGTCCTGCATTTCGTTTTTCTTTTCCTCGAATTTTTGTGTTTTTTGTGCAGGAAAAAGCACACACACCGAATCCTTTCAAACAATTACAGAATCCTTTTACTATCTCACTTGGTGAGAAGTTAGTTTATGAGAATAGAGGTCTTGGGTTCAAGTCTCTTTCTCAAGCTTCTTTTGTAAAAAAAAAATTGTTAAAGGGGCGGGATTTTTTTTTTTTTTTTAAAGTTGAACTTCATCATCAAATTTCAACCATTCCTGTAACTATTCGGCATCTACAACTCAATTTTTTCAAAAAGACATAACTTCTTCTTCCGATAGTCGTTTTTCGAGCTGTTTTTTTTTTAATTGGCCTAATTTTTCGAGATATTTCCATTGAAGTAGTTAGTTTCATCTCTTTTCAGCTTCAATAAAAAAAAATGGAAATTGCATGCCCGGTTATTCTTAACAACACCGATTATTTCCAATGGATACCTCACATGGTAGATTTATTTAGAAGTAAAGGGCTTTATAGAATAGCCACAGGACAAGAAAATAAACCTTCTAATGATGATAAAGCTGCTAAATGGGGAAATAAACAAGATCAAGCATGAGGGTTGATAGGAAAGTCCATTGATCAAGATATTGTATTTCATATCCTTGAAATTGACACCCCCGATGAAGCCCTGAAAAATTTAAATATTGTTTTTGGCATTCAAAATCAAATCAGGGCCCACAAGCTTGAAAATGAGTTGCTTACTTTGGACCTCAATAATTTCTCCTCTATTGAAGATTTTTTGTCCAAATTCAAGACCCTTAGACTTCTTTTAGAAGGCTGTAAGTTCAAAAAGGAAGATGGTAGCCTCACCTATTCCATTCTGGCTAAGCTTGGCCCTGTATACTCTGTATTTGTTTCCACCTTCCATTCCACTAGAGAAGCCATCATTTCTTTAGGAACTGCCTACAAGAACCCCTCTTTTGATGCCTTTTACGATTCTTTGATACAAGAACAAGAAAAAATATTACACCTTGGTCTTTTCAATTCTGGAAATGCTTCTAAGAAAGCCTAAGTAGCCCAACAACAACCATATCAAAAGAATCCCAAGAAGTAGTATCCTAAAAAGTATGGTCCTAAACCAAACAAGGGTCCTAAGCAATTTCAGCCACAAACTGAAAAAACAACTCACCAAATTGATAAGGAAACTAAAAACAAAGGGAAGAAAACAGATATAAATTGAAACTTTTGTAATCGTGATGGCCACGTAGAGTCTAAATTTTTTAAGAATATGGAAGCCTTGGAAGCAACAATGAAGAAGCACCACATCAATTTGGAGACCTCTTCAACTTCATCCTTAGGAATAGCACTTTCTGCTTGGAGTTGTCAAGCATCTAGTTATGCATTAAATGTATCTTCTCCTTCTCATTCTCATGAGTGACTCATTGATTCTAGAGCTTCTTACGACATGGCCAAAAATAAAGCCATGTTTTCTTCTTTAAATGATTTTTATTGATTCTTAGTGTTGTAGGATCTGGAACCATTCATCTAGATAATGGTCAGTTTAATGATGTACTATGTGTTCCTACCTTTTCATGCAACCTTCTATCTGTTTATCAAATAACTCATTCAGGTGAAGGGAAAATAGTAGAATTCTCACCTCATGATGTTGTAATCAAGGACCTCAAAGATCCTAGACATATTTTAGCTACTGGAATTGCTGATGATTCCACAAGCTTGTATAAGTTTGACAAATTTGAGTCATCATGTCTTCCGTCCTTTTTGTTGCTCATAATGATGAAGTGAGCAAACTTTGGCATGAGCGATTTGGTCACTTAAACTATCACTCTCTTCAAACTCTATGTAAAGAAAATATGGTGACTGGTCTTCCTATGGTATCTTGCCGAGATGGTGTTTTCTCAGGATGTGTACTCGGAAAACATCATCAGGATAGTTTTGGAAAACGTGCCTCTTGGCACGCTTCAACCCCTTTGCAGATTGTGCAAAGTGATTTATGTGGTCCACTTCCTGTTGTTTATTTCTCTAGTTTCAAGTGCTTCTTAACTTCCATTGATGATTTTTCTAGACGTACTTGGTTATACTTTTTAAAACTCAAGAGTGAAGTTTTTAACATGTTCTTGGCCTTTAAGGCATTTGTTGAGAAACAATCTGGACATCCAATTCTTAAGTTAAGATTAGACAATGGAGGAGAATATGTTAACAACAAATTTATCAACTTTTGCACTAAGCATGGCATTCAATTGAAACATATTGTTCCATATAATCCACAACAAAATGGTATAGCTGAAAGGAAGAATCTCACCTTAAAAGAAATGGCTAATTGTATGCTTCAATCTAAAGGACTTAGTCTCAATTTTTGGGCAGAAGCAATTAACTATGCAAATTAAATAGTAAATCGCACTCCTATTAAGGTTTTAAGGGATGTAACTCTAGAAGAAGCCTGGAGCTCAATCAAACTAGATGTAAGTCACTTTCATGTTTTTGGAAGTGATGCTTGGGACCATATTCCATATGCGAAACATAAAGCCTTAGAACCTAATTGTGAAAAATGCATTTTTGTTGGATATTCTGAAGATGTCAAAGGATATAGAATTCTTCAACCAAAATCCAAAAATATAATCATTAGAAGAGATGTAAAATTTGATGAAAATATATCGGCCTGCGAGCCTAGTTCGGCAGGTGTGCCACCTTTGGCCTGCGAGCTTGATTTGACATATGTGCCACCTCTCTTTATCTATTCTATTTTTAATAGCATTCCTTCTAGTTCAGATGATGACAGCAAGGATGACAATCCTCCTCCACCTCTTGAAGATATTCTTTCCAATCCACAACTTCCAATATGGGTCTTCTCTACTCGGGATGCAGAAGGTTCTCGTGCTAGTGACCCTGCATATCGACAACGTACATGTTCTCAATTCGAAAGAGCCTCTTCCTTATTGGCTCAAGTTCTAGAAAATCCTGATCCAGACACCTTTGAAGAAGCTTCCGACCATCTAGATTGGGATGAAGCTATGAATGAAGAATATCGTTCCTTATTGGTGAACGATACTTTGGATCTTGTTCGTCTTCCAAAAGGAAGAAAACTTGTCAGATGCAGATGGGTTTAAAAAAAAAAGTTTGGACTAGATGGAAAAGTGGATAGACATAAATCTCGTCTTGTTGCTAACGGATTTTCACAAGTTGAAGGAATTGACTATATTGAAACCTTCTCCCCTATTGCCAAAATGAATTTTATCTGCCTTGTTCTTTCCCTTGCTGCCTCCTTTAAATGGGAAGTCCATCAGATGGATGCTAAATCTGCCTTGTTACATGGATATTTGCATGAATAAATATACATGAAACAACCCCCTGGCTTTATCCAAAACGACTCTAGCCTTGTTTTTCACCTTAGGAAGTATCTCTATGGTCTTAAACAAGCTCCTCGGGCTTGGTATGCCAAAATGGATAAATTTATATTAGATAATGGCTTTTCTAGGTGTCATTCTGACAACACTATTTACACCAAGAAAGTCGGTAAGTCCTTCACCATCCTTTTTATTTATGTTGATGATCTTATCCTTACTAGTAGTGATCCCAACCACATAAAACATGTGAAGTCTAGCCTTAAAAAGAAGTTTGAAATGATAGAATTAGGACACTTGCATTATTTCCTTGGTCTTCAAATCTTGGAATCCAAAGAAGGTATTACCCTCTCTAAGTCTAAGTCTGCTTGTGATATTCTACACCACTTTCACATGGAAGACTGTAAGTAGGGAAAATTTTAAGAACCCCCCTAAATTTATATATATAATAAATGGGCGAATCCCCATGATACATAGGAAAAATGGAAGGTGATTTTATTAATAATATAATATGTATATATAATTTTTTGGCGAATTTCTCATGAGATTATATTATCTTGTAAAATCATGGCGAATCACCAGTACAAATGGCGAATCACTACTACAAAATGGTGAATCGTTTTCTAATGGAGTTCGGGGTGTTGGTTCCAATGAAGATATGGTAGTTGAACCAAGAGTAGAAGGAAGAGAACCACCGAGACCAAGCATGGCACATGGTGACTCGTGAGGGAAGTAGTTCTCGTGCAGTTTGGAAAACGCGTTCTTCTAGTTCTGCTAAGCGTAGTGTTGTTTCTCATGCTACTACTAGCACTGATATTGAGGTTGGAGAGGAGTTTGAGGAGAAATGAACAACAACGAGACGAAAAGAAAACATGCTATTAAAAAAGTGTTGATAAACATTAGATCCGATCCAGGTGCCATGGTACAATAACAATATCGCAAAATACTTCAGATGTTCAACTATGGAAACATAATTTACATTATAACACCATCACGACTCTCACACAACCATATTTATGGAAATGATTTGATGCTGGGAATCTCTTAAAGGAAGACCTAGCATGGTAACTATAATAAGGTGAACTTCTTCTCACTTCTTCAAAATATTATTCCTTCTCGTGCCTTCAAAATCTGGATATTGAAAGAATATGTGCCAGTTGCAGCCACCCTGCTGAATCTGTTAAAATTATAACCATCAACATGAAGAGAACCATTAGAAAAACTCATTTCGGAATTACCCATGTCATGCCCATGCCATGCCATGAATCTTTTTGTAGCAGAATCCCACAAGTAGTAGCAGTGGCACCCTGTATTTACCTGATAGCTCCATTGATTGGAGAGGAGGTCCACTCTAGAACTTGCCAATGCTCTCCTAGTATTGTTGTACAAATGATGTCTTGTTTTAAATTTTTACAAGGAGAGATACATTTTCAATATATGCATATTTTCAAATCTGGTAGTTATAACTTATAAGTCCAAATAAAATATAACCCAAAGAACCATCTTGTTCTATAGGCATGAAAATTCTAGCCAGATATCAGTTATTGGCAAGTTGTTCATGGATGTGATGAAGTCAATTATGACTGAAACAATTTTCACCCTGGATGAACCTTGACCTAATCTTACTTTCAATCATGAAATATGGCTAGAATGGACAAGATAAATGGATGAATTGGCTCTGGATTATAAAAAAATCTAAGCATTGAAATGTGTATTAAACTGAATCCCAATTCAGTGCCACACACAATTCACAATAGTAATAAACACATGCACAACAAGGAAACCTATTTTGGTTAATTTGTGCGTGAATTAACTAATCAGTGGGTTGTAAATTTATTTTTTGATTTCCTTAAAGAGAACATAACTGGTGGTAAGAGAACATAAATAATTATTAGATAGATGGCCAAAAATAAAGTGCATAAGGGTTAAAGTTAAGTTTTTTCTCGTAGGAAGTCTGTGTAGACTTTAACAGTAATACACCAATTGAATCCAACTTAATATCTGACTTGCATTAAAGATGAATCATGTAATAAAACATGCCATATAGACACAATATTCAGTGACAAAAAGAAAATTACTCAACGTTATTCAACTTCATACAATTCTTGGAGGTATCTTCACACTCTGGTAGGTTGTTTGTATATCCTCCTTTGATAGCTACTACTTTTTGTGGTTACAATTCTTCATCTGCAGATGCCTAATTAAAGGTTAAAATACACTACAATTCTCAATACAATAACCAGACAACAAAGCCTCATGACTACCTTTAAATGATAGAAGAGATTCAGCGAAGTTACTGTCAATCATTCATCCATGATGTACCGCATTGTTCTACATCTATTCCTTTGTCATCATCTCTTTGATGGAACAATCTCAAAACAGGTTACCCTACATATGATGTTTCACAGTTGTGCTGCAAAAATTCCCTATTATATACACTAAAGGGAGTGTTAAACTCAACTTGATTCTTTTTTTGAAGGCTATGCTATAGAAAAACAACTCATATGCGTGCTGCTATCGAGAGAGTGAGATTCTAGCTGTATTATGACTTGTTACCAAATCTGGCTAGTGGATCTCCTGATGTCTTTGCTGAATACCCAACAGGTTTATTATTTGTCTGCAACTTTTTTCTTGGTGATTTGGGGGATAACAACTGCTTTTTTTCTCTGTGAATCAAATTCTCCTGCAGTTCAGGAAGGTAAAGAGCATCACTGAACAGTGCTTTTAATATTGGCTATAAATTAAGGTAAAGGTCACAAGTCTATGCCACATTTATTGTCATCAAATGGACATGTGCTAGTGCATAGAGAAGGGGAAGCATATCTAAAAGCATTGGGATTCCTCTTGAGACGGGGAGACAAAGTGGTAGTTTCTTCCTTTCTAATTCGTTCATCTGTGCTGCAGGAAAGCAGCATTTCCAAAACTTCCCTCATGGAAGGCCTATTGATGGGCAGAGTGCTAGTGCATAACAGAGCCACCCTTAACACCAACATCATTTCTTCTTTATATGAGTTTTCTACTTGTGCATCTAGGATGTTATTGATATCGATGTGAATCTGATTCCGAACCCACCTAACAATGTCTAAGTAATCTCAAAATTCTACATCATTGGGCTTCTTGCTAGTCATGAGCTCTAGCAGGACCACACCAAAGCTATATATGTCACTTTTCTTATTCACGTTGTGGGTGTACGCATACTCTGCACACATGTCCACCATTTGAATCAGTTCATATAAAATTGTTTATTTTCTGTTTGCTGAGGCATATATATAGACACGTATATTCACATGCATTAACAATTCAGCTGTAAATTCTTACCTAGAGCAATATATCCATATGTTCCAGCAACCCCTGACATTACATTCATCTAACCCATCTTCTCTACAATTCTAGCTAAACCAAAATCAACAATATGGGCCTCCAATTCAGAATCCAGCAATATATTATATGATTTAACATCCCTATGTATTATTGGAGGGGAACAACCATGATGCAGGTAGGACATTCCTTTAGCAGCACCAAAAGAAATCTTATAACAAGTAGGCCAATCCAACGTTTCCCCTTGATAAATATGAAGCTGTTCATACAGGCTCCCATTTGGCATGTTTTCATACACTAACAGATTAGAATCTGAAGTAGATATGCAGCAGAGCAGCTTGACAATGTTGGCATGCCTAATCTTCCCTAGAGTCTCTACCTCTGCTTAAAATCCCTTGTCTTGGGCAGACTGCAGTTACTATTGTTCCAGATCTGTTTCACAACAAAAATATTATCATTTCCCAGTGTTGCCTTGTACACTTTGCCTGCACCTCCACTTCCAATAACATTATCTTTTGTCAATCTCTTCAGAATGTTTGACTCATCAAATTCTACCCTGTGAAAGGTTGTGAGATTCCATGACTCTGTACTTGATTTAACCCGAACAAAGTTCTTGTATGTCTTATACAAGAAACCTATACCAATCAAGCAAAGTAATACTAGCACAACAATAACCGAAATTAATACCCTATTTAGATGGCTTTTAGATCTTCCTTTCTGCTGGAAACATGAAGGTAGGATTAATGGCCCGCCTCCACAAAGGCCCAGATTATCAAGAATTTTTTTATCATAGGCCATATTATTGTAACCAAAAGGAAAATAGCCAGACAAAAGGTTGTTAGACACATTCAGAAAACTCAACTTGAGATTTTCTAACTCAGGAGGTATTTTCCCTGGAAGCAAATTGTTTGAGAGGTCAAGGCTGTTAAGAATGGGCAGCAACCCAAGCGATGCAGGAATTGATCTGGTGATGCGGTTGTTGGCAAGGTTAAGCTGAGAAGGACCTTTCCATGATATTATTGTCTCAGGAAGCTCCCCATACAACATATTGTGATCTAGAGAAAGCCTTGATAGTGAGGATAAACTAGTGAGTTCCACTGGAATATTCCCTGATATATTGTTGTGACTAGCCAGAAAGCTGCTGAGATTCCACAGTTGTCCAATGCCAGAGGGAATAGTTCCACTGAATTTATTGTTTGATATCTCCAACGCCCACAAACTGGCCGCTTTAGTGATTTGAGTAGGAATTTGGCCAGTGATTTGAACATAAAAAACTTGTCATGCAATTGATATCCCATTTCCTAAAAGCACCATAGGAGTGCTTATCAACATTTTTTCCAAAGACTTGAATGCCCCATCTTAAATAATTTTGGAGATTAATATATTTTCTTAGAAATACTCTGACACAACTTTCTCCATGGTCAGCGCCCATGCAACCCTCTCTGACAGTGTCTTGGCTAATGTGTACCATAATTGTGAACAGGAAATATTGCATAATTAGAACAGGAATACCACAGATCACTTCAAGGCTCGGAATACTGCTTTGAACTCCAAAATATTTGAGAAACACCCAAATTTTATACATATACCCCTTAAAAAAATGATTAATACCCCACCATGATGTATTTAGCTTATCTATGCAAAAATATATATACTTAGCACGAATCCATTTTAGCCCTGCTTCAGTATGCACCAAAGATTTAGACAAAGGTTACATATGTAGACTTTCTCAGTATTTGATGCATTTATAACCTAGGCAACTTCAAGGACAAAAATGAATTGGATATGGATTGTTGCACATAGAGAAGATGTATGCACTCTGTTCTCTTTGCATGTTCATGATCCATCCTTTTTGCTGACTCCAATACTTCCAATCCAAATTCTCTTTGGTGTCAGGACTTCAGTTTTTCATGCTCATAATCCATCTTTTTTGCTGTCTCCAGTACTTCAAATCCAAAATTATAAACTGAGATCATTTTGACTTGGCAATGTTTTGACTTCTTGGTAAAAATAAGAAGGAACCATGTTGTAATTATTTTAAATCTTTCGAGGTATGAAGCATGAATCATTTGGATATATTTCAATAAAAGTGTTAATGGAGAAGATGATGAGATACGTCCCTTGGTTTAAGGAATTTGTTACTTAAGCACTGCAAAACTGACATAGATTCTTTCATATCTTGAATTCTATGTTTGCAAGCTTTTAATTCTTTGGATTATTCGACACATTCGTATGGACTTAGATTATTCATTGCACATGTTGGGCTTGTAAAGTCCTCAAAGCATAGCCTCACAACTTGACATTTAAACGGCCTAGTGTATATTAAAATCCACAGTATCCATTTGTAATTGCTTAATACAATTTATTTTTCACATATAAACAAATTATGAACTAGATTGTGTTTATTATGAAAGTGCAACTCTTTGTGAAGTCATTCACCAATATTATACTAAGAATAAGGCTTAGAAGAAAATATCGAAGAACTTATTCTGGAAGATCTTTTGAGAATAGAAGCATATTTAGTTGCCTCAGAACTTTGATTTCATCTGAATTAATTCAGTGTTTACAACTCAAAACTTTGAAAATGAGATTACAAAAGAAGAACTCTTAAAATTATGAAAGTTTTCAAAGGAATTGTCTGCCTTTTTTCTATAAACATTACAGATAATACGTCATGACATTGTACTCAAGCAGTTAGACTGATGACCTGACCATATTATTCTTCATTATATTTTATCTCCTACATCCCTAACATTGCCGTCCTCTTTGTTTCTTGCACCTCAGAAAATTTGTTGTGTGGGATTTAGGGTGCAATACTTACTTGAATTTAAGGATATTTGCTTCAAAGATTTGGACTGGTTCTGGCCATGAAAACCAGAGAAAGAAGTGGGTTGTGATCAGGAACTTGCCATCTATGTAATGTCTATAATACTTGCAAGTCATAGTGCTGCTGTGGAAAATCCCATGATAGGAATTGGGGAGTTGGTTCCACGTTAATACTCTCCTAACATTTGGTTCTTGATAACAACAACCTCATTTAATCTACATGTCCACAAGGAGACATTAGGCATAACCAAGAACCCTCATAAGAACTTCTTGGTTATTGGGTGTGTCAGTTTGTGAAGAAAAAATACAATGGAAAACACAATTAGTCAATAGTATAACATGATAAAATCAGTATGTGGCATGTGCTACCTAAACTATACATCAATATTTCATTATTAAGTTACAATGAAAATAAGAAAGTGAAACTATGAGTGGAGTCACTCTTATCCCTCATAAGGGAAGGGAGACCAATTGTTTTGCAATGAGAGGGGAAGACATTAAGAATTTGTTGAATTTGTTTGCCAAGTATACAATAAAGTACAAACTGCTGAGAACCAAGAAGAAATTAGAACAACAGTTTATATAAAAGCAATCAGTTACATTCAGTTATGCCCAGTATCAGTTGCTTGTGCATCTATAACAACTACATTTTTTATTTCCAGAAAGATTTCAGATCCTGAAATGGGTATGATTGTGGATCCTACTATTGACAGTTGGTGTCATATGTTGGTAGTTGTCACTTCCAATGTGTCCATTAATGGAAAGTCAGATATCTATTGTCAGATGTCAAACCCAGACATGAGAGTTGACAGTGGTCATGTTAGGCATCTTATGCCGAAGATGCTCCAATCTGGGCTGAGTCAAACTACTAGCACAGTTCTACTAAGATTTTGACAGACAGATTTATTCCTGTCAATGGGATTTATAATTGGAATAATCGTAGAGGAGGAAAGCACTAAGTTTCCAATATACTAGATCGGTTTTTAGTTTCACAGGCCATTCTAGAACAAGATATTTGTTTCAAATCCTCCATCCTTCCCAGTATTGGCTTAGAATTTAATACTATGCATAATAAAATAGAGAAAATTAAGGCATTACATGGTATATAATTTATTTTATCATTTCAAAAGATTGATGAGAAAAGACCAAAACAAAATGTCTTAATGTCAAAATAGATGTTGGCTTTCTACAGTTGGGCTTCTGTTGTCACACATTCTACTTTAATAATCAGTGTCAGTGTGTGGATTAGTATTGATATTTGTTGGGTTAATTCTAGTGCTCTGTCCATTTAATGAATGAAGAGAAATGCACAATTCATTAGGTTTTTCATTCTTGAGAAATTGATTGGGAATCCTCTTTGAATGCAAAACCCAATCTTAGCACCCTTCTAGAAAAGTGGAAGAACCAACATGAGTCATGCAATGCTTATCAATCCCTTATCATGATAGTGTTGTCTCACAAACTATATCTTCTTTTATATTTTTAAGAGGATTATATATTGATCCAAATTACAAAAATAATGTTTTTGCATTCATCTACTTAGATGAGCTTCAACCCGTCCCAAGCAGGAAAAAGGCTAATAGCCAAAAATCTTCCTACTGCAAATATACACTTTGAGAAAGGACAACAATTGTAGATATCATATAAAATTGAGGGGATAAAGTATCATGCATTCAAAAAAAATTCATTCTTAAAGAACTTCTTGAGTATTTTCTAAAAAATTGTCCTTAATCTCATAATAATCAAGTGTGAGAGAGTTATTCTTGCATATCATTCTCCAACAAATTTGAAGCACTCTACAATTAAATTGTTTAGACTCTTCCCATGGTTGAGGATAGGAAAGCGAACCTTGAATTGTCCACATAGGAAAATCAAACCATGCAACATACAACCTACAACATCTAAGAAAAAGAAAGAGGTTGAAAACCACAACTAGCCTAAGCAGAGGGGAGGCAGCAACTCATCTAGAGATAAAAACAATGAGAGCAACAAAAAAAAAAATGATGAGCCAGAGGAGGTTGAAACATGGGGTAGCGCTTCTTTGTTAGTAAAGGACCAAGTAAGCAATAATAACATTGAAACAACTTCAGTAAATTCGTTGTCCAAAAACAATAAGGCCGAAATCAAGAAAATGAATCCTTAGGGTCTTGGAGTCTCTACAATTTCAGAGGAAGGAAAATTCAATAGCAATTATAAAATAAAGGGAAAGGTCACTTTACCTTCAAAGGGAGCGAAAGACAGAAATTTAAACATCAAGGCCGAAAGAAGGTGAAAACATACATCAAGGAAGGTAAATTGGAAGATAGTTATGAAGATGAAAGAAAGGTTTATTTTCCATTTCTCATGAATTGGCATTATGACAACTCTCAAACACATAACTGCAAAATATGTGTCATTATTACATATGTTCAGTTTTTGTACCAAATATAAAATGTAACCAAGTTCAACTTAATCTAGATAAATATATAGCATGTATTAGGAAATTCACCTACGTGTGTTTTGGGGGGAAATGATTCATCTGATCTAATATCACTAATTTTGTGATATAGAACAGCCTATGGATCCACCAAAATTTTTAACTTAAGCAATACATGAATTTCGGAGGGATGTTCTCAATTTTTCAATTAATAATTTGAATTTTTCCAATTATCACTCAGGCAACCTGCCAAACAATGTCAAGTTTCAGATTGAATTATAAGCCCATGCTGCAGGATTCTCTTATAGAGTGATCATCTATAATGTACTAAAATGATGAATAAGCATTACCTCTATGCAAATTTTCCTATGCAGTTCAGAATGCAACTGACTCGAATATAACCCAGAAATCACAAATTGCATGCTTTGATTTTCTTTTAATCTGTAGACCCAAAACTAATATCAGAGTAGAGACAGATAAAAAGAGAAATAAATACAGAAAATCCCATTGAGAAAAGAACCAACCAGTGATTCAGATACAGGGAAGAGCAAGTTACCTACAGGGAAAAAGTGGTCAGAGGACACTACATGCCCCTAAAAAGAGTCCATGGGCCTCCTCTATTGTCAGATCTAAGAACTGCGGTTGGTCATGCCTTCACCATAGGCTGCTACAAATAAATCTTGACAGTATCAAGTGAGTGACCTGCAATAACACCCACCCTCCCTAACAATATGCTCCCACCCCATTTCTTTGCAAATAACTCCAGCCAGAATTCCAGTTTTCTTTCGTCAAGCACACCAATTTCATTCCCTGTATATGTTCTTTACTCCACAATACAATCCCAAGCTACAATTGTATCTCACTTTGGAAAAAATTATTTGTAATTTCAGTTAAAATTTGGAATAAATACTTTTCTAATAGAATTAAGAGTAGCTCCAATTTCTAAGGCTTGTAAAATAAAAAATTCAATTTTCTATTCTATGCATTGGTTTTGATTGTTCACAGTGCAGATTTGGATTTTGAAAAAAATTGCAGAGTGTGTTTCATGTTCTGGGAAATCTTTTAAGGTAGGGTCTTCTAGTATAGGAGCTCTTTAGATGGTAAATTTGAGCATTGCAAAACCAAAAGAGGCTAAATCAAACAGACCATAAATTAAGAACAGGCAATGTTAATCTTCAGAGAATATAAAATTAAAAAAAAATTACATATCAGGCCTATATGGAAAATTCACAACCTTTATATGATGAATAAAGTCATAGATGACCTTTGAACACTAATATTTCAGTTGATACCCGACTTATGAAAAATGAAATGGAACCCCCTCCTTGAAGAATTCCAGGACCACGTCTGAAGCTTTTATAAGATCCCCCATCTGAAAATATATTGTTTTTGTTTCCTTTTTGGAATATGCATCAGATATTTCATTCTTAAACAATATGAAAGTACAAGAATTTACATTACTGACTCAAAGGATGGTCATACAGGTAACGAATACATTGTATTCCATACACTGGTTATCATTCTTCCTTGTGAAGATCATTTGAAATTTAGTATTTTTGTCCCTCGTAGAACTAACCAGCAGTATTAAGCACCTGATCCGGTGTCTCTGGGAAGAAAAAATGTAATGCGAGTTCATATGTTGAAAATATAGCCCCATTTACCAGAAAATCACATGACAGTTGTTCCAAGACCTCGCCAGAGGACTGCAAGTCCTTCTTCTTGTACACTCTTTTTGAAGTAGTCAAAAATGCCACTGTACTTGGGAGATGCATCTCCTTGTCCTTGAAGTCTGGATTTAACCACATCCAATGGATAGAAAACTACCCAACTTGCCACTCCTGCATAACCGCCTGCTATGAGCATTGTTAATATACTTTCCTCTGCACTTTTCCGACAACCTAGGTGAAGCCATTCTCTACTATATTCATATGTCCAGAAGTAGACACCATGAGCAGGAGCATCGCGAAGTACAGTAATACCAAGTCCTCTATAAAGGCGTTTCAAACCTTCTATTTCTATGATGCCCTTTGCCTCCTTAATTGGACCAATCTTATCAGAGCTTGAAGTAGGCTTTCGAGCTGTTTTAACTTGTAAGCGAATCTTGACCAACTCCACTGGTGTAAGAATTGCAGTTTGTATAGTCCCTGCTCCTATACCTGCCAGTGCTACACTTTTATATGATGGTGGCTCATTCTTCATGTAGTTACCATCAAAAGCACGAGATAAAAGGACATAAATTTGGAATGCTACAACGTTCTGCACCTGCATGTAGAGAACGAATGAAGATTAATGCTTCAAAATTCAAACAGTACAGGGGATGCAGGTATGTTATAAAATATAATTATGGTTGCAAACCAAGGGCAAACAACACTGCCCAAAGTCCTCCTCGCCCATGGGTTTAGCTCCATGGCACCAGGGAAATGGGCTATCTTGAACCTTGAAACTCTAAATCCAGCTATCGTGGAACCAGTTGCCCTTGTCAATGCGTGCAACTGAGCAGATCCACCACATCTAAGCCCAAGTCACCTATCCCTTGGTAAATCCAACCACCCTGCCGCTCATGCGTCATCATTGATTTTTCCATTTTCTGAACAGTGAAAAGATCAAATAAAATCATAGGTCAAAAATGAATTCGAACTATAGGAGGGCCCTAACGGACCAGAGAGGGTTGGTCAAGTCCCTCGCCCAACCAACAAGAAGATCGGAAATCCTGTGCACAAAGCCCCAACCACCTCTCCTAAATTCCGGCGAACCAGTGAAAAAATGGGACGAATCACTCTAACCCCTCCCTCTGACCCTATAAATCCAGGCGAATGCCATGGAAATCTGCTCCAACCAAAGAAAATCAGGGGCGGATTTCATTTTTTCAGTTTTATGTGCCTTTTTTTTGTGGGCTAATATTTAATAATTAATTATTTTTAAAATAATTATTGGGCTAACTTTATTAAACTATAGAAAATGGATTTTATATAAAAATTTCGCCCTATTAAAATTTAAAATCCCTTAAAATTTGCCTTTGGGCTAAAATTCGCCCCTAAAATTTTCCTTGACTGTAAGTCAACCCCTTCTCCCTTGCAGTCTGGAGTCAAGATTTCAGTCACTTGTACAACCCCTGAATTTGATGCTACCTTATACCGTCAACTTGTTGGTAAACTTATGTATCTAACCCATACCCGTCTTGACCTTTCCTTTGCCGTTGGTCTTGTCGCTTGGTTTATGCACCAACCTCATGAAAGTCACTGGAAAGCAGCAAAAAGAACACTTTGATATATTTGAGGTACATCTTAGTTCGGGATTCATTACAGTGCAGGAGCATCTCCATTGTTGATTGGTTTCACTAATTCTGATTGGGCTAGTGACCCTGATGATTGAAAGCCTACTACAGGATATGTATTCACTCTTGGTTCAGGACCTATTACATGGTCTTGTAAGAAACAAAGTGCCATCTCTCTTTCTTCAGCAGAAGCAGTGTATCGTGGTGCAGTTGAATCCAACAAGGAAGCCATGTAGCTTCGTCAGATTCTGTCTAAATTTGGTCTTCATCAGCAACATCCAACTACACTTTGGTGTGATAATCAGAAAGCCATTCAGCTATGTAAAGATCCAGTTCAGCATCAGCGTATGAAGCACATTGAGCTCCACATACACTTCATTAGAAAGCTCATTCATGATCATGTTCTTGAAGTGCAGTATTGTCCAACCAATGATCAAGTAGCCAATATCTTTACAAAGGATCTCATAGAAGTGAAGTTTACTAAACTTTGATCCATGCTTGGAGTTCAGGAAATTTATTATCAAGGGGGGATAGGCTCTAATGCCTCCTTCCTTCTCCTGTTATGTCACCTTTGTAAATCCTTCAATCCTATCCCAATTTGTTCTTAAGGGGGGATGTTAGGATATTTCGACACATAGGAAATAGAATCCTTTTGTTTCACCTTTGTAAAGCCTTCAATCCTATCCTAAGTTGTTCTTAAGGGGGGATGTTAGGATATTCCGACACATAGGAAATAGTTAAGAATAAATTAGTCTAGTGTAGAGTTAGGTAAAGTGTGTTTCTTTAATATGTACATTTGTAACTTATAATCCGATGGTCACAATTTGTAGTGATCCGACGGTTCACTCTCTCCTCGGTATTAACGACACTTGATATGTGGCTTAACACCCGATTGGTCCATGATCCCTATTTAAAGAGCATGGAGGGTCATTTTTCCGGTAACCGTTTATGAGAGAAACATATGTAATATTTTTTTATATTAATAGATTTCCTTAAGTGGCTGCATTGGCTTAGGTCGTGGGCTGTTTCCCTCTTCGAGGGTTTTAACCACGTGATATACTGGTGTACTGATTTGTGATCTGTTTGTGAGCGGTGACCTTTGGTTTTTTGATCTAAGGAACTTACCTTGTAAATTACTACAATTAAATTGTCTATATGGATGCAATATTAAATAAACCATGTCCCCAACATAAAAAATGCACTTTATCTGAAATTGATAAAAAAAAAAGAAATTTTGTTTATTTGGTGCTTGTTTCAAATTTTCCTATAGCTACTTCATGATGTATCAACTCTCTTATAGTAAGTCCTTTGTCTTAGGCACTCTACTATCCAAAAAATAGTAGATCCATGAATTTTGGGAACTCATAACCATATTAATCCATGAATGGTGGCATCTTGATGTACATGTGATAAGTAGTATTATAGCAACACTCACCAAGGTGTAGCCATTTTATCAAAGCTCTCTACCATCTAGAAACATAGTTTCTGAGATACCTCTCCACCCATTTTTCATGATCTTCTTTTGACCATATATTTTTTGGTGATAGCTAGTGTTAGGGGTTAGCTTAGTCCCACTCAATTTGAAGAGCTCCTACCAAAACATAGTCAAGAACTTCTTGCCCCTATCACAAAAAATATTCTTGGTCATCCCATGTAACTTGAAAATATCTCTGAAAAACAACTAAGCTACTTGCACTACTTTATAATTTGTTGAAATGGAAATGAAGTGTACAAACTTAATTAACTTTTCAACCACCCCATAGATGCAATACTTACCCAATACCTTAGGTATCCTTGTGATGAAATCCATATAAATATATTTCCATTTCTAATAAGGAATGTGTAGGGTTTGAAGAAAAATAGTTAGATAAGTATGCCCATTCTTTTTTTGGCAAGTAGGAAACTCTCTAACATAATTAAGGACTTAATTCTTAAGTTATTTCCATGTGAATATATCCCAGATTTTCCTATAGGTTTTAGAGAAATCTGAGTGGCCAACCATAATTGCATCATGAAATATCCTCAATATCTATATCTTAAGTTGTGAATAAGGCACCAAATAAATTATTCCCTTGAACCTAATCAACTCATTTACATCTTTATATCTACCATCAAGAATCATGCATTCCATAACTCTTGTTTCCAATGAATCTTTGACATAGTATACTGCAATTAACTCGCTCCAATAAAAAAAATCCTCCATCATTGAACATATGTGAGGCCTCCTATAAAGTGCATCAACATCTACATTCTTCTTCCCCTTAACATATACAATGTCAAAATAATATGAAAAAAATATACTAGCCCACTTCTATAGTCTATGAGTTAGATCCTTCTCATTCATGAAATATTTCATATTGTTATGCTCTGTTTGGATTATAAACTTACCCCCAACTAGATATGCCCTTAATTTAGCCAAGGAATGCATAATGGCCAACATCTTTCTATCATAAACTGAGTAATTCCTCTAGAAATATCTTAATTTTATTCTCTAAAAAGTGAGGTGGTGCTTTACTGCATCATAGTGGCTCATATCATCTCTCTATGAGCATCATAATCTGATTCAAAGGCTTTGGAGAAATCTGGTATTTCCAACACAAGGCATGTGGAAATCACCTACTTGAAGTGATCAAAACACTTATGTGTTGAATTAGACCACTTAAAGGCCCCCTTCTTAGTTAAATTTATCAGTTGTGTTGTATTTTTTGAAAATCCCTTAACTAATTTCCTATATAAATTGCAAAGACCAAAAAATTCCTTATGCTAGGTGAGATTTGTAGGTGTAGAACATTCTAGAATAACCTTAATCTTCTCAAGATCTACTCTTACTCCCTTTTCACAGATGATATGACCAAGATAAACAAGCTCTATCATCCTAAAGTCACATTTAGACTCCTTAGCATATAGAGATTCACTCTCTAAGATGCTCAATACCTCTTCAAGATGTTGTATATGATCCTCCCATTTCTTAATGAAAATAAGGATGTAATCAAAGAATTTCAAAACAAATTTCCTTAACTATCTCCTAAAAACCTAATTCATGCAACTTTGAAAAGTGGTTTGAGCATTCCTCAATCCAGAGGGCATTACCAAAAACTTGAAATGCCCAAATTCACACATGAAATATGTTGGGAAAAATACTGAGAGGGGGGGTGAATCAATATTTAGAGCTGATTGGAAAACATTTTACTTTTTATGCATTTAATTCTTTACTTATATTATTGCATCATTCATTCATCAGATGTTTAGTAAGCAGTAAGCATGAGCAGTAATAGCAGAATTAACCATAAGCAACACACATGAACACCATTATTTAAGGTGGAAACCCAATTCAAGAGAAAACCACCACTGTTGTCGTCTCTGTCTTCAATATTTATTATAAAGAAAACATCTTACAATTTTGTACTAGCGCAGACTTATACCAGCACGCAGACACCAACCTGTAGAAGGCTACAACCTTCTCTCGTTCTCCAGTCAATACTGGAAGGGAGCTCCAACCCCATGATTTAACACCAGCTTCTACTGGCAGAAAACTTCCACTCTCATACTGAAGGCTTCAACCCTCAGATTCACCAAATTTCTTCAATTTGTACATCAAACTTGCAATAGGTCTTCATCATTTCTTTTGTAGATCTTCCTAGAGATTCATCATTTCTAGATCTAGAGATCTTGAACCTTCATCATATCCACAGGTGCATCGTAGATTCAGATCTATCAGGGTTCAATCGTGCAGATATCTCTTAAAGAGATTTATTCGTTATCAACCCCTCTGCACGCACACCTTGTAATATGATTCTCCTCTCTTTATATAGTTTTTTCCTTTATTAAAACCATGAGTCATAACCAAAAAACTGCTGATGGTATTCCTGGATGGGATCAATTAGATAATCCAGCGGGGTCTACCCAAACCCCAAACAACTTCTCATTGTTATATTTTCTTGGTCAGGCAATTAATTAAACTAAGGCTTTTTAATATCTCAATCTGAGATTGAGATATTAATCCACTTCCTCCTTTTGTTATGAACTCCCCAAGGCATATATATATATATCGACCCCAGGTTTATGTGCATATGTTAACCCACGTTTATTACATCATATGTCTCATATTTTTCCAACTTCACATAATCAACTTCCTTTAGTAATGACCTTCATATGTCGACCCCCAGGTTTATACGTTCCACCAACTTTGGAGTAAAAATGATGGCCCAATCGCTTTTCGTCATAATTTATATTGAATTTAAACAACCTTGGTTAAACCCACAAATATTAATTTGAAAAGGCCCAATTAATATAATTTAGACTGGGCCCACATATATGATCAGTGACCCAATCAAATTCTCGCTCCGTACTTTGGTTAATCTTCGCACATCTTCATCAAGCAATCACCGTCCGATGAATCCTTCCCAGATCAACGACGCTCAACAATTTCATTGGGCATCCTAGGTTGAACAATAACGTGCGATGGTACGCAGTGACAAGCAGTTTTGTGGAGTTGTACAGGGACGCGTGTCGCCCGTTCTATGGAATCGCTCCCCAACCAGGAGATACCGCTTATCACCGAAAGGCGATGCGATATGGGCAATCCGGCCTCGCAAATCCGCTCGTGGTTTTGGAACAGTGACCAACCCACGGTTAAGTCAGGTTACGCTATTGCTTTTGGTCCCTTAACTCAGGTTCACACCTCGAGTTTATTTCAATAGAGTTCAGTCCAATTATTCGATAGGGAGTTTCATAGTAATACTCCTACGCATACTATAACACACTACTTCATCAGGTTATACATTCCCCATTGCTTACTGTATCATGACCTTAGCAATCAAATTTTCGGCAATGCATTATACGAAGAGAGATACTAGTATCAATGAACAATAATTCGTGTAATCGATAATGATTTGTCCAATCAATACTCCTCAAAATTACCTTATACATATTCACGAATCTACTCCTTCCACAAAGCTTATGATGTTTACGGACCATGCTTTCACAATGATTCATAATTGTCCACCGGGACTCAACTATCTTTCCTACTGAATTCTATCAAGAATATACATATAATTCACAGAGAATTTAGAACCTTTTTTTGTTCGATGGCCTTTTTCTTCCTACACTGTCTCTAGACAAATCTGCTTCAATTCACTACTTGTCCCTGCTCCGTGAATGATACTTCTCTCTGTAAATGCACCCTTCCTCTGTTCCTCTCTGCTAATGCCTAGTTACTGTTTCAGATGCTCCTTCTTTGCCAATTCCTTTGCCATCAATGACAATATTTCCAACAAAATAAATCTTATCAATATCCTATTCTCTCATTCAGGGCCTTGTAATCAATGCACATCTACATCGTTCTGTCCTTATTTTTTACCAACACTATTGTGATGTGAAAGGATTTTTTCTAGGTCTTATACGCCCCATATCCAAAAAATCCTTTGCTTTGTTTTCTATTTCATCCTCACACCTCTTAGGATGTTGGTAAGGATTAGTGATCAATGGTTTTTCTCCTTCCTCCAACTCAATGACATGCTAAAGTCCCCTCTCAAGAGGAATTCCTAAGGTATACTCTCGAATTCCTTGTTATGTTTGGATAGTAACCCTTGAGTATCTTGATGGTAATTGTTCTTTTGTTGGTCCAACATTGTAGGAAATATTGGAATGAATCTACCTAGTCATGTCTAATTAGCTGTTCCATCCTTTTAAGTGATATCATTCTAGGCCCTCCATCTAAAATCCCTCGAATTACTAATTTCCTACCTTGATTTTCAAACTCCATTTCCAACTTATGTATATTGAAATTGAACTCTACAATGTACATCCTTCATGCCATACCAAGAATAAAATCAATGTCCCCCATGTCTACCACATAAAATTCATCTTACAACTGATAATCACCCAACTACATACTTAGATTTGAAAATATTACAAGTGCAAGGAATCTTATACCTGTTAGCTACCATCACCTTAAATCCACTTTTTTCTTTTATTTACCAACCCCTTTTAGTCATAATATTTTCATCAATGAAATTAAGAGTTTCCACTGTATCAATCGAAGCAACAAATTTTTTCCCCTATACTACACCTCTTACCTTGAATGTGATTTCATTTTGTGCACTAGAGAGTTTTGCTATGTCCCTATGATCCCAAGAATCTTACTTTGAAGTGTTCTCCTCATAACCATTCTCTGAATCATATTGTTGATTTGGTTTTTCTGGTGCATATTCTTCAGCAAAAAAGTACTCTAACAACTTAGATTTTGGTTTCAAACTGCATTTATGTGAGGGGTCCCATTATCTACAATGGAAACACAACTTCTTCCTTTTGAGGTCATTTATTTTCTTACTATCTAACCTATTAGAATCATTTCATGGTTTTTTTTATTCTCTTTGAAATTGTTTTTTGTCTTTATCCCTCTTTTGTGGGAACCTTCTGGACAAAAACTTTATTCTAGAAGTAGAATCCTCCATGTTTCTCACCTTTTTGATGAATTCCTTCAAGGTAGTGGATTGAGGGATTTAACCCAACCTCTTATATTTCTTGTCAAACCATCCATGAATAGCACCATGATTATGCTTTTTGCAACATTGGTGACTAGCACTACAAGCCTCTCAAAATCTACAATATAAGTGTAAATTGAACCCTAGTGCTTAAGTTGTTCCAACACATTGAAATGCACCTCCATATCATTCTTATCAAATTTGTCAATCAACCTCTCTATGAAATTTGTATATGAAGTGATCGTATCACGTCCCTTAGTCATCATCCCATGATTCCACCACTCATGTGTTACACCATTAAGGTGCATAGATGCATATTTGATGGCCTCTTCCTCTAGCGTTAGGTTGATTTCATAATAGGAATTAACCTTCTAAACCCAAGCTTGTGTTGAAGTATTCCCTAAACGATCATAACACGGTAGAGTCAATTTTCCCACTTTCTACTTCAAATCATAATTATGTGCTCTGTCACCTATGCAGGTTCTATGTTTCATCCTAACATAAATATATTATCTAAGTGACATAGAAACTTGAAAATTAGGGCCATTAGTTTCCCAATCCTACATAAACTCATTTTGCAAATGAATGACTTGTGGCTCATTTTCAACTAGTGATGGTGCCTTAGGTAGGAAGGTAGGCATAAGAGGCCTTGAATAATGGTTCTAGTTGGCTACTTTTGACTATCCCCATGAACATAATTCTCTCCCTGACCATTGTTTCCTCTATTTTTTTTCTCCCTTATTTTCATTGTTAACACCAAAATTAACTCCCAGTTGTCTAGTCATCAACTACATCAAAATATCTAATCGATGATTCTATGCTTAGGCTCTTTACTCTACATCTTGTTGCTCTCTCACCAAGGCATCCAACAAATTCAGAAAATTTTCTTCAGGGTTTTGATTTCCAAGGTCTCTATGGCCCATAATACTTGTATTCTATCCTTCATTTTCCCTTTGTTTTTATGTAGACAAATTTGTAGCAGACTTGTTTCTACGAGTATTGTAATGGTGTGTATAAGGTTTTTGTTCAAATCCTGAGATATCATTATACTATCATATTCAACCCTTAAGGATAGTAGGATACACTTCTTTGATACCACTATAACATACACCCTTTTTTTCTTTAAATGGCAGTGATGAAATAGCTCATAAAATAATAGTATATAAGAAAACCAACAAATTGATATAACTCAAATTTATTTTTAGAGCTTGGATTACAATATATGATCAAAATGAACAATATCCAAATAACCATTTTTTTTAATGGTAGCAATGAAATAACTCAAACAATAATAGTATTGAGGAAAATTCACAAACTGATATAACATAGAATTATTCTTAGAGTTGGTATTACAATATATGATAAAAATGTACAAGACCAAAATAACCAAAATGTTTTGAAAACATTATTTAGATTATATCTCTCAATAATGTAGAAAATGTCACTTGCAAGAGTTTTGTCCTCACAACCCAAGAAGAAGTTATCTCCTCTAAAAAATGACAAATATCAAATATCAAAACCCACATATAAAATGAAATCCACAAATTTTCTTTTATAACTCCTAAAAATTCCACCTTCTTCATCCAACCCTATAAAACTAAATAAAATCACTTTCAATCACTCAATTAAATACCTCTTTATTTTAATATAAAATAAAATATACACCCTAAATATTTCATAAACACTCTAAAATAATATAAATATAAGAAAAAATATTAAAAAATAAATAAAACAAAACATGGAAGATGAATTACATTTTTCCCTTAGATTCTAACTTTAATTTAAAAATAATCATGCGCATGTCAATAATCTTTGGAGACATAGCCATAAAAGCATTTGATAATTTAAGGAGTTATAAATAGATCCAAATGTACCATGCGATAATGAAGAACTTATTAAGAATAGATCCCAATGCGAGTATAGAGAAAGAATGTGTGTCATGTGCTTTACAATTCTACTAAACATAAACTAGCAATTGCACCAAGAGGCGCAAAGGAACGCCGGGGCGGTAGATATGTAAGGGAAGTAATTTAATGAAAATAAAAAGTTTGTGATGATATGGAATATTGGATTTTAAACTGTCAAACATATTTTATTTTATTTTTGTTGTCAAGGTATGCACACAGTTAGTAAGCTGCTTAAAACCTTGAAAAAGGATAACTCTGAAACCCATGAGTCATCGCCTGAAACCAAGAAATTATCAAAAACCTGAAACACATACCGTGTACAAGGGCTCGATTCGCTATAGAAATTGAACACCATATGTCCGGGCCCAAAGCCAACCACAACACACCTGGGTTTAAACATCGAACAAATCCGACGGTCCGGTGTACATTGCTCTTCCACCTTTGATTGGACGACTGCAAGCGAATATCGCAAAATTTCTTGGTCCGAGCTTTAAGGGCTTCAAAGGATGCAAAATTCGTTGTTTTACGAAACCACCCTAGGCTTACGTGTCAAGCACAGGGGTGTATTGCGTTTGTCTTACAAAAACCGCTCACTGCCGTATGATTTGTGCGAAAACTTCCTTTCGCCTCCAGAAACCACCATCACTCTTTACACAAGGTCCCACTTGGTACCTCAAGGTTCCACCTATGGTTTATTGCATAGTTCAATCTCAGAATTCGTAATAACACTTCCAACACTGATTCAATACACCTGCGCGATCAATACATTTTGGGTTTGTGTGTCTTCCACAACAAAACCTCATCGCTCTCATCGGTACCTCACTCAGATTAAAGTCGCAATTTCCGCAATGCTTGGGCTACCACTGGCGATAATTCCCGGTTAAAACATCGAAGGTAGGGAGTTCCTTTTACCACTGTAAGCTGACATCCATAGATCAACTGATCGGATTCAACGAGGAAGCAGAATTCGCTCCTTAGGAGCTTTTATGCAGAGTTAACGCAAATAGGGGATTTCTATTGCGTTTCGTGAATCCCATAGCGATTCTCTTCGACCTTCCTTGAGATTCTATCCAGAAAGAAATTAAAGAAATTCTTCACAGCATGTACAACCCGACACTTCACGAAGGGGAATCCTCCTTTAGTTTCTGAAGGTTAATTACACCCTTAACTCAATTGAGTTGAATAACAGTGTTGAGTCCAGCGCGTTAATTAACTTTCCAAGGGTATGTGGCAGCACCTCCTCTACAGTGGATGTTGCCAAATGAGTTTACACGAATTTCTTTGAGTTTAGAGGTGCTACCACATGTCGTATTCTCCCAAATCAACTCTGCAATTGCCTCATCACCTTTCCTCTGCGTTCCTAGGGAAAACCCTGCAAAACACACCATTAATACCTTGCAAAAATGTTTCCCGTTTCAAAATTATGCCCCCACAGGCCATCTCTTCTGATGCGCAGGCAAAGCCAATAGTTTTGGTGGCCGAGAAGTTGGGGGAAGGCGAGCTGGAGCTGCTTCGAAGTAGCCCAATGTGGACTGCTCCTACAATTTATCGCAGGAGGAACTCTGCACAAAGATCTCGCTTTGCGACGCTCTAGCGGGAGGCTCAAGGTTGTCGAAAGAGTGGGTGTGCGTATAGACAATGTGAATCTGCAGGCAGTCACTGAGTTTGGGTGCCTGGTCGTCAATGCTCCCACTGAAAATACCGTTGCGGCTGCTGAACACGGGATTGCCTTGATCGCATCCATGGCGCAGAACGTCCCCCAGGCTGATGGATCTCTGGTGCATGATATCCACATCCTGGAAGTTTCTCGTTTTGCTTAATGAACAGAGAGCGTAGGAGGATGGCAGGGGGCCTTGAGCACGCAGCCGAAGTCATCATCTCAACCGGATCACTGATATCACCCTCAACGTCTCTTCCACGAATCGATCACTGTTAACGAATGCACACAGAACCGGTGCTCAGACCCCGTACACGTGGTAAAATCTAATTGGTTCCATGCGCGATAGGAAAACTGTTTCTCATTGGCTGGGGTGAACAGTGTTTGCTCACCCCAAGCCCGCAAAGAAAATGCCTCCGGCGTAAAAATGTGAGAGGTCATGATGACTTTATAAATATTTATAAAGTGACATTACATAGTGACAATAAAAGTGATGAAAAACATTAGAAAAGCAAATAAAAATTAAAAGGAAAAGGGAATAAATTCAAATTGGAGAAAATGAGAGAAATTGGAAAAATGGAATTAACAGAGCAGAAATTGATGTCTCTCTCATTCTACATTTTTTTCTATTTTTTTTCTCCGGATATTGGATTGGGCAGCTTAGTGCTTATTTCTTCCTGGAAGAATTTTTTCTACTGAAGATTGGATTGCACAGCTTAATGCTTATTTCTTGCTTATTTCTTCATGGGAGGAAAACCCTTGGATGGAAAACTGGTTTAGGAAAATCATCCACCCTAGCTAGTTGAGAAGAGATTCTGTAGATCCTTTATCAGTTTTCAATTTGACGAGATCAGTATCATCAAGAGGTTCATTGGGAATGGTTTTTCTTGCCACGGAAACCCTTCTTAGGTTACACAAATCAAGATCACAATCTGGGGTCATTGCACATGTTGATAGTGAATTAATCGGCCTGGAGATCTTTCTTATTCCTCTACGAGTTACCACTAGCTAAGAGGAGCGAGTAATGTCAAGTCACTAAGTTTATGTGCCTAGCATACAGTTAGTTGCATTTGCATGCACAGTAAGCTAAAGAGACTACTAAAACAACCAGAGAGAATTTAAGATAAACAGTTACATAGGAAACACAAGCCTGTCTAAGAACACAATGTATTAAAAAATAGCCACTAATTTATCAGAATAGAATCAAACTATTGTACTTAATTAGATAGGGATTTTATCATTTTCCTATCTATAGTCTGCACAATTAAATTTAACATTAAAATTAACATACAGGTCTGGCCAGATCAACCAGTCTCTACTCATTACATAAGAACATCTTATTAATGAATCTTTTTTGTAGATGTCATTCTACAAACAACAGCCAGTTGACAAAAATAACATAGCTCTGTGTAGGGTTCTGACTCCTGACCACCAATATTGAAACCAGTTATCTCTATAATAATTTACACAAGATATCATTGAATCAGAAACATCTTGACCACTCTCTATCATGTTCCTATATAAGGCTGTATCCACTTGTTGTTCCCAGCATGCTCAACAAAGCTAAGAAATATTTTGGCACAAAAATATTTTCGTCTTGATTTTCAACTTAGTATCTCTTACCTGCAGACCAAGATGTGAAAAACACTAAGGAAAACAAAGTTGGCTGAAGCTTCATTTATAGTTATAGAATTCTGTCTTTTTTTTTCATTTCATTTTTAGCACTCAAGAAAACAAGATGCAAGTCTTTGGACATAGTGAGCATAGAACCCAATCCCTCTAATCTACGCTTCATATTTACCCAACAAAGCTAAGAAATGTTCGGGCACATATTGATTTGAGACTAGTGTCTCTTACCTGTAGACCAAAATGTGAAAGAATAGGAGAGGAAAGAAAAGTCAGTTGAAAGCTTCATTTGTTACAGACTTCTGTCTTATTTTTCAATTTCCCCTTTCCACGCACTAAAGAAAACCCGATTGTCTTTTTTCTCTCTCCTATTAATTAAATTTCTTGGATGTTCTGAGCATTGAACCCAATCCCTCCGATCTATGCCCCATCTTTACCAACAACTGCAGAACTTTAGAAGAGTTAATGGTATTCATGACCCAATCTACTCCCAAAATTTCTACAACATTAATTGCAATTTGCAGCAGATTGGATTTCTAATTTCCTCTACCTTGATGAAGGAAATTGTTGGAAAGCAGGCTTTGGAACGTAAATGCTTGAGGAAACCCAGAAATTTGGTTTGAAGAATCCACTCCCAGACTATGTGAATTTCCATCCTCTGAGAAGCCAATATTTTTAAGACCTATCTGACTACGAACGACATCATTACTTGATTCCAGTACTGTGCCATTTACTCCTGGGCCAATTGAAGGGGTGTCACTATTACTGTGAATGGATCCAACAACTTCCGTACCCGCCAGAATCCCTGAAACATTACCACAGGCATTTGCAAAGCCTGATACTGAATTACCAATGTTGGGTCCTCCTCCATCATTTACTACTTGATCTTGCGGAGTAGCCCCTTCTATTTCATTGGGAGAAGATACAGGTCTGTGGCCTTGAAATAGGGAAATATGTCCAAAGAGCTTGTCCTTTCTGGAGAATGTGGTGCCATAGGAACACTGCCATTTATCTTGACCACAGTGTTTTTCATGGGTTTTTAGATATGCTACAACAGAAAATTTCTCATTCTTGCATCTGTTACATGTGTACATCTTAGGACAATGAATTCTTCTATAATGATTTTTGACACAGAGCATTTTTTTTAGGGGTTGAAATTTATTGTGCTTCTTATTCCGCTTGCATCCTACAAATGGGCAAGAATACCTCCTTTCCTTGGCAGGAGCTGAATCTTGAGCTTTGTCAGGCCTAGCCAGAGCTGCTGGGGTCTTTTATTCATCACCATGGCCTCGCATATGCATCTGCAAGTTAGCATCCCTCTTGAATCCCTTCCCACATATTTCACAGAAGTGTGTGTGTTATGCTAGAATCTCAACTGCATCCATCTCCACGATGTCATAAGATCCAGGAGAAAGACTTTCTCCCTCTCCATCATCATCTTCATCCCTTCCATTCCCACTAAAATAATTTTGATCTCCTGACCAAGGTCCTCTTGAACGTTGCGATGCAAACAATGAATCTCTAGCCTTATTTGCTATCCCATTTCCATTATCACAATCGTTCGCCCCTGAAACACCCCCAAGCACCTTATCATCACTAGAACCGACATTAATAGATGTCCCAATTCCATGTGTAGAGTTGGATATTCCAAGAGGATTCTGAGGTTTTACAATATGTGATGTTGCAAGACCCGCCATACTTGACCCCCCCAAACCACCTTCAAGACTGAAGATATTGTTTGCACCACCAGGACCATTCACTGGGCCTATTGCCGAGTTTCCAGCATCATTTTTCTGAAAAGCATTCAATCCGAAACCAATACCATCCCGCAAAAGATGACCCAGCTGGAGATCTCTAGCGGTTGTCATAGAAGATAGATTCAAACCTAGTTTCTGAGACAAAGGGAGCATACCAGTAGCAGCCACCATTAACTGAGATATAATCGAGGCAACACTCGTTGTCACTATTTGTTTTGTAGTGGCTAGAGAGGCCATCTCGGCTGAGAAGACGGTCATGGTAGCATCAGATGGAAGATCAAGGCCCGTATTAGTGAGGGACAGTCGCAAACCATGGCTAGGAGTTCCTACGTGAGCCCGGAACAAACCTATAGGTAGTTCGTGGTCTGTGGAGCTTGGAAGGGTTCCGAAACAACCATATACCACACATGAAACCTGTTGATGTGTGACTGCATAGACACCAGGAGATACAGCCGGTCTGTGCACGGGTTGTAAGGTCGTATACATAGGAGGGAGGACGCTCAGCCTGCGCAGGGTTGACAGTAGGCACGAATGTGCAGAACCGCTGATAAAGGCAGCCACCAGCCATTAAACAAGCATACACGTGGAAAAATTGAATTGGTTCCATGCGCGACAGGAAAACTGTTTCTCATTGGCTGGGGTGAACAGTGTTTGCTCACCCCAAGCCCGCAAAGAAAATGCCTCCGGCGTAATAAATGAAAAATTAAAACGTGTGCTCATATTATAGGTATAACGTATGCTCATATTAATAGGTATAGGTTTTCTGGGTGGTAAATGAATTATAGATTATAAAAAATAATATAGATATTAATTATATTAAATGGTTTGAAATGCTGATTATCAATTTATAATGTGATTAATAAAAAATATTATTAAAATCAGTTTTGATTACAAAAAGTCTAAAATCATGTATTATGGTAGTTTAGTTGGTATTATGGTTTTAAAAAAATTCCAAATTAATATATGAAGTGGAAAAATTAATTGTTTACTAAAGGATAAAGACTTAAGAAATTTTGATGGTAGTAATCACTATTATATTTGCATATTTTTATTTTTATTTTTGTTAAAAAACATAAATAATGGTGGACAATCACTGGTGGTAAGTATAGTTATTTATATCTTGTCCCTATCTCATTTTTATGCAAATCTAATATGTTATTTATTTGAGTATGAATTATTTTCAAGGATTTTAATTTTGGGTGGTTTTCTTATAAAGTTTAATAATGAAAAATATCTGCATAAATATTTTAAAATAATGACATAAATATTACAACTACATCCAAAAATTATGGCAGAAAAATATGAGGTAGTTATCCACATGGCAGTATATTGTACAAGATTACAATATGTCTTTCAAATTATGATCTAATCAAATATTTAGAAAACATTATTTTCATAATATATATATATATATATATATATATATATATATATATATATATATATATATATATATATATATATAAACATTATAACTTACGTTTATCAATATTAAATTGATCTACTTTTACAAACACTCATAACCAAAAAAATTACTAAAAGAAAAAAAAACAAAACATACCACATGAATTACTACATTTTTAAGATTGTAACTTTAAGTTCAAAAATATTTATATTCTTCGGAGACATAGCCGTAAAACAATGCGATAATTTAAGTTGGTATATGAAAAACTTATTAAAAAATAGATCCCACAGGGTTTAAGTTGTTATATGAAGAACTTATTAAAAAATAGATCCCACTGGGTAAACAAATAGTAGTGGAGAAAGGTTTATTTGAATGAAAAATGAGGTTAAAAAGTTGCATTCAGATCCTATATGAATTACAATTACCATTTAAGCATCTCATCAGAGATTGGTGGACGCCAATCAGAAAAAAAATTTTAATTTACAAAGATGTTATTTTCAGTGTCTCCATCTTTTTACAATTTCTGCGTGAAACCATACTCAGCAGTTGGAAGTTGCGTGGAGGATCATTTGTTTCAATCCATCCATTTCTATAATTTTTGTCCCCTCCAATTAAGCAATGGTGCGAGTTGATACAATCATCGTGTGAAAATGCTATTTTCCTTCCAACTGAGGTGATTCACTATTTATGAGATATTGGTAGTTGTACTTTGAATTTGTGATAAAGAATCTTATCACAACTATCTTTTGGCAGTTTGGGTGGTTGACTACATGCTATTTTAGGTTGTAGAGGATTTAATACATCATTTGGAGACTTTTTACTCTAACTTATTAGGTATCATGTTAAATTAAATGAATAGTAAGATGAAATAGATGAATAGTTAGTTTGGGCTAAGAACAAGGTTAGTGGTTTTTACACAATACAATTGTGCTTTTTAGAGAATAGATACCTATGAGGTCAAAGTAGTGATGCTCCAAACTCTAGAAAAATAAAAAAATTTTGAAGACAAAACTATTAATGTGGTTAACATTAAACAACAAGATAGAAACATGGGAAGCCTATCTTATGTTTACTCTATCGAAAATAACTTGAAACAAGTATACATCTCTTTTAAGAATGTATTTATGGATAACAAACTTAGAAGGATATGGAGAAATTGTTAGGAATAAACAATTTTTGAAGTGAGGAGGGCCTAGAGGACTATTTGAAGATTTGGTATGCCAAGGGTGAGTTGAAAATTTATAGGGCTATACATTTTCTAGTCCTTTAGGGTATCTCGATTGCAAGAAATGAGATTGTTTCTAAAGATTGATCAATTTCCACATTCTAAATTAGGGCATTGGTATGTGCACTATTCAACAACGTAATTCTTCTAGTAAATATATGATTAAAAAACAAGTGGGTGAATTTTAGGTGGACATTACTTGTGTTTTTGGGTTAGCCCTCACCTTAAGCTATGAGAGAAAAGCTTAAATAAACGAAGGAAAGATTCGTAAAAGATAAGTGGGCTAAGTGATTATAAAGGTAATATGGCATGCCAACTCCCTCATGGCAAGAGCGTGGACAAAATATTGATGGCGCTACACAGTTAAACAAAAGTGGGACTGAGTCCATATGTCAGACATCCAAAGGGAGAGCACCATGTACAGGGATTCCAGGGGTACTAAGGATGGAAGGAAGAAGGCAAAGATCTACCCCCCGGAGCATATGACGTAGCATATAACGTCACTCGATGGTGCGACAAGGTTTAAGCTTCCCGTGGGGTGATGGAGTGTTATGGGAGGATCTTGTGAGCTCCCGACGGAACTTTAAGTGGACCCCTCAAGGAAGACATGTGGTGCTATGAAAACAAAATGTAAGGTAAGTTAGGAAATCCGGTACAAGAACAGTACTGGTATTAACCCGATGCATGGTTCACACCTACCCAGCTCCTAATAGTCAAAAACCTATCGCCACGCGCCCCATTGTCGACGTCCTTATGACGTTAGCCCTACAGTTGGCACCCTAACCTCGTTTTTTGCAAAGCTAGGTCTGTTTAATCCTGTTTTACGCCCACTCTTAGTAAAATACTTGTTTTTATGAATCTGTCAGGCAGCGAAGCTCGAATTCCAGTACCAGGTTTCTTTCAGTCCCTGCATCGCTTTCCCCATCGGGTTTCCTCACTATTTTCAAGTATTTAGTCATTCCTCTACCTCTCCATTTTCCTTCTGTTTTATTTTTCAAAATGGTCATGGGGAAAGCAAAGCCCATAAAGTCTAAACTTGAAACCCCTCAAGCCCATGTGGTCAAGGCTGTCCATGGACCTGAACACCTCATTGACGCTCACGCGTGGATTCATGACCCGTTCTACCCCTTCAGTGTATCCCGTCTTAGACCCGTTCTACCCCTTCAGTGTATCTCGTCAAGCCTATATTACCAGACTGCTCACTACAAAATTTGGCAGAAATTCCGACGGCCAATTCGTCGCTATTCCGACACATAGTCGTCGCAAGAGCGACAGTTCGACGACAGAAAAAACATGGTTTGTCATGCCGTCGCAATTCCGACGCACCTAAAAAGTGTCGCACTATCGACACCTCTTCCGTCGCTTCCGAACAAGCGTCACTCTTCTGACATCTCACGAACCGTCACGCTTCCGACGTTTGTAAATGGTCGCACTTCCGATGAAATTTGGTCCGACGTTTTGAACGTCGCTCTTCCGACGTTTGTAAACGGTCGCAATTCCGACGCAGTGTGGTCCAATGTTTTGGACGTCGCTCTTCCGACGTTTGTAAGATGTCGCAATTCCGACGAAATGTGGTCCGACGTTTTGAACGTCGCTCTTCTAACGTTTGTAAGCTGTCGCAATTCCGACGAAATGTGGTCCGAATTTTTTATACTGTCGCTCTTCCGACGTTTCTAAGTTGTCGCAATTCCGACGTCTACAAGGCGTCGATATACTGACGGCAGGTTCAATTTTAAAAAAAAAATGAAACTTTAAAAGACGAGAAACGTTGTTTTGAATATATTATATGAAGTAAAACAGTCCATGAAGTCATTACATTTTCACATCTAAAGATTGGAACCCAAATATCCATCCAGAAAAGTGGAAGTCCCACCCCAGAAAATGATAGAAAAATGCCCCATGTCACATACAGGGACATGATATAAAATCCAGTAACGGTCCACATGGAGATTATCTAAAAATCTGAGAAAGCATCCAAATATGCCCGAGGCATCTATAAGAAAGTGAAATAACAGTATGTAGAATAGTAAAGCAACAGATAGAGTATCGACGTCCATTGTTCCAAATAAAAATTAAAGTACCCAAAACCCTGCAACAGAGAAAAACTCTAATCATGTGAGGAGTGTGATATTTCCAAAATATAAAAATACCATCAGACCATATCAATAAACCAACAACATAGACCAGCATCGCTAATTTTGAAGGCAAAGTGATAAAAATTAATCATTTTTTTTCACAAGAGAAAAAACGTTGTTTTGAATATATTATATGAAGTAAAATAGTCCATGAAGTCACTACATTTTCACATCTGAAGATTGGAACCCAAATATCCATCCAGAAAAGTGGAAGTCCCACCCCAGACAGTGATAGAAAAATACCCCATGTCACATACAGGGACTTGATATAAAACCCAGTAATGGTCCACATGGAGATTATCGACAAATCTTAGAAAGCATCCAAATATGCCCGAGGCATCTATAAGAAAGTGAAATAGCAGTATGTAGAATAGTAAAACAACAGATAGAGTACTGACGTCCATTATTCCAAATACAAATTAAAGTACCCAAAATCCTTGAACAGAGAAAAACGCTAATCATGTGAGGAGTGTGACATGTCCAAAATATAAAAAGACCATCATACCATATCAATAAACCAGCAACATAGACCAGCATCGCTAGTTTTGAAGGCAGAGTGATAAACCTTAATCATTTTTTTTCACAAGAGAAAAAACGTTGTTTTGAATATATTATATGAAGTAAAACAGTCCATGAAGTTATTACATTTTCACATCTGAAGATTGGAACCCAAAAATCCATCCAGAAAATTGGAAGTCCCACCCCAGACAGTGATAGAAAAATACCCCATGTCACATACAGGGACTTGATATAAAACCCAGTAACGGTCCACATGGAGATTATCGACAAATCTGAGAAAGAAACCAAATATGCCCGAGGCATCTATAAGAAAGTGAAATAGCAGTATGTAGAATAGTAAAACAACAGATAGAGTACCGACGTCCATTGTTCCAAATAAAAATTAAAGTACCCAAAATCCTTGAACAGAGAAAAACGCTAATCATGTGAGGAGTGCGATATGTCCAAAATATAAAAAGACCATCAGACCATATCAATAAACCAGCAACATAGACCAGCATCGCTAGTTTTGAAGGCAGAGTGATAAACATTAATCATTTTTTTTTCACAAGAGAAAAAACGTTGTTTTGAATATATTATATGAAGTAAAACTGTCCATGAAGTCATTAAATTTTCACATCTGAAGATTGGAACCCAAATATCCATCCAGAAAAGTGGAAGTCCCACCCCAGAAAATGATAGAAAAATACCCCATGTCACATACAACGACTTGATATAAAACCCAGTAACGGTCCACATGGAGATTATCGACAATCTGAGAAAGCATCCAAATATGCCCAAGGCATCTATAAGAAAGTGAGATAGCAGTATGTAGAATAGTAAAGCAACAGATAGAGTACGTACTGACGTCCATTGTTCCAAATACAAATTAAAGTACCCAAAATCCTTGAACAGAGAAAAACGCTAATCATGTGAGGAGTGTGATATGTCCAAAATATAAAAATACCATCAAACCATATCAATAAACTAGCAACATAGACCAGCATCGCTAGTTTTGAAGGCAGAGTGATAAACATTAATCATTTTTTTTTTCACAAGAGAAAAAACGTTGTTTTGAATAATATTATATGAAGTAAAATAGTCCATGAAGTCATTACATTTTCACATCTGAAGATTGGAACCCAAATATCCATCCAGAAAAGTGGAAGTCCCACCCCATACAATGATAGAAAAATACCCCATGTCACATACAGCGACTTGATATAAAACCCAGTAACGGTCCACATGGAGATTATCGACAATCTGAGAAAGCATCCAAATATGCCCGAGGCATCTATAAGAAAGTGAAATAGCAGTATGTAGAATAGTAAAGCAAAAGATAGAGTACTGACGTCCATTGTTCCAAATACAAATTAAAGTACCCAAAATCCTTGAACAGAGAAAAACGCTAATCATGTGAGGAGTGTGATATGTCCAAAATATAAAAATACCATCAGACCATATCAATAAACCAACAACATAGACCAGCATAGCTAGTTTTGAAGGCATAGTGATAAACATTAATCATTTTTTTTTCACAAGAGAAAAAACGCTGTTTTGAATATATTATATGAAGTAAAACAGTCCATGAAGTCATTACATTTTCACATCTCAAGATTGGAACCCAAATATCCATCCAGAAATGTGGAAGTCCCACCCCAGATAGTGATAGAAAAATACCCCATGTCACATACAGGGACTTGATATAAAACCCAGTAACGGTCCACATGGAGATTATCGACAATCTGAGAAAGCATCCAAATATGCCCGAGGTATCTATAAGAAAGTGAAATAGCAGTATGTAGAATAGTAAAGCAACAGATAGAGTACCGACGTCCATTGTTCCAAATACAAATTAAAGTACCCAAAATCCTTGAACAGATCAAGAAAAATGCTAATCATGTGAGAATTCTAAGTAAAGTTAATCTATTAACATTGCGAATAAAATTACAGCGAAGTCAAAAACATTTCCTGGCCATACACATGGAAAATTTGTCATCAAAAAATCAAAATATTAAGAAGACTGCCCTCATATGGGGAAACCAGTCTTGAACGTTTAATTTACAGAATTCAAAAATATTACAAAGGTCCAGCACAGTAAAATAATCTAAAAGCAGCCCAATTAAGTGGGCCTGCTAAGCAAGAAAAACAAATTAACCAAACTACTCCTCCGGTGGTTCCTCCACGATTCAGCACCATCCTTCGAAAGGTCCAGGATCGCTAGGTGCTACCTCCACATGCATGCCATGGCTCCCCTCCTGAAGGCCCGAATGCTGGCCGGCTTTTTCCGAGCTCAGACCCACCGGACGGGTGCATTCTTCCTCTGTTTGGGCCTCCTCGCGGAAGACCACAGTGACTAAAGCCGTGATTCACGGGCGGTCGAGAGAGAAATTAAAGGAAAATTGCACAGTGTGCGTCGTGGGAGAAAGTGAACTAGCGGTGGGGAAGCGAGGAGCAGGGGAATCCATACGGTGGCCAGATCCTACAACCCGACGCCACCCACTTCTAGTATTTGGATATCGATCTGCATAATAATCACTAGACTAGCCGGAAGTCGACTCTGTTGAGGGGCTGGAGGGAGCCCGCAGGGGTTGACCTCTAGTGCTCCCCCTGCGGCAACGCATCCTATGACGCACGCGAGGCATGGGTGCAGTCTCAGGCGTAGTGGGCACAAGAGGAGACAGAGAAGCAGAATTCAAATTAACAGAGGAAGACAGACAGGGATAGAACCGAGAGAAATGCAGATATGCTGCAAGGTCTAGGCAGCAGTTCAACTGGCCACTTCTCCTTATCGTCATAGTTAGCAGGCAGTGTAATCCAGCAACCGGCTCATCTGAAAAACCATAGCTAAACACCATTTTGTCAACCCGACTGCAATGTAATCAAATGACGCCCGTCATAATTAATCTCTGATCATTAATAATGAGAGCCGAAGGCCGGATCATATTGGAGCGTGCGGAATCGCTAAGAGGAGTGGAGGTCCGATCTTGAACAGTGTTAAAAATTAATTAATGCAGATTTGATGTGAAAACTTAATTAAACAACGTTAAATGTTAATGCGATTGATATGAAATCACCATATCCATGTCCCATCGCCTTAAACGCCATCGAATGCACCCGCAGCTGGGAGCAGGGCAAGTTTTTATTGAGGACACATGGCAGAAATTGATTGGAGCGAATCTTTGTTTGGGCCGCTCGCGCAGTGGAAATCTGGACCCGAAAAATATTAGGGTGAATTTGATAAGAAATTCGCGTCACAACTCTCCCTCCATACGCTAGCCCAACTTCGGACCTGAAAAAGATTAGGGCAGAATTCATTTGGTTTTCGCGTCACAAAATTGGCCGACGTCAGCAGGCTATTTTGGAACGCGAATTTGGTTTGAATTATGGTTTATCACCGTTTGAAGTCCTGCGGGCTCAACTTAAGAACAATTTTGTTTGATCCCATCTTATAAAATTTGTGTTGGTTTTCTTTGATAATACACATATTTATAATAAATCATGGGAATACCACACTAAACATGTGGGAAAGTTATATAAATTATTGAGAACAATCATTTTTATGTAAAAATATCCAAATGTGCTTTTGGGAAATAAGAATTCGAGTATTTGGTTCATATTGCTTTAAAGGAAGGAGTGAAGTTGGAGCCTCAAAAGATGCAAGCTATTACAAAATGACCTATTCCTAAGAAAATCAAGGTTCTTAGAAGATTTTTTAGACTTACATGATATTATTGATCATTTTCTAAGAATTATGCATGCATTTCAAGTCCACTCACATATCTCTTGAAGAAAATATCATTTATATGGAATGATGAGGCTACTTTGGCATTCTCTCTTTTAATGGATGCCATGTCTTCTACACCAACATCGGTTGCACCTACTTTTGGTAAAACATTCATAGTAGAGTGTGAGGCACTAGGACAAGGAATTTACGTAACATTAACACAATAAGGGATATCATTGGATTTTAAAAGCAAGGAATTCAAAGAAAATATTTGGTGAAATTCAAGGAATTCACTTTTGTTAATAGGTTTATGTCACACGATGATGCAGGGGCATTAGGCACTAGCCAGCAATGTAGGAGGTTTTTTCCACATGTTGTGGCTAGGAGGGTTCGAAAACATTTGAGTTGTAATAGCTAGGTGTCAATACCTTAGCTGACTGTATTACTTAGACTAGTTAGAGTTGTAGGAGTCGAACAGTTTCAGTTAGTTGAATTATTACAATTAGACTTTTTTATTTCTAGAACGGTCCTCTCAGAGGAACCGAAGAGCCATATGTTATGTATATAAATTTTAATTCCTCGGATGAATAAAAGTAGAGAGGGAAGAGGAGAGTAGAGAGGGGATTTCTGCAATAAACATCTGTGTGTGAACAATTGTTTCCAGTTAAATGATTTCCAAGCTTAGTTGCCATTGAATTATCTCGAACTGCTAATTGTGAAGAATTGTTTAACTGTGATGCGATTGGGTACTGATAATTCCATTCTTCTATCTTTGAATTCCCATAAATGGTTGGATAACTCTGTGAACTCACCCCACCCGAAGGCGAGGTATGTGTAGAGAACCGGGGTCATGAAAACTGTTCAAATATAAAAATCCCGCTTAATAAAGAGAAAAAGTTGTTGTGCTTTCGGAACCTGACTCGAGGATTGGAAATGAGTTAACAAACAAAAGGATAGCGGAACCAGACTTTCACCCGTGGTCAAGCCCTCTACCAAAACCACGAGCTGAATCACAAAAGCGGGTTGCCCATATCGCACTGCTTTTGTAGAGTAGGCGGTATTTGCTATTCGCGAGAAATTCCATAGGGAATGCGACACGTGGCGAAGTGACCCCAGGA